>CM071953.1:32085000-32580000 GCA_036784905.1 Acrossocheilus fasciatus
AAAGACAAAAGGTACAGGACTGTGTACCTAGCAGCTTTATGTGTGAAAGAACTATAATTCTGTGAAGCACTGCGGATGGCAGTTAAAGTAAAATGACAAAATATAAAACTATTCCTTTAAAGTGGTTGATTTTATCTATGGAAATATGCCATCCCGATCTCACGGCAATTCGTTCAGATTTTACGAGGTGGTTAATTCATACGAATTTGTATGAATGACCTACACCTAATCCCACCCCTAAACCTACCCATCACCGGGGTTTAGACAAATCGCACAAAATCGTATGAGTGAGTTTGTACGAATTCGTACGAATTAGCGACCTTGTAAAATACGTACGAATTGGTCGTGAGATAGCGTTGAATATGTACATAGATACAAATATTTAATTATTTGATAGCATTGGGAGACCAGCTCAATTAATGCTTTATGCAGTGGGCAGAGCTTTGCCTTGCTGCGACTCTCTGATTGGTGGAATTTTCTGTACAGCATCATGGATAATGTAGTTTTTTAGCATGAATTAAACAATATATATATTTTTAAATATCAGCTGAATTAAAGCAAACAGATGGCTTCACCAAAAGCATATACCATTGATTAACATCTTCGGAACTCAACAGGTCTGTCTTTAAAGGTTCATGAGTTATTGTTAAAAATAAATTTTGGGAGATTTTCTTCTCAAATCATAATTTAATGTCGCTAATTATTTATGTCGTGAAAAGCTGCGTAATAAGTCATATGACTGTACATTATTCCCAAAATGTCCCTTATTTAAAGTTTGTTCGTTAGTTTGTCTTTTGTCGTCATTTTTCTTCACAGAAGCTTGGTGTTTAATGAGCTCAACTCAAATCAATATTCATGTCTACTTATGTTTACTTATGTGGCAAGCAGCTGTGTAATATGCAGGCCCTGATCACCCTGTCGTGGTTCATTTTGCGAAAACAACTGGCTAGATGTGTATTATGCCTTATTTAATGTCATATGGACATACACTGAACAAAATTATAAACGCAACACTTGTTTTTGCCCCCATTTTTCATGAGCTGAACTATGTACACAAAAGGCCTATTTCTCTCAAATATTGTACACAAATCTGTCTAAATCTGTGTTAGTGAGCACTTCTCCTTTGCCGAGATACTCCATCCACCTCACAGGTGTGGCATATCAAGACGCTGATTAGACAGCATGATTATTGCACAGGTGTGCCTTAGGCTGGCCACAATAAAAGGCCACTCTAAAATGTGCAGTTTTATCACAGCACAACCCCACAGATGTCGCAAGTTTTGAGTGAGCGTGCAATTGCCATGCTGACTGCAGGAATGTCCACCAGAGCTGTTGCCTGTGAATTGAATGTTCATTTCTCTACCATAAGCCATCTCAAAAGACATTTCAGAGAATTTGGCAGTACATACAACCGGCCTCACAACCGCAGACCACGTGTAACCACAGCAGCCCAGCACCTCCACATCCAGCATCTTCACCTCCAAGATCGTCTGAGACCAGCCACCCAGACAGCTGCTGCAACAATCGGTTTGCATAACCAAAGAATTTCTGCACAAACTATCAGAAACCGTCTCAGGGAAGCTCATCTGCATGCTCGTCTTCCTCATCGGGGTCTCGACCTGATTGCAGTTCGTCGTCGTAACCGACTTGAGTGGGCAAATGCTCACATTCGTTGGCGTCTGGCACTTTGGAGAGGTGTTCTCTTCACGGATGAATCCCGGTTTTCACTGTACAGGGTGATGGCAGACAGCGTGTATGGCGTCGTGTGGGTGAGCGGTTTGCTGATGTCAACGTTGTGGATCGAGTGGCCCATGGTGGCGGTGGGGTTATGGTATGGGCAGGCATATGTTATGGACAACGAACGCAGGTGCATTTTAATGATGGCATTTTGAATGCACAGAGATACCGTGACGAGATCCTGTTGTGGTGCCATTCATCCACGACCATCACCTCATGTTGCAGCATGATAATGCACGGCCCCATGTTGCAAGGATCTGTACACAATTCCTGGAAGCTGAAATCATCCCAATTCTTGCATGGCCAGCATACTCACCGGACATGTCACCCATTGAGCATGTTTGGGATGCTCTGGATCGGCGTATACGACAGCATGTTCCAGTTCCTGCCAATATCCAGCAACTTCGCACAGCCATTGAATAAGAGTGGACCTACATTCCACAGGCCACAATCAACCTGATCAACTCTATGCGAAGGAGATGTGTTGCACTGCGTGAGGCAAATGGTTGTCACACCAGATACTGACTGATTTTCGGACCCTCCCGGACCCCCCAATACAGTAAAACTGCACATTTTAGAGTGGCCTTTTATTGTGGCCAGCCTAAGGCACACCTGTGCAATAATCATGCTGTCTAATCAGCATCTTGATATGCCACACCTGTGAGGTGGATGGAGCGTCTCAGCAAAGGAGAAGTGCTCACTAACACAGATTTAGACAGATTTGTGAACAATATTTGAAAGAAACGGGCCTTTTGTGTACATAGAAAAAGTCTTAGATCTTTGAGTTTTGGGGCAAAAACAAGTGTTGCGTTTATAATTTTGTTTAGTGTATGTATTGTTGGTTGTAGTGATTGTAATGTTGGGCTGCAAAACTGGCCATTGCTTTTTAAACCTGATGACAAATGAGATGCATTGTGAGTAAAAATAAGACATCTTTCTACAAGCAATCAGTTTTCTCATGGCTAAAATTTAACATTCTGGAGGGGGAAATGTTTGAATATAAATTGCAGCAGTGCGAAATACATCACATCATGAACAAGACAAACGATTATGAATGCATGAATCAAACTCACTCAGACGGCAGACAATTCCTCACCCAGCTTTCCACGGGTCTTTTATTATATCCCTGCATGTGGGCAGAGAAAAATCATGTAACAGTGAGAAAGGAGACAGATCACACCAGTTTCTGCACCTCTTGCTTCAGTGCTCATTTGCATAGAATTAAACATTTCTCAACTTTGTTGTGATGCTCTACATGCCCCACATGGTATCGCCAAATGTCGCTTTTTGTTCATGTTGTTAAATCTCATTGAAAATGAATGAATTCTGGTGCTTTGTCAATGCAAAATGCTGTCAGCATTATTATTTACATATTTAATTATGTATGTATTTAATTCACTGGGTTATCCAAAATGGGCATAAACACATGGCTATTAAAATGCAATTTGCTCTTTGCTTTTCATGTAAAAACTATTATATTATGATCATCTATTTATATAAACAATTGTTCAAATATTTGAAAGTCTCTTATGATTATCCGCACTTACTTATCAAAAATAATGTAAATTATTATAATATTTTAAAATATCTTTTCAATTTAAATATATTTTAAAGTGCATTTTATTCCTGTGATGGCAAAGCTCAATTTCAGCAATACTTCAGTCTTTGTATTAATACACTTTTGTGGAAATCATAAACTTTCAGCCTTCTTGATGAATAGAAGGTTGAAAAGAACTATTTACTTAAAAATAGAAATATTTTGTAACTTAACTGCCACATCAATTGAATGTCTTCTTGCTGATTAAATACATTCATTTTGACCACTGACATCAAACTTTTAAAAAGTAGTGTAACTATATTTAATACTACATTATATTATGAACTATATCAGGTATTCCCAATAATTGCCCACCAGATTTTCAGTCTCAGTCATTAAACTTAGAAAACTGAAATTTAACAAAAAAAAAAAAAAAAGTATATAAAAGGTCTTCAAAAGGTTAAATTAATCTCAGAATTCCTTTCTAAATTCTATGAAAATAAAATATATATTTTTTTATATATATATATATACACGGGAAGGTCATACAAAACAGCAGGTTGTCTTGAAGCCTAATGTTCAGCCTCATCTGAAAACAAAGCTCAGCAGGTCCGACAGCAGCACTCACAGAAGGAACTGGATCTTTTGACCGCGTGTGACCTCTCCATTATTCATATGCTGTTGTCCAGACTGCAGTAACACTAATCATACACATGGTGCGAGCTATAAAACCACAGATACGCCTTCACAGGATTCACACAGGCAGCTGGACGCCTGCAGTGCAGTGGAAATGAGTGTCTGCCATCACTATCAGTCACACAATGGAGAGAGCTCCATACATTACTGTGGGTTTATGGTCCTTCAACTATGTCAATGCCACAAAAACCTCCGAGAGCCGTTTTATTCCACCTTGTGCCGTCCAAAGTCTTGCTTATATTGAACCCTGGCACTGGCTGTCCCAGTGAGCCGATCAAGCCATCAATCATGTTTTGTCAACCTTGATTTCAACTGCCCAACAGAGACGTGACAAAACCGCAAGTCCCAAAGCACTACTCAAAGACCTCACCCAAAAACGTCATTTAATAGTTACTAGTATAGTGAAATTACTGTTAGTGCATCTCAGATCATAAAAGTGAATTTAGTCAACCCTCAGATGCATGTTAACAAATGAATGAGCTCAAAACTAACTCTAATTTTAATTTCATGGGTTCTTGGAACTGATTTTCAAGTAATATTAAATATGTCATTAAAGTAATAGTTCACCTAAAAATGAAAATTTACTGAAAATCGACTGATCCCCAGGCCATCCAAGATATAGATGAGTTTGTTACTTCATCAGAACAGATCTGGGGAAATTTAGCATTTCATCACTTGCTCACCAGTGGCTCCTCTGCAGTGAATGGGTGCCTTCAGAATGAGAGTCCAAACAGCTGATAAAAACACCACAATAATCCACACCACTCCAGTCCATCAGTTAACATCTTGTGAGTAAAAATCTGCTTGCATTTCAACTTGATAATCAATAACACTTCCTCTAGTGAAAAAGTCCATTCCTGTTGTCCTCTCACATCAAAATTCACAGACATTTGTTTAGTACTGTTTTGGGCTGTTTTTGCTTCTAAACGGTGCTTGTTTTGTGCATAATTATCTCCTGATTAAGACAAGCTGACTATTTTTTTTATTATTATTATTATTGAAGAAAACATTATTATGGATAAAGAACTTGTATTTTAGCTCTTGGCTTCACAAGACGTTAACTGATGGACTGGAGTGGTGTGGATTATTGTGGTGTTTTTATCAGCTGTTTGGACTCATTCTGACAGCACCCATTCACTGCAGAGGATCCACTGGTGAGTAAGTGATATAGTGTTTCATTTCTCCAATCTGTTCTGATGACGAAACAAACTCATCAATATCTGGGATGGCCTGAGTTTGAGTACATTTTCATCAAATTTTCATTTTTGGGTGCCCTATTCTTTTAAGGAAGTAGGTTGCAAAATCTCTTCTGAAGAGTTTAAGAACTTCAGTATTACACAAGATGAGCACCACCAACATTAACAGCACAAAAACCATCTGAAATATGGCCTGGAAATGGTCAAAATCAAATATTGAGCTCTGTCTTTAATCACTATGGTAAACTCTTTATGAAATCACGTTGATGGAGGCAAAAAACAAGCTGCAAAATGATGCCAGTGAACTTTGTGTCATGTCTGGCCATTATTAATATTCTCCAACCCCTAAATAGCTCATGAATCTCTACGTGAGCTGGGGAAAAAGGGCAAATCATTCCTGCGCGGCTTCCAGCTCGTTTGATCCTTTTATACAGAGTCAAAGCCGAATGAATAGCCGCTTTCAGCTGACACTGATTATCACAAAAGGCCATTAAATAAAACGCTTGCTATGACAGACCGCCAGTGTTGGGCTAACATGTTACACATATAGTAACGCATGTTACAGAACCAGAATACTGGTCGCATCAAATAGATCAAAACAAAAGTACATACATTTTTCATGTTTCAAAAGATCTTGAAACATTATTTCAAATAAATGCTGTTCTTTTGAACTTTATATTCATCAAAGAATGATGAAAAATATGCATCATGTTTTTCACAAAAATATGAAGCCACACAACTGTTTTCAACATTGATAAGCTGTTTCTTGAGCAGCAAATCAGCATATTAGAATGATTTCTGAAGGATCCTGTGACACTGAAGACTGGAGTAATGGTGCTGAAAATTCAGCTTTGCATCTCAGGAATAACATTTTAAAATATATTCAAACAGAAAAAGGTTATTTTAAATTGCAATATTTTGCAATTCTACTGTATTTTTTATCAATTAAATGCAGTCTTGATGAGCACATTTCTTTCCATTTTTTTTTTTTTTTTTTTTAAATCTTACCCTGAACCTTTGAAAAATGTTAAAACATTGGCTGTGTTCCAAAACCTATAGGCAACCTTGCTGTCTGCTGCCTATTTAGGAAGCAACCTAACTGAAATAGTGACCAATTTGGAACAAACAGAACTTCTCAAACAGACTGACTCACTATAAATTAGCATGTTGCTAGGCTGCATGGTACTCTAATAGACATCAAAATACCCAGCACACGTAATACACTGAGTAATACAGTCTGGTTTCTGTACTTTTAGACATTTACAAATTGTATTTATATTCTAGCTTTGCTATGTTCCCACTGAGTGTTTCAGTGCGTAACGAGATTACTTTCCTATCTAGGCCACACTTTTACATTAAAATGCTGTCTACTTGGGGAGCTCAATAGGTTTTGGAACAAGCATCTCAGCCAGCTGATGGCAAGAAAAAGTAACGCCACTGTGCTCTTGCTGGACAATTTGAAATTCACCTCATGCTACAGCCCTTGGTTGTGCAGCGTCATCCTGCAGAGGGACATGCGGTAGATCTGTGGGGTGGAACAGTACGAAAACTTTAAGGAAAGTTCAAAAGATGAAAACTTGTTATTTTTTCAGTGTAAAAATACCTTCTTGCATTCCAGCTTAACATGCAGAGATCATCTGAAGCTTGTCCATCCTGGTTTGATGACCAGGCCAAAACAGCAGCTTTGATTCATCCATTAGCACTGGGTTTAGGGTGGGACTATATGTGAAAAAAAGGATTTTTCCAAGTTGTAAACAAAGAGTACAAGAAAATACTATTTCAGTTTTAACTTCAAAATGTGTTAAATCCACAGCATCATTACTCAGCTCAATGTAGATTCAATTCTGTTCAGTCACAGTGTTGATGATGCAAAGTGTCATTATCCATCAAAATTCTGTTCAGATTTTATTCTCATCCCAGAGTGTCAGTGCAGTTAATATCGAAGATACTACTGAATATAAGTGTCCAGGAAACCGGCTTCATCTGGTGGCATTAGCTACTGTATAGCGACAATTTAATTTAACATTAAGGAACACATTAGAAACACAAAAGAAAAAGCTTAATTATCTTGCTAAAGCTTTATAATGAGACCTAATGGTTTGTAACTTTTTCCTTCATGGGCTGTCAGAGCTCCAGTGTTTCTTTGCATATATAATCCATTCATATGCTTAGTTAATGGATGTCTTAATACTTGTCCCGTGTGTCACAGTACATGTTTTGATCACAGATGGTTTCAAACAAGGATTCAGCTTGTAGTCCTGGATTAGACACGCATTTGCATCAACAAACATCTCATTATGTGTGCATTGTCAAACTTACTTAAAGCTGAAATGTTGTTTCTACTTCTTGCGTCACCAAATGGAATCCCTAAAACATTTTCTGAACACTTGTCAAAACAAAGAGCCTTTGAGATATTTTGTGCCTGTCTTATCCACTAGACCCAAATCATAAGCTTGATTGCTCTGAAAAGTAAAAGTGCACTACTCCTCAACAAACCGCATGATTTGAGGTCTTTCGCATGTTAAAAGTGATTAAATACCACTATAAATATGTCCATTCAAGAATATCTGCCTTCCTAAATCAGTATATTTGGGCTCTGTGTAATCAGATCATTAGTTTGTTTGTGCTGAACTTCATAAAGACTTGTTTGGCAGCTCATTTCTGAGCGAGGGCCATATGGTTCGCTCATTGGGCATTAAATATTCCTACTGGCACAACGATCCGTTTTTGACAGATAATTTGTTTCCAGTGTGACAAGGTTTTGCAGCAAACAACTTATTTATGAGGTGCAATAAACAAATATGCTAAAGACCATCTAGATGCAGCTTGTCTTATTGGAAAGTGGAGATTTCACATACGCACATGTGCAAAGTCACTTATGCTATCATGAAGAACAGCTCAGAGCTCTTTCTGAAGGCCACAAGAGTGGATTTCAGCTCTGAAAATTGGGTGAGAATTTATTCTTCAGTTCCTGAGGTAAGCAATGTGAAAACGCTGACACTTCGGGAGAATTTACCGGCCTCCAAACCTTGAACGAGTTTCTCAAACTCAAGGTTAACCCGCACAGAAAGCATTTGTCTAAATCACCTGCAGGCGTCTGCAAAAGCCAGTCTGGGTCACCCGCTGCCTCTCTGACAGGAAGAGAGCGTAAGTGGTCTTGGACTGTCTGCTCAAAATGTAAAAAACACATCAAGCTTTTAGTGTCACAGCTCATTCAGGGGTTTCCTGGACATTGTTATTGGCCAATTTGTTAACAATGGCCACTTGGAATGCAGCGCAACACCAGTGCCACCGGTAATCACGTCCACCGGGAAGCCCCAGGGTATCTGTTGAAGGGAAAGAAAATTAGCCACCATGAAATCAAAATTGACAATTCTTACTTTTTATGGGATATTGCAGCATTTATTGCAACTTAATCTTCGTCGTTTTTAAATAAAAACATTTATGTCAGTCAGAAAAGACTGACATAATTTTCATTGCATGCTTACATTAAGAGGCTGTTTTCAGTGGCGGAATGGGGCTAAAAAAATGGCCCTGGACTTTCTGGCACAGAGCGGCCCACCACACCCAGTCCGCAACACACCACACCATCAACCCACCAGCTCATTATGCATAACACTACTTAGAAACATATAACAATACAGAAATAAACAGCTATCTTTTTATATATATTTTTTTATTATTAAGATAAGACAGCAAAGATATTTATACTTATTACAAATTATTTATAGTTCAAATAAATGATGTTCTTTAACTTTGCATTCATCAAATAATCCTGAAAAAGTTAAAGTATCAGTTTCCACAAAAATATTAAACAAAAAGTTCAGTATTGATAATAAGACACAGTAATAATTGATCATGAATAATACCTGATCATAATTAAGCAGCAAAACAGCATATTAGAATAATTTCTAAATAGCCACGTGACACTGAAGACTGACGCAATGATGCTGAAAATTCCGCTTTAAATCACAGAAATAAACGACATTTTAAAATATATTTGACAGAAAACCACTATTTGAAGTATAATTTCATATTTTTACTGTATTTTTGATCATATAAATTCAGCATTCTTTCAATAAATAAATAAGTCTTTAATTATTTAAATAATTTAACCGCCAATTTGTAGGCCTATATAAAATAATTCAGGTGAAATAGCAAATTATATTTTTATTATAGCCTAATGTGTGTCACTTTCCTAATCACGGCACTTGAAAGTGAAAGTCTTCAGATTAACAATGTTCTAGAGTAGCTACGTTTGAGAATGATATTTTAGGTTTACGTGTTTTTTTTTTTTTTTTTTTGTAGCCTGTTTGTTTTTTTTAAACATTTTCTTATACACGTGAAATTACAGAAGAAAGCCTGGATTTACAAACATTCACGTTTATCTTATGTTGTGATGAATAACAGTAGTAGCCTAGTTTGCATACCTGGTAAATAATGTCTGTTGCTTAACATTTTTTATATCGTAAATTGTTAGCAAATATTACAGAAATGTCTCGTCATGTTTAGCTGCTTACATTTTACACCAGCCCGCATTCGAGTGCAGTGCAGCTTAGCTCTGTGAACAGTAAAAAAAAAAAAAAAAAATGGTCCGGCCCCTCTGGCATTTGCCAGAATTGCCTGATGGCCAATCCGCCCCTGCTCGGAAGTCTTGGAATATTAATACTTTTTGAATAAATTATGACGGTAGTTATATCTGCCTGTTATATCTTGTTTTATTGACAAATGGTAGGTTTAGGGGCAGGGGTTGAGTCACGTGCTCATAAACGTGTAATTATTGTAATATAAAAGTGTTGTGACAGTTTACATTGAAAAATCACACCCCAACATAAATGCAATAATGGCAATGTTATTACCCAATATATAATTTAATCATGACGATAAAATTCCCAGTATCTCGTCGGTATATTGACGCTAAGGGTCTCCTATTTAAAGCAACGGAGGACCCTGCACTTCGAAAAATGACGCTAAAGGGGTACCTTGAGCGTCAAAAAGCGACGCCAGGTGGTCCTGACAATTAAGCTTCAATAGACAGTTTCATCGGGCGCACGCGCCTGGACCTAAGTTAACTTCCGGTCTGTGTTTGTTTATCGGTCTTGTTAGTGGCGCCGGCACAGTTAAAGTTAAAGTAATGAGTAGTGAAGTTGGGCTCAGGTTGTTGTGCTGTGGGATGTGTTTCACATACATTTATTTATTTGTGGCGACCCGCCACGATATCAAAACTGACCGATTTTCCAAAAGGCTTCGTTGAATAAACATGAGCACATAATGCACGTTTAAAAATCAAAACGAGGGGCGGGTGTTTTTATATCACTGTATGTCTGAAGGAACACAGTCTTTAGAAAATGTTCGATGTCATTTTCATTTCATCTTGCATGTTATATGCCTGATAAAGCGGCGTTTGTAAGCTCAGCGCTGCTTTGTGTAACGTACAGCCCAACCGCCGTTTCCGGGGAAACCTGCTTTAAAGCGCCTCCTGCTGGCAGAGAATAAATTTGCATTTTTAATAAGACCGTCCAAGTAGTTATAGCTGCATCTCAGTCCGTCTCATTTACGCAGCAAACATATTTTGCATGTTATCAAAACATAATCTACTCTAGAGGGACTTAGCTGTTGTTACTGATTGTATTTGGATGTCTACCGGAAGTTAAGTTAGGGCCACAAAAGCGCGCATGCGCAGTTTGTTTATGTTGTTGCCGTTGAAACCGTCTATATGTGACAAGTTGAAAGTGAGAACGTGTTGGGAATGGAATGCAGCATCAAATAATTTCAAAGAATAGCCTACTAATAATAAACCTACTTAAATTAGGCTACAGCCTACAGAGGTGGGACCAAGTCATTGTTTTGCAAGTAAGTCTCGAGTCTTTGCATTCAAGTCTCGAGTCAAGTCCCGAGTCAAGACAGACAAGTCCCAAGTCGAGTTGCAAGTCCTCAACTTTTAGCTTCAAGTCTTAAAGTCATTAGTGCTCTTTGCCCAAATTAGTGTCTCAGTATTAATTACCGCATCAAATTTAGAGTAATTTATATCAGGATGTCGGGTAGTGTTTTACATAGTTTAATTTCATGTGAGATGGGTGCCCTTAGTAAAACTACAAGTTATATTTAGGGATTGTGCCAAAATGCAAGCAGTGAAAAAAACCCTATTATATTAGTAACAGAATAGCGAAGACAACAGAATTTCACAGAAACAACAGCTGCAATACTTTGCATGTGTGCATAAGAATATATGCTTCTTTGTGTTATGTCTAAGCCTCAATGAAACCGATTTAAAAACGAGAGCGGAAACGCAGAAAGAACTGCTTTGAAACAACTAGAAGAAATAACTGCTACCATACTTTACAAGCGAGAGGAAACATGCAATATGGATGCAGACAAACTCATGAAGACAGTCATTCAAAAAGTATGTGCTACCATCCTTTATAACAGAGTAACGAAGACAAAATGTTGCATCGCTAAATTTAGGGGCTATGTGCGCTATATACAGACTGATTTACAACACGTGAATTCAGTTAGCCTATTTATCTCGAAAGAAATAAAAGTGAAATGAGTGCCTGGTGAAGATGGAGAAAAAATTGAGTATATTTTCTATATACAATGCTCATTTTGTGAAAAACACTTCTTCAAATAATATTTTAAATGATCATTAGGCCTATTGCCGCTTTCCCCCCTTCAAATTATAGCTAAATTGTTGGCAATTATTAATTTTGCATCTAGATTAAATCAAGGTTTTATTTTATAATTCTGTTGCACCAAACTTTAAATCTTTAAAAATAAGCAGGTTTACATTTAACCCATCATTTTGATCCTGGATTTAAGTAATAAAGATTAGCTTTGCACTGTTTAAATAAAATAAAATGCACATGCAATTAAAATACGTAACTGACTGAACAAAAACAGTGGAGATCTGACAAAAAAAAAAAAAGGTCTCAGAGAGGTGCTTATTACAAAATAAAAATGAAAATTAAAGCACATGGAGTTGGCAGAGTGCGAGGGTCGTGGCCGGATGCGGATTCGTCTCTCATGGTGCACCTCGTTGTCGGACAAACAAAAGAAGTGAAGAATACGTTTAGCATTTCACAGCAGCGGTCACGGTGATGATAAGAGCACCAGTGATCGCGGCAGCGCCTCTCGTTTCTCATGCCCGCTCCGTGTGTCTGCAGGGCGGCGATCAAACGGGCAGAGCAGCGCTTCTCACGAGCGGAGATAGCTACTAGACGAATCATGTCTTTTTTTTTCTTATCTCGGTTCTTTTGTCATAAGTTATGCTATTACTATATTAATTTATACTAGCATATACTGTATCAAGCGCTCTCTGGCTTACTGCCAGTCAAGCCCAAGCACGCTGCACCCGTCTAGAGCAGTGGTGTAGTCTAGTTTTTTGTGGCGAGCATACTGTGATTTTCCCCTCCCTCACCCGTCCCAAAGCGACACCCCATAAGCACCACTCACTAATGTGTACAGTATGCATCTACATGTAACTGACAGCATTCTGAAAGACTGCTTATGCGATATCAACATGTCAATAAGCAACACAAGACAGCCAATGACATTTACAGCTGGGAGACTGGACTGATTTTCTGTGTTAATCATCTAACTATATTTTTCCTGAATATGGTCCTTGGAGCACAGGTTTTATCAGCTGGCAATTTTCAATGCACATTTAAGAGTGCCTGTTTTTAAATTCCCTAGCCTGACTTTCGGTCCACAAGACTGGCCAGGAGTTCTCATCTCTCTCATCATCTGAAACAAGGGGGTATAAACACTGTATTCAGTTTAACTGCTGCATACAGACACACGTGTTATCTCTCTCCTTCTCCTGCAATCATTGATCCACACACTGTTACTGAAGTTATTAGCTAGTTATGTTGGCCTGAGAAAGTCAACATACTGTTGACTGTGTGAAAGATGCTTAAAAATAATAATAATAATAAAAAAAAGCACCGCTTTCTTTCTGATCGGCATCAATTCTCTGAAGGACCCTGACAGGCCGTTCTAATGTGTCACGAGCGGGATGAACGCGTGACAGCCGTTTATGATAACGCGCGTGGCGGATTTAAGCGGTGTGGTGAACACGGTATCGTTATGAAACGATGTAGGCCTGTATCTCCCAGCACACTGTATTTTTCTTGTCTTAATCGGCAATCTTCGGTATTTCTCCTCATCACGCAAATCCTTCATTCATCTTTCCCACCCACACCTTTGCTAAATCAATATTTTCTTTAGGTTTTGAGGATTTACAAGATTACTTTTGGAAGGGTGGGGGAAACTCTTCTCGGCTCCTATCGCCAGTGCATAGAGAATCTGCAGTTGCCATGGCAATTTCAGAGAGGAAGGGAAAAAAAGTAAGAGTCATGACTTAACAGCAAGATAACTCGTTTCATTTTATTAAGCCGAGGCATTGTCCATCATTACTGACAAGCTGATTTGAACAGCGCAGCCCGAGCAGCTGCTGTTTTTAATCAACGCGACATATTTCAATAGGTCGCGGTAACGCGGGCCTCGAGTTGCCACACAGAGAGCCTCGTGAGGGCACCGAGCTAACGGAGCGACGCAGACCTGCGTAAACATCTTAAGGATGAATGACAAACCCGGGAACACGGAGTTCTGCCGTATTCCTCACAAAATATGGAGTACATTCAGAGTCTCGATGTTTGTTTTGCTTATACAACTTGTTTTCAAAAGAAAAGGACATCGCATCCTCTGAGTCGACGACTGTGGTGCTGGAAGGATACCTAGTAAGCCTTCTAAGCATCCTTACTGACAATTTATTTTTTGGATTGTTTAATAATATTAAAAAAGACAAACAAAAGAAAAGAAACATCCAAACCAGCAATATTTCACACATTTAAGAGTCCACTAAATTTAAAAACTGGTTTAAAGCTAATAGGGCATTTGGATAAATAATAGCCTATGAATATCCATTTCTGTCATATTAAACTATGGACATATACTTAGATTGAAAAGAAAAAAAAGTTTAAAAACTACAGGTCAACAAGCAAAGCTTTGTCTGCAAATGAATGTTTCACCCACGCTGTACTGCCAATAGAAATTATTATTTCTCTGGCTGGCTATTAAAACTTTGGTATAATCTATAAAAGAACAAACTCGCACTTATTTCAGTGACCATATGTGAACTCAGCCCACAAAATAAGTGGAAATCTTGTGTAAGTGGACTTTCAAGTCAATAAATGTATATTCAGTTTACTTCATTTTTATAGTGTCTCAGCCCAAGTACAATTTTTTTTTTTTTTTTTTCTGGAACTCAAATGTTATGATAAAAAAGACTGGAATACAATACTATTGTACAGTAAAATGTACATTTTTATTAAATGATTAATTGTAATTATATGCAGAAATATATAGAAATGTATTACTATTTTACAGTACAATAAAAGTAATTCAATTACATTAATAATGACAATCGATAAATCTACAAAACAACAGAAAATATCACTTGTACAATAGTAATAAAGTGAGTAATTATATTTTTATACTAGTCAACATTTGAAGTGGATCAAAACCTTTCAACAAAGTCGTCCTAAAACCAAAATGCGTTCTTGTCTTAGGACAACTTTTTTGATCCACTTCAAATGTTGACTACTGTACATTGATGGCATTCAAATGGTAATTTAATTCTGTCTTAAGCATGTTCATGCATTAAAAACCTCAAGCTTTTATTTTGGCTTGTGCAGTCCAAACAGCTGTTCTAACATTATGATATATTCTGAATTGAATACATGGATCATTTTGAATGGGCGTCAACAGAGAACGTTTATTTTAGCCAGATGGTATAGTTACTGCATCTACTGTAACAACATTAACTTCACAAGTGTCTATTTTAGGATGCTTTACATTGGCAGCAACCAACTACTTTTACATTGGCATGTTGCTAAGCTAAAAGAGTCCATTTTCGATTCGGAGTTTCGCTCACTGATAGGAATTGTATATTTAAAATCAAAATTTCTCATGACTTCTCTACATCTTGGTACTTTTTCAGCAAGCTCATCGTAATGCATTCTGGCTTTGGCTTTTGTAAAGTATGCATGCTGTTTTGCAAGAAGCAATCTAGAATGCAACATAATGTTGCAAACCTACCTTTCATGTCGAGAGCCCACCTATGATGCTTTGAAATGCACAGAAACAGTGCTTCTTGACAACTAACTGAAAGTGTTTTTATAACTACAGTTTAAATCGACAGCAGATGCATCTTTACAGCGACCTCTGATCGCATGTAATCACTCTTGCTTTGTTAGAAGTGACATGAAAATCTTTACGTACCAAAGACAGCATTCTTCAACGCGGATAACCTGCTGTGGAAGAACACGAGCAAGAAATGCACTGCCGTTCACAGTGCACATAATTATTTGTGATTAAAGCTGATCCGACAGCCTCATTAAAACACCTAAAACCAGAGTCATTTAGTGCACAAACCCAGTGTGAAAGCAAGTCTGAAAGAGAAATTCGAAAGAACTTCAATGGTATTACCAGTTTATTTCCAGCTTTGCCAAGTAATCAGACAGCAGGATTCTTCAGCACATATGCTGCAACTTGGATAATGAATAAGCATAAAAAAGACAGCAATGAGAAGATGCATACAACTTTATTGTACAAATTACAAAAAAATCTGTACATCATCTTCCCTTAAGCTCATTATAATGGTTTCTGTTGGAGGTTAGAGATAGAGAAAGGCAGATGCGTCGCTCCGTTTCGTCGCTCTAGCTGTTGTGGCCCTGCAGTGCTTCTGCCATGAACAGTTTTCCAAGGTTCTGCGAGGTGAATTCCTTAATGTTCTGACAGTAGTTGTTGATTTGTCCTTGTGAAGAAGCAGAAGGAAACAAATTAATTATATAAAACAAGACCAAGCGATATTGATTATTCAACTGGGGCGACTATTTACACCCAAGAGTAAACAACACTGGCCACACAGCAATGAAGCCAGACAAACCATAAGAAAATCAGAGTTTGATGTCAAGGACTTGGTGTATAACAGCAGTTCTCAAACCACGGCGCATTTTAACCCTCTGGTGCTCTTTGGTCATTTGGTCATTAAATAATTTTTTTCAGTTCATCAGAATGGTATGAAACTTTGTAAAGGTTTTGGCACCTGCTACAGTAGTGGTCAAAATTATTGGCACCCTTGGTAAATACGATCAAAGGCGGCTGTGAAAATTAATCAGCATTGTTAATCCTTTTGATCTTTTATTAAAAAAAATTCACAAAAATCTAAAATTTCACTGGATAATAAGAATTTAAAACGGGGGGAAATATCATTATGAAATAAATATTTTTCTCAAATACACGTTGAACACAAATATTGGTACCCCTAGAAGTTCTTATGAGTAAAGTATATTCTGATTCGCAATTTTGAGCACTCCGGGTGATTATGAACATGAAATTATCCAGCCATGGCTTCCTGTTTCACAGAAATATAAATAGGAGGGAAAACAAAGTCCAAATTCCCTTAATCATCCATCACAATGAGAAAAACCAAAGAATATATTTCTGATGTGCAGCAAAAGATAATTGAGCTTCACAAATTAATGAAATGGCTTTAAGAAAAGAGCTAGAACTGTGAAAATTCCCATTTCCATCATCAGGGCAACAATTAAGAATTTCCAACCAACATAAAATGTTACAAATCTGCCTGGAAGAGGACGTGTGTCTATATCGTCCTAATGCACGGCAAGAAGGAGAGTTTGAGCGGCTAAAGACTCTCCAAGGACCACAGCTGGAGAATTGCAGAAAATAGTTGAGTCTCAGGGTCAAACAGCACCTACATCAGCACATGTTGTTTGGGAGGGTTTCAAGAAAAATTCTCCTCGCTCATCCAAAAACAAACTCCAGCATATTCAGTTTTCAGACACGACTGGAACTTCAAATGGCACTGGCTTCTATGCTCAGATGAAACTAAAAAAAATTA
Source organism: Acrossocheilus fasciatus (assembly GCA_036784905.1). Lineage (NCBI taxonomy): Eukaryota > Metazoa > Chordata > Actinopteri > Cypriniformes > Cyprinidae > Acrossocheilus > Acrossocheilus fasciatus. The sequence continues at coordinate 32,102,090 of CM071953.1, forward strand.
GCTTTTTTAGCAGCAAACACTCAAGATGGGTTTGGTGAACACAGGGATAAAACGTACCCCATGTGTACAATGAAATATACTGCTGTATTTTTGATGTTGTGGGCCTATATTTCTGCTGGAGGTCCTGGACATCTTGTTTAGATACATGCATCATGGATTCTATCAAATACCAACAGATAAAAAAAAATGAATAAGTGACTGACTCTGTAAGAAATCTTATAATGGGCCATGTTTGGATCTTCCAACCGTACAATAATCCAAACACAAACCTAAAAACAACACAAAAATGGGTCACTGAGCACAAAACCAAGCTTCTGCTGGTCATTCCAGTCCTCTGACCTGAACCCTGTAGAACATGAGTGAACTGAAGAGAAGAAGCACCAACATGGAGCTGTGAATCTAAAGGGTCTGGAGTGATTCTGGATGAAGGAATGGTCTCTGATCTCTGATCATCAGGCATTATAGGAGAAAATTTAGAGATGTTAAACTGGCAAATTGCCATTAATTGTGGCCAATGTGTATTAGAGAAAAACATTTCATAATATTTCCCCCCCATTTTAAATTCTTATTATCCAATGAAAGGTTAGATTGTGAATTTTTAAAATAAAAGATCAAAAGGATTAACAATGCAGATTAATTTTCACAGCCTTCTTCGATCATATTTACCAAGGGTGCCAATAATTCTGACCACTACTGTATGTGAACACACGAAACACGATTAGGCATGGACATGATTAAAAAAAAAAAAAAAGACTGAATGGTCCTGAACAAAAAAAAAAGAGATTAAGATAACCTCAAATTTGGAACACAACTTGTTCAGATTTATGACTTTTGCAGTTTTGGAAAATATAAGATTCATTTAAAATGTAAAAAGGGCATAGCAGGTACCCTTTAACTGTGTGTTTCAAAGCATTCAAGATTTATGACAGTTTAAGTTTCAATTTTAGGTCTAATTCTCAAAAAAGTGGCTAATAGATGATAAATGGATTATAATGACAGCATAAAAATGTAGAACCAAAAATCCCTAAAAATACAAAATATTACATAAACTCTATTTAACTAAAATATAGTACATTTCATTGCAATAAAGGTCATTTTTGACAGCCTCATGAGCTGCACCAGAGGGTTAAACCTTTTGGGTTAAATGAGCTTATGATATAAATCAGGTGTGTGGAGTAAGGAGAACATCCATGGTTTCTGTATTTATACATTGTTTTACAAGATAATGGCATTTAATTGGCTAACAGATGTGGTTTCGTGATAATTGCGAGAATGTCTTGTAATGGCCTTGGTGCATGAGCTGGAAGGAGCTGGAAGGAGCTGAAAATTGCAAACAAATCAATAATATTTTGCACTGTATGATATTGTGGAGTCATGAGTTTCAAACACTCTAAAAAATGCTGGGTTAAATACAACCCAGTGCTGGGTAAATATTGGACAGAACACGTGCTGGGTTGTTTTCAACCAACAGTTGGGTTGAATGTTTAACCCAACCTTCTGGGCAGTAACCAACCGCTGGGTAAAAACAACCCAATCGCTGGCTTCGTCCATGTTTTACCCAGCGGTTGGTTACTGCCTAGAAGGTTGGGTTAAACATTTAACCCAACTGTTGGTTGAAAACAACCCAGCATGTGTTCTTATCCAATTTGTAGTTGTATAACTTCCAGATCATAATGAAAATGTTAAAATAAAATACTATAAAAAAATAGTAATATTTATGATTATTAATAAATGTGTTTTTGTAACAAATATTTACCAAAAAATAGTTGCCAATATATATATTTAACAATTTTGACAACAAACAACAACAGTAGGAATAATAATAAATAAATTAGTAAAACTTTTTTCCCCTATTCCCAAAGTGCGTGAACAACTAAGTACTGGCTCAACTGGGAAAGTGAAGGAAAAAAACAACAATTATTGTTGAGCCCTGACTACATGGGCAAAATTAAACTTAATTAAATAAGATTAATCAAGTTGATGGGAAAAAAAACAACTATTGACAAGCTTAGTACTTAATCATCCTCTTCAGAGATGATAGTTGTCCGATAGAAGAGGTCAAATTTAACTGTGAACTCCAGCGGGATAAGAACATGGTGTGAAGATTTAAGACCTGCAGTTATTCCCATTCCCATTTAAACTGATCCATTCATTGCTGAATTGATCAATTCATGGATCGATTCTTTTAGACAGAAGACTATAAATTTCCAGTGCCCTGCAGAATATGCTGGAAGAAAAAGGCGTTTAACTGAGGGTGAACGGCGGCCGTTGACCCCCCGGGTACCTGCGATGAGGAGAGTGTCCATGCGCGCAGGCGCCTGCGGAGGTTTGAACATCTTACTGATGTCTTCTTCCGGTAACGGAGGCTCTCCGCGACTCTGCCGCTGGGCGTTTTCCTGCTGCCTCCTTTGGAGATACTAGAGGAAAAGAGGAGAAAATGAGCGAAGGAGAAACTACTAACTTTTCATGGAAGAACTTGGAGTGACCCAAGCAGCATCAACAAGACAAAAGCGTTTCAAAAACGGGAATTGCAATCCTTCTTTCCTTTATTCCATTCTGGTTCATTTTTCAACAACACCGCTGGCATAAAATAGCCACATCACTGGAGAGTTCAGGGTGTCATTTGAAGAGCAAGTCTGACCGTCCCCAAGAATACAGATGCATTTCTGGGTATCAGGACACTTGCGGATCACTGCATGCTGTTTTCAAGGAAAACTTATTCAAGCATGGGTTAGAGAGGAGGACGGGCGGCATGAAGGTGTATATACGGTCGAAAGGATGGAAACTCTGGCCAATGCACATTTCCATGACCTCATGATGATTTGAGACTACATTTTAAAGTCTCAAATAAGTGCAGACCAAAAAAAAATCAAATTTAAACAGTTATATAAAAAATAAGGAATAAACAAATGAGAAAAAGAAAGAAAAATAAATTGAAAAATATTTGAAATAAATCAATAATCAACTAAAAAACGGATATGAGAACAAGATAAATACATTTAAAAAATAGAGAATAAAAAAGAAACATTTAATATAAGGGTATAGATAATTAAAAAGAAAATAAATAGAGAAATATGAGAGCAGAAAAAAAAGAAAATGTAAAGAAAAATAAATCAAGAGAAATAAAAAAAAATTGAAAAGGTACAATTAAGAAAAACAAGACATTAATAAAGTATTGCAGGCTTGGTGCAGCAGAAGAGAATTCTTCAAGAAACAAAAATCTCACTGTTCAAAAACTTCTGACTGGTAGCCTATAGTTTGAAGTTAAAAGATAGTGATATTAATAAGGTGAGTCTGAGATGTTTATTTGACAGTGATTTCACATTTATTGTTTGTATGAAGGCTAAATACAAATAAAAGGTGAACATTATAATATTTTAGGGGGGGGGGGGGGGGGGGGGACAGCACAAATAAATTATAGGTTAATAGGAGTTCATAGACCTGGCAAATTCATTTTTTATAAGTTTGTAGGTACAGAAATCTGTTGTGGGCATTCTTGGCAGTTTTTATGAGGCTTTTTTTAATAGTGTTCATATCGATATCGGAATTATCATAATCGACCGAAATTAAGGAATATATCGTGATATAAATTTTGGCCATTTGGAGAAAAAGAAAGCAAAAACATAAGAAAACAATCAGAGAAATAAAATAAGACAAAAAATAAAAAGATTAAAAGAGAAATGCTAAGAAATAAATCAAGAGAAATAAAAGTAGAATAAAAAAACAACGATTAACTAAAAATTAAAAAAGTACAATTAAGAAAAACAATTAAGAAATTAAAAAGTATTATAAAAACTTCTATAAAAAGTAGAATAAAAGAATGAAATGGATGTGTTAAAAGGAAAAGAAAATAAAAACAGAAAAATAAAGTAGAAATTAAAAAATAAATAATAGAATAAAGAAATAAAGCAAGAAAAACAAAGATGAGTGAAATATGAGAAAGAAATATAAATAAAAATAAAAAAGGAGAATAAAAATGATCATTAATAAAATGGAGAATAATAATTAAAAAACAAAAAGCAAAACAAATCTATAAAATACATAAATTATATGAAGCAGCTTTGTGTTTAATCCACAGGTTTATCCAAAATTCTGCATTACGTGGCATACCGCCCACCGCCGTGTCATTACTTCAATGTACATCTCAAGACAGGTTGACCTGACATATCTGCAAACAGCACAGCTCCACAAGCCCTCGATTTGCCCTAGATTTGTCAAGCTCGACCATTCAGGGTTTTGTTTTTTTTAAAAAGGTGCAGTAGATCAAATTTTAATATATGGTAGATTCATGGAAAAAAAGACGAGGGGAATTCATATCCTATTTGAGGTGGTGCAACTTATGTCACCGCTGAGGATACCGGCCATTTTTGTTGAAATTAGGCATATGATTTAGGAATGCAAACTGCCAACACAGCGGCAATTCTCTTTGATATTAAATGGTGATTGATGCGGGTCATTTGGTTTATATGGTTCACCCGGGGACCGGCGCACGCGGGGCTGTGTGGAGGCGGAGACAGGAAGGATATGATCGATGACAACAGTAATTACGGCAGATTTCAGCGTGCTTGATATAGGAGCCGTTGTGGCGACCTGATCGTGACCAAGCCGCTGGGGTCTGGCCTCATTTACGGCGCCGTTTGAGGGCACCCTTTAAATTTCTTTGAAAGGATCAACCATCCTGTCAAACAGGAAGTGCTAATGGTCTAATAAACACTGAAGTCTCACTGGAGAAACGTCCCCCTGATTGCAGTGCGCGTTTTGTTCTGGAAGAAAGCAGTTTTTCAAAGTGCTAATGAGGAAAGAGCAACAGTCGAAAGGCATAGAGAAAAAAAAAATTCTGTATTTCACAAAAATAAAATTATTTACGCACATGAAGCCATTTCAAAACCAACCACGATTTTAACCAAAAGGAGAAGTTTAGTAGATCGTCTCTGGTGCTCTTTTCCATATAATGAAAATAAATGAGGATGGGATTAGAGAAAGGAAGACTGTTTTAATTGATCATTTCATTTTAGTATTGAGTATATACTATTATAGTATTTATCAATATTTTAATTGGCTTTTATTTTTATATTTTCATGTTTCATTTTAGTATTTTTTAATGTGCATTTGTAATTTTTACTGGTCTTTTTTTATAAAACATTTCTATTTAGCTTCATTTCATTTTTTTTTTTTTACACATAAAAATGATTTCATCTAGCTGTCCAGTTACAAAAATGTCAAAGCATAATAAAAGTACCATAAAGAAAATTATTTTTTATATATTCTTGGGAACATAGTTTTAATTCATTTTTTTAGCGAGTCTTATTTTACCATTATGTATATACTATTATAGTATTCATCAATATTTTTAATTAACTTATATTTTTTATATTTCCAGGTTTCATTTTAGTGCAAGTCAGTCATTTTTAATCGTCATTTCTTATTTCTATCTATCAAGTTTATTTTGAATAATTTCAGTACTTCAACTTATTGTATTTCATTTATTTGTCAAGGCAAAATTTCTAATGCTGTCAAAAATGACACAAAAAAGCATGATAAAAGCATAAAAGAAACTCATATGACTTGCGTTCAATATGGAAAACATGTTTGAAAAACTATTATTCTGCTCATTTGTTGATGCTTGTAGGGCAAAAATTACACACTTTACTTTTCAATTTTGGCCCATTCCCCTTTTAAACATATTCAATGGCTTAAGACAAACGGATGTGTCATTTTGGATGAACTATTTCTTTAAGGGCTTTTGCATTTTCCACTAATTAACATTTTCCATTGAGCTACTTTCTCTTTAATTAACATCTGTAGGCTTTGTTCACTGCTGAAGACCATCGCTGATTTTTCCATTTTTCAGATTTACTAAAGCCAGAGCATTTCCAACTGGGAAGAGCGAGCTCTCCAGGGTAGAGAACAAAAACAGAGAAGAACTTTGACAAATGTGCAACCATTCCAGCCGTTTCTGTCATATTCATAGCGTGACAACATGTTATCATGGAGCGACTTGAAAAATAGGGTTCAGCGTTATCTGATTTCAAGGGTGGCCTCTCTTCAAATGATCCCGTTGTAGGTCAGATATAACACAACTCCATACAAAATGAACCCAGAAGCGTCCCGTACTATTTCACGCTGCTCTTCAGAATTCATGTTTACAAAATGCCTGCAATGCAAAAACCTGAAAATGTCAAGGGCATTTTGGCTGATTTGTCAGCCTAGCGAAATGGACAAAATTATGAATCTGAAGCGGGTGAGGACTGTAAATTAGATGGCCCTCCTGAACCCTTAATAACCATCTATTGACCGGTTTTATCTCAGCTGGAGAGCGACGTCAGCCATTTACGGTACAGGTCATTCCCAGCATGCAGCACATTTTCATGTCCCCATCATACGTATTGGATAAAATATTACATTCACAATGTCAAAGATGGAAATAACTCAATAAATAAATCAATTAAGTGAACATAAGGGAGATTCTTGAAATTATTTTACAACTTGGGTTTAACTGCATATCATTTTTGTCATGTCCCCAGGTGCTGCACGCACTTCTAACACCAAGAACTGGTGATATATTAACAAATACTCCTAGAGTTTCTTCATATTTAAATTAGAACAGTTTCAAACTAAATTTTCTTGTGATTACCGTTTTAATTAAGCAATTTATAGCAGTGTTAATTTTGTATTGTCTACGTACTATTACAGTACAGCATATTTTGATTTAGCTTTTCTTTTCATATTTTAAAGTTTTTATTTGAATTTAAGTTTTAGTAATTATGCTATACGCTTTTGTTATTTTTACTTTTTTCCCCCCAACATTTCTAATTAGATTTAATTTATTTTTATTTCAGTTGTATTTTCAGTACTTATAAAAACTTATGTTTCAGTTAGTTGAGGCAACATTTGTAATTTTCAATATTTTTAAGTCAACATTTTACATCTGTTCAGGTTTATATTTCAATGAACGAAAACCTTTTTAAAAGGTTTTAGTTCATAATAACAAACCCTGATTTTGGGGTTTTCCGGCATCCTCAATACCACATTCTAGCCTGTTTTATTTTAAAGTCCCTTTAATTTACAAAAGCCGATTTAAAAGGACATCATCCTCCAGGAAGTGACATCCTTTGGGAGGGAAAAAAACTATTATCATTTACTTATGCTTGTAAATTGCATACATATTCATTATCAATAATAAAGCTGATGCATCCGAGCTGGACCAAAACATATTTCTGAAAGTTGCTTTAATAGAAATGCAATTAATATCAAAGTCTCTGCATTTCCTTCAAGAGTATGTGTGCATCCAATCAACCTCTTCTGGACCTGCGCTCTTATCCTCAGGCATGTAATTAGACATTTCAGCCACTCTAAACGGCACTGCAGTGCACGCTTTACAAAGCCAATTCAAGAGAGCGACGGCACATCAGATCAGCGGCCACCAAGGAAAAAACAGACGAGAAAAAAAACCAAAACAAATGTACCTGCTGCTTCTGCTGCGTTTGCTTGGTGAGGTTGCGGCAGTACGTGTTGTACTTGACGATGTCTTGGCTCATGTCATCCATGCGGTCCATCAGCAGCTGAAGGCTCTTTTCCAGGTGGTTACTATGGCAACAGATTGACAGATAGTTTAGTCAAACAAAGTTTGCGTAATAAACAGATGACTGCACATCAAAGTGTAATTGCTCCACAGTGATCTTCTACTCAATTAAAAACCCAAGATGACAGTAGCATGATGTGCCTGATAAGAATCACTTTCTGCTCTGAATTTACATGGATGAGGGAGACGTCTAATTGTAGCATGTGCCGATTTACGAGGGGCCACCAAATATAACCTTCTCCTGATAGATCGGCTCTGTTCCAAAACCTATTAAGCTGCCTATGTAGGCAGCATATTAGCAGGTTGAGCCAACGCAGAATCTGTTCCAAGTGCTACATATGTTGTTTTTGGCTAAATTCTAAACAACTGCATGCATTCGTCATCAAGAAAGCAATCCCATAATGCATTCCCTAGTTGTTAGAACATCAAACTTGAGTCAAGCCTGCCAAGCTCTTGGTGTGAAAAGCACTATTTGTTTATCATTCAAAAGTAAGAGTGTGTAGAGGTGCAATTTCAGTAAGAATGCCATCTATGTAGGCAGTATACAGCAAGGCAGCTCAGCAGGGTTTGGTATGGAGCCATTCTACCTCATACTGTAATTCCCCGAAAGCCAGGTGAATTACTTTATTAATCAAGATTAGGCTTTCAAAGACACAGTCATTTCCATTTTTATCTGGGGATAACGTGCAATCACAGAGCCCTTCTGAGAACATTCTGGAGCGTTAGGAAAAAGATGACACCAGCTACTGAAAACACTTTGAAGATAGTATAGCACGCTCTTGCAAACTGGATTTAAAAAGGTTAATTGATAAGAAACAGTAAAAATGCTATGGTAACTGGTTAACGATACGCTCCCTTACTATATCGGGTGAAAAACTATAGCTGTAATAGATCTAATGAGACACTGATTCAATGTAATTTTACAGTAAAATACTGTTAAATGTAGTTCTTGGAAGTCATCTAATAAGTTACAGTGAAACACCTTAAATTAACATTCCCAGACATTCTTGTGACAGCTCACATTTGATGATTGTTTCATTGAAATAACAGTTTCTTGAATACGTTGTTGAATTAATATTATTTTTATTTTATCAACACATTACCATGATGGTGTTTATTGTATGCTTATCAGCTTTCATCAGGAAGAAGCTTTCTCTTTACCGCCTATGTTTTTATTGTGATTGTCAGTGTATTCATAAAAGTAAAGAACTGATTTACGAAACTTGTGAGGTCTAAGTTAATTCTGTACAGCATAAGTTGCTACTATATTTTTACACAAAAGGTTTTTTTTTTTTTTTTACCATAAAATTTTCACAGGTTTATTTTTTACAGTATAAAACTAAAAGTAAGATCTAGTTCAGATCAATGCATGCTTCATAAACCAATTTGAGCTATTTTAAAGAAAGTCAACTAAGAATTAAAAATCTGTCTTTAATCATTCCTCATGCCATTCCAAACCTTTCTTTGACTTTCTTCTTTGAAACAGAATATCTTAACCACTCTTTCAAAATAATTAAGTTACTGAAGATGCTTCAAAAAGCATGCAAAAATGCCAAATATCATAAAAATGGTTTATATGACTCATGCACTCCATTCCAACACTTCTGAAGATCTATGAAAGCTTTGTGTGAGTAAAAGACCACAATTTAAACCATTAAATCACTGATTGCCCCTGTAGCGAGCCATTATCCATTGTGACCAAATAATCTCAATCACTCTGAGCTAAAAGATCCAACTCAATGAAAAGATCCAACGAACAAGCAAAGTTTGGTTCACTAACCAGAAAGAACTACTACTTTCATTAAATGCACCAAGGAGTTCGATTTAATTGTGAGCTATCGTACGTCTTCAGATGACTCTGAATCGAATGCACGAGTGTATGAAGCACTTCACACCCTTTAGCCCACATTTTATTGTAATTGCATGGGAAATGAAAAAAAAAACAAAAAGTGACCAGCACAGACTTCCTGCGTTTCACAGGAAAAAGAAGCACTTTGGAATGACATGATGGCCAAGCAAACGAGGACAATTTTCATTCCTTTAACATTCATCATTACATGCTTTCAAGTGTTTTTTGGAGTGACACATCTGCTCTATAGACCTATTGGTATTTGCCAAGAAAGGAAAGGGCATCTCTGTACACAGGAAGACCGAAATTACATGCTGAATACATTATCATTATCTGCGTGCTGATGGGAAGGCTGAATGATTTCACCAGCAGGGCCTATTAAACACACTAACTCCTGGGATGTTCTGAATTACAAATGAAAGACTTACTCAAAATGGCAAAGATTGTGCCGACTCATAAAGCATTAACTATAAAGACCAAAACACCTGCTCACATCCCAAGTATTTAGTCTATCAATTAGTCTGATTCGGAAGAGGGGCCTGAACAGCTGTGGCTGCTGGGGAGCATAAACAGTCAGAAAAATGACATTTCCAGTTCCTACGTTCATTAAAGACGGCGAATCAGAGAGGGAAAAAAAAAGAAAAAAAAAAGTGATATTTCTTGCTCTTTTGAAATAAAAGAGATCAATGTGCTATGTAGATCAGAGCTGGGTGATATAGCTAAAAAGAATCTTGATGTTTTCCACCCTTTTGATGCAATTCTCTATATATATCTTGGTATTTATCTTTATGCTCCGAAAAGGCTTGAAAGAGTGATTTCTTTTCAATCAGAGGAACCAAACAGCCATTGTAGCCTCAATATGTCTAAGGCACAAACTAAACTGCTGTTAAAATCTAGTTTAAAAATAATCGAGGCACCATTTTATTTTCAGTAAATGTGCAAGAAAACGCTACTGTTTAAATATCTGGGGTAAAAATTTTTTAATGCAGTAAAATGCAAAAATGCACTAAAAACAGCAATGTGAAAAATTATTACGATTTAAAAATTCTTCTCGACTTTTATTTTAAAATGTCATTTATACCTGTGATGCAAAGCTGAATTTTCAGCATTTTTTTAGTCATATGATCCTTCAGAAATCATTCTAATATGCTGATTTGCTGCTCAACAAAAATGTCTGATTATCAATGTAGATAAAAGAAAAGTGTTTATTTGAAATAGAACTATTTTGTAACATCATAAATTTCACCTTCGATCAATTTAATGCATCCTTGCTAAATAAAAATATTAATTTCTCTCTAAAAGAAAAAAATCTTACTATCCCCAAACATTTGAAAGGTATTTTCATTTTTTTTTTTTTTTTTTTGTGCACTTTAACAAGCAAAAACAGTATTTATCAACATCTACTTTTTACGTGACTTCTATGAACTTTGATAAATTAATTAAATAATGGAAAAATCTAAACTTCAACATTTTTAGTGCAAGAAACCCTGGACTTCAGAGAGAGAGAGAGAGAGAGAAAAATGCTGATATAGACTCTAATATTTCCTCTAAATTCAACACGTTTAATACACTGTCCTTGAAACTACTGGTCATATTAATTCAATAAAAAACTAAATAAGAAAAGAAAATTCATTCTGAACGTAATGAGGCTCATTTCTGGGAACTGCTCTCCTGGAAACAGACTCAACTCAATCTGTAATAAAATTCCGTTGTAACTAACTGGATTAGCCAAATTAATTTAGACGAGAGGACTATTTGCAGGAGAATAAAACGTCCAGCTCCAGCTAGAAGCATTGATGGACCCCCCCGAAAACGTCATTTTAGGTCAGTGGCTCTTATCTGGTATGCCGTTGTTCTGTTATCTGGGAAAAAATTTATGTTAAAATGTAAATAAAATGCAATTAACCATTTTATTATTGTGCACAATAAAGAGGATTCTAAACTTTTAAAATGCATCCCTATCAGTTCAAACGTCCGTTCAAACTCAACCCCAGTATTTTGGCACAGATTCAGCTATGGCTTGGTTATACAGTTAATACTAACAACATTAACTTTAAAATCAAATAAGCAACAGCTTTTGGTTATACTGGCAGATGACGACGACATACTAGATATTTGTAAATCTGAGGTGTGATATTTGTATTTGAATTTGCCTGAAATCAACTGAATTCAAATGTTGTAATTGCTGGAATAAAATCACTGTTTGCAGCATTTCTCTGCTCCCAGAAGACCGGTTTTCTAACGGTTTGGCCCAGGCAACACGCAAGACCTATTTGGAGTGTCAAGATTAAACTGTGCCGTCAGGGCTTGTCAGCGTGTATTGCATTTCCTCGGTCAACTTCCTGGGCGAAACAGAGCCGTGGCAGAGAGGCTTAAAAGACACGGATTGACGAGATGAATCAGCAAATGACAAATCTTTTTCCCCAAAATGAGAGCGTTGGACACAGAGGTCAGGGCAGGGGTGATTCTGACCTGCTTGACAGATTGAGCAGCTCGTGCTTGTCAGCCACTGTACTCTTCTCTTGCAGATCCAACAGGAGCACGTTTATGAGATGAGAGTTCTTGATGACGATGGGGACTTCCTCGAACATGAGCTCAAAGCCAATGCAAGCCTTCTTCAGCCTGAGAAAAACAAGAAACTCAGAGTTACAAAAAGCCTTTTGTATCAATACCAACATATGAAGAAAACAGTTTTAACTGGTAATGTTATTGAAAAAGATATGAATACTTTTCAGCAAAGATGCATTTAATTGATCAAAAACAGACATGTATAATGTTACAAAGATTTGTTTTTCAAATTAAATGCAAATTAAGAAATGTTTCTTAAGCAGCAAATCAGCATATTAAAATGATTTCTGAAGGATCACGTGACACTGAAGACTGGAGTAATGAGCTTTGCATCACAGGAATAAATTGCATTTTAAAATAAATTTAAACATGAAACATTTAAATTGTAATGATATTTTAAAATATTAGTTTTATATTTTTGATCAAATAAATGCAGCCTTTGTGAGCAGAAGAGACTTTCCAAATACATAAAAAAAAAAATATGCAGACCCCAAACTTTTGAACTATAATGTATAGGTTTTTTTTTGTGTGTCCTCAATACGACTTTCCATCTTGTTTATCTTCTTAAATAAATATAATGCATGCACAGTTTGTGTGTCCCTAATACCACTTTATTATTACTTTTTTTAATGTTCATAAATAAATGTATTTGTCCTCAATACCACTTTCTATCTTGATAAACTTTTGTAATACAAGTATAAATTAATAATATATACATATATATATATATATATATATATATATATAGTAGTGGTGATGATCGTCATTTTAATATCTGCAAACTGAATGAAAAAAAAAAAATATTATATATATATATATATATATATATATTTTTTTTTTTTTTTTTTTTTTTCCTTTTATTTTTTTTTTTCATTCAGTTTGCAGATATTAAAATGACCATCATCACCACTGGTTACATTCTTAATACTGAGTGATCTAAGAAAAAGAAAGTGTTTAAATCTACAATTTGAATTTATAATTAATTTAACTTTACTTCACAATTAATAGGGTTGTTCCGATTCCGATACTAGTATCGGAAATCCCACCGATACCATAAAAAATTCTGGCATCGGTATCGGCGAGTACTTGAACCCATGTACCGATCCGATACCATTTTTAAACAAGACCTATAGTTATGCGCGCTAGCTTTGCTTAACGCTGCAAATTGGAAATCAATTCTTCTTCGCTGCTCAGAATGCAAACACAGGAAGTTGTGCTGTGTTGCCACAAGCAACCACTATTTAGAGCAGCGAAGAAGAAATACAAACGTGCTGGCACATTGCCAGTAAGTTAAATCACTCGCATATGCCACTAAATCTTCACCCTGGGCGACTAAATGATGTCTAATATTAGCCAATGTCTAATAAATGATCAGATTTTACTGGGAGGCTATGTATAAGTTTAGCACAGATATATTGTCACTCGCTGAACACTGAGTGCTTCAGAGTTTCACTCTCCGTCAAGCGATCTATTTTTCAGATCATCTGAATGAATGCGCAGCACACCTGTATTTGACGCACCGTAAGCTCTAGTGTGAAGCGCACGACTCGCCGTCGCTTTGCTTTTTTCCTCGCACGCAGAGAGAGAAAGAGAGAGAGGGAGAGAGAGAGTCTTACATGTAGCGCGTCAATTCTGCATGGTATGTAAACGTTATTCTTTGTTGTATTTTTCTGTCAAAATAACGGAGTTCCTTTGGAATTCTTCAGCTTTTAAGAACTGCCGGTTTCTCTGGTAGTGGGCGGAGCTAATGCACAAACGACAATCTCATTGGTCGGCGCTCACCTCCCTGTTTTGATTTCAGCAAATAAGTTCGAGCCAATGCAGACAACCTGATTAATATTCATGAATCCAGCAGCTCGTTAATCCTTAGTGCGTTTTATATTGTTCTTAGCAGAATTCATAGTATGATTATTATCTTATCAGTATTATTGATAGTTTTTCCCCATTTTTACAGAAACACTGAATGACCAAAAAAGCACCACCACCGGTCCTAAATTCAGTTAAAATTATTTGCCAGACTATCTATCTATCTATTTATCTATCTATGGTGAAGCACACCATAAAATAACTGTATCAATTCATACAGGTCTAGTAGTACATACAGCTGTATAACCAGATACACACCCAGGTATCGGATCAGTACTCGGTATCGGCTGATACCCTGAGCCCAGGTATCGGAATCGGTATCGGGAAGGGAAAAAGGGTATCGGAACATCTCTAACAATTAACATCCATCTCTGGTGATTGAGTGGCCAACAATAATAACAGGAGTAAACAGAGTCCTAAATGTTTTGTGATCCGATCATTCAAAACCTAACAAATACTAAACACATTTGAAGTACTTCTGATTTCTTTTTAAACGCTAATGCGCACTGATGCATCCCAAACAAACTCAAAAGGCTGCCTACTCGCATGTCAATCATCTATTGCACTTAAATAAGGGTATACAATCTTTACAAAAGAAAATAATGATTCGCACCAAAAACTTTTGGAATCATGGAATATGTCAAATAAATAAATGTGTGTGTTGGAAGCAGGAGCAGTGTGCATGCTTTTAATGCTCTCTCAACATGCAACTGATGCAGTAAGACGACATGAACACAGAGACCGCATCTCAATTCAATCAATACAATTCAATGAGACACATGTTATTACCAGGTGTAAATGGCGATCTGTCTTTTAGATGAGCACTTGTGTCATCTCATCTCTAGAGCAGTTAGAGAGGCACTGGACCTGCTGGCCCGGGCCACGATCTGTCATTTCAATGAGTCGTATGTTCTGCAATTCAAGCTGAATTGCAGAAAATTATGGAGGAGCAGAAGAACTCTGTTTGAGGAATATCAATACAGCGCTGCCTCAGAGACCCTGAGTACGGATTCAGATTGATATTCTGTATGAATCTGACAAGCGATCTGTATGCATCGTTCACAATGACCCACCCTGCTATGTTCTCTAGACAAATAGAGGCTTATTTTCATAATCAATAGTGTTGCTCTCCTTAACTAGCTGAATATTCAAGAAGCGGCCTCGAATGATGAGCGCAAAACCGAGAGCGCGGGCAGATGACAAGGTCACAGCAGGCCATGGGAACATGTTTGATGTCAACGTAAAACAGTGTAACCCACTTTACATCTTTAATCTTTCCGACTAAATACAGATATTCTCAGATGTATGTCAGTTGGAAAAAATATCTTTATTAAAAAAAAAACAAAAAAAAAACAACGTTTTAATTTTAATATATATAAAAAAACAAGAGTATGGAAATAAAATTGAATAATTTAAATCTAATAAAATTTAAATAATGCATAAATGTATAAATTAATAAATATCAATTTTACATATTCAATTATTTATATATTAACTTAATATAATTATAAATAATATACAAGTAATTCTACAATAAAATCAGTTATTTTAGTATAATTAAGATCCTATTATAGTTAAATATTTTGAATGCTTTTATTTTTATATATTTTATTTTAATTTTGTTGTTGTGTGGTTTTGTAAGTTTTAGTAGTTTTCCTTTTTTGTCCATACAGTTATTCATTTTTATTTCAGTTTTAGTTTGTTATTTTAGTACGTGAAGTTAAACTTAAGTTTTTAAATAATTTTATTTAATATAAAATAAAACAAACAAATAAAAGTTTATTATTAGTTTTAGTAAATCAATATTTATTTATTTTATTACTGTTTGTTTGTAGCTACTACTACTACAATAAGTTTTTAATATTTTCATTAAACATTTATTTTATTTCAAGTAATGTTTTTTTTGTGTGTGTTTGAAAATTTCAGATTTAAGGGAACAACAATAACCATGAAATTATATTAATTTTATTTTTTCCCTTCTCCACTAGTTTACAGACTGATTCATTGAAGAAAAAATAAAAAAAATAATAATGCAAATTTCAAATGACCAGAAAAATCTCTGAACTTATGAGTATATAGACAGATTGGCCAGATCTATCTGAAAAGGACAGCCGTTTTGATGAAAGATTAAAAATGATTTGGAAAAAGGTTCAAAGATAAATACAGAACATTTATAAAGATAAATACAGAAAAAGCTCTGTAACATTAATAAAGCAAACAGGATTGACTTTGATTTGGTGTTACTTTAATGCATCTGTGAAGCCTCTTCACCCGCAGCTAACCCTACAGCACTCCAGTCCCCGAGCGAAAGACATTATGCTGGTGTTTTTCTCCTGATCGCTCAGATGTCACTGCTTTTCTGATACATTCCCCCATTAGGCTTATGTCTAGCAGCAATTTAAAATCAATTACCATCTGCCGAGAAGCCAGCGAGGTTGTAAACTTTGAGCATTTGTTTGTTTGTCAGACAGTGCTGACTACTCCTTAAAAGACGCCCCATCGCGACAAATAAAAGCCCCTCACTGATGGCTCCTTCTGAGCGGGGACGCATTTCTGTTTGTGCGCGTTGAAGAAGGTTCTCATTAGCAACAGATTAATGGAAACAGGAAAAGGAAGCGACAGAAGGAAAAGGAAATGGAAAGAAGCTGTTTAAGTTGGTCTTACCCCTCCGGAGAGAAGTCTTTCTCCTTGCAGATCTCCATTAGTTTGGGGGTCAACCTGTAGGCCTTCAGACAGAGAGAGCCTTGCGCGGTCTTGATAGGATCTATGAAGCAAAAAAAGTGCAAATATAAGCTAGATCCACATGTGTGCGCATATAGTGTGTACGAGTTTGCCATTAGTAGGGGCCTATGAATTCCTCAACGCCAAAAACACAGAGTGAACGGCAGAATCCAGTCATAATAAAAAGAAATGTACAGCATAACATAAAATGTCTTGTCACCTCACCAGACAGGACAACCCGTCAAAATAAAAGCTCAGTTTAATTTGAAAAATATGGCTTAAATTAACTTGAATAATAATGCACAATTTTTGTGATTTAATTTTAACATTCAATCTCTGTTGTGCAGCACTTTGCTGGCAAAGAATAAAATAAATTGGAAATAAGTTTTAATTTAATTCCATTAAAAAAAAGATTAATTCAATTGTTAATGTTTTCCATCTTTATTTGAATATATTTGGAAAAATTTCAGGAGAAAATTCTAAATAAATTGTTCTTTATGAATTCAGTTAATTGGACATGCTTTCTGATCATTAAAATTTTAAATTGAATTAAGTAAGTTGAATTAAATCATTAAATTGCAATCCATTAAAAAAATAAATAAATAAATGGGGGGGGGGTTAATGTAAAAAAAAAAAAAAAAGTAAAGAAAGAAAGAAAGAAAGAAAGAAAGAAAGAAAGAAAGAAAGAGAAAGATTGGATAAAATAGCTATTTTAACAATACTTTGTGGTATTTAATGGAAAGCATGCTTATAATCAACATCTCTTTTACTTTATCTGCAATACTGGATGGATTTTTTCCAATGCATTCTGGTTTGCCCGCACAAAAGAAGGTATCTTATAAGTCAAGGTGAGCTTCATGCCTCTTGAAACAGGAAAAAAAAAAAAAAATTGCTAGTGCGAAACTTAGTGCGACATGTTCATATTCAAGATATGTATCTGCTGCAATAATGAAAGCTGTAATAAAAATCCCTGTTGAATGAACATGGCATGTATGAAGTTAGATCTACGACACATCTGAGCTTATATACAGCAGCAGCATATCACAATATCATTAGGAAGTGCTTTCAGTAGCATTAAATCCCAAATATAATCTTACACGCTTCAAAAGGACAAAGGAATAATAATTTCTCCAGTAACACAGACTGACGACTTAATCAATGGCTGATACTGAGGCTGAGCGATGTACCGATAATTATACACCATTATACTTTAATCCTTCAAAAAGATATTCAATAAACACTACCATTCAAAATCTTCGAATCACATTTCTCAAAGGTTCTCGCTTTCACTTTTGCGGTGAATTGACCAAAAACAATGCGAATGCTGAAAATTATAATTACTGTTTGAAATAATGGCATCACTCCAGTCTTCTCAGAAACCGCTGTGACACCTCATCCTTACAAAATGACTGCTAATTTGCTTCTACGGAAACATTTCTTATTACCTCAGCTCTGTTCGAAATGGTTCTGCGATTTAATGAAGTGTGGAAATGGCAATACAATGTCTTTTTTCAGCTGCTGAAATATTGAGTACACTTTTCCTCAAGTACAATTTTGGTTTCAAAAAGAAACCGCTTTCCCCAGAAACTCGGCAGGCTTTTGTTGTCTGCATCTGCCGTCTCGTAAGAAGAAAGACGACTGGATCTAACCAGGACAGACAAAGAAGTGGACATCCTAGATGCACAACAATAATGACACGTAGATCAGAGTCCATAGTTTGGGAAACATGCATCTCAGGTCCTCGGCTGGCAGTTTGATTGAACAGAACACACTAAACATCAGCTTGATCTGAAGACGTGAGGACTCGAGAGACGCTGCTGGCCTTTTAGGAGTTTCAAGCAAACAAGAAGGTTCAAATAGGCTAAATATAGATAGATACTAAAGATAGAACAAAAGAGTTTAAAAGGGATTTTATGGATGGATGGATGAATCTGAGGTTTGAGAGAAACGCCCTACAAGCCAATTACAGCTACTGGAAGCGCTTCAAGCATGAGATGAAACGTAAAACATGACCTGGACATCAGGGATGCAATTTTCTGTGAAAAAGGATGGAGAAAAGCAGCATGCACGCACAATGATCCTGGTTTAATCGTATCTAATGTAAACACTGGCCGATGGTGCTATTTTGCTAGAAATAAATCATAGATTGTGTGAAATACAACAAAATTGCATGTATATTTTCTCTAGAAGCAACAGCAACATCTTATTTAATACATTACAGGATACGGATGTGCTTGGGTGAGCAAAAATGAAGAAAAAAAAAAAAGTGAGAGACCACTGTAGTGCTCAGCTGTCTGTATAAATAGCCAGCACATCCATCCATCCATAGAAATAAATAAATAAAATGCATTATAACTTCTATTATTTTTGGGAAATAAATACATATGATTTATATTTATAATTTAAGTCATATGAAATGAAGTTAATGCTTCAGTTGAAAATGATAGAATCCATCAAAGAGCAACAAAGCTCATCTTGAAATTCGTTTGCTGTGTATCCAAACAAAAGGATTACATGCCGAGGCAATCTCATTTTATTCTTATAAAGTGCAAAAAAGTGCTCAGTGTGCATGTTAAAATCAACAAATGTTTCTTTGGTCTGTGATGGATTTTATTATTGACTTGAAATCGTGTTAAATGTGAATGGAACTAAGCGCAAGAGCCTCCTTTTTTCATTTGAAAATGAGACATTTTTTTATATGAATTAATAAATAAAATTGAGTATAACATTTATCGGAGAAAATATAAATTAATATAAATATATTAATTTAAATACGACAAATTGAAGTTAATATGCTTAATTTGAGGATGCTAAATAATAATAAATAGTTTTTTATAGTGAAAAATTATAATTTAAATTATTATTTGAAAGATAGTTATTTATTTGAAATAGATAATGCATACATATTTTAAGTAATGTTTAAAGAACACAGCATTACATTAGAAATGCATAAAAAAAAACTATTCAAACTAGTCAAATAAAACTCATCATGCATTAAAATAATTATAATATTCACAATGTGCTTAAATATATCAAGCAAAAATCACAGATATATTGTGAATATTCACTATACATCATCCAGTCTTAATTACTGTGGTGCCCATTTTAAACCAACCAAAACAGAAGCAGGTTATGTTTAGAGATTATTATTAAACCTGAGAAGCAGATGATCTTTAAATAATGTCTTTGAGAAGAGGAAAAAGCTTAGATAAGCAATACATGCCTTTAATGGCTGATCTGAAATGGGAACAAGGTGTATAACAATAAGAGAAAGGTCACACAGTTAAGCGCCATAAAACAACAGCTTCCATCCCGCACCTTCAAGACATTTATATTCACTGGGCAGATAACCAATCTCAGGCACGAGGGGCAGGAGGTCATGCAGAGAAGCCTTTTTCCCCCTCTTTCATAAAGAAATCATCGACTGCAGGTGCTGTCAGTTTTCATAATCAAGCTGCGCCAACCACAAAAGCTCGCCATTGCTTTTAGTAAGCGAGTTGTATTGAATTAATGTGCTTGTCAGAGAGTTGTCAAAGGCTTTGAAGTGTTCGCATGGGCCTTATCAGAGCTGCCACTCACATCAACCCTGCAGAGGGGTCCTGCGTACTTTTTAAAACGTCCTTCCTTTGCCAAAAGTACGTCCATCTGGAGTCACGGGTGGCCAGTTTAAATAATAAAACTGAAGCCAATGCAAACAAACGATAAGATTTTGCATTTTAAGTGCATAATTGTGTTTTTTCATCCTAATCTAATGTTCACATTGTTTCCAAAACCTAGCTTAAAATATAGAGCATGGCACGCGCAACGCCAAGGTCATGGGTTTGAAACGCAGGGAATGCATTAACTGATGAATGCAATTCAACTTGATTTTTAAGCATCTGCTAAATGCATTGGAAATGCATTACGAGATCTTACGTGACTAATGCACGTTTAGTATTTTAATTTTTTTTTAGTCAAAACTGTTTTCTTAGGGGTCTGCTAAATTCACGTTGAAAATTTCCAAAACTGCAAGACGTTTTTCCTATATATGCAGGCAGATTTATATTTAGTCTTTAAATGTATCAGCTTGCATTATTAGTAAAAAAAAACCCACTTAGTTCTAGTAAGGAACTAAAACCAAACTACAGAGGTCATAGGTTCTAATCATAGGCAATGCATGAACTCAATGCAATGAAAGCTGCTTTATATAAATATTAGGAAGAGTTTGCTAAACGCATAAATGCTATAAAAAAGGGCAAATATTACACTATTGTGCATTAAAATGCTTTTAAGTCTTCTGACTTTTCACAGTGCATTAAATCACCTCAAAGTCACAAGATATTTTGCATTTTTTGTAATGTAATGGAATGCAGTTAATTTAATAAGTATCGGATATGCTATATTATCAGCTTGCATTAAATAAATCTAGTAAAGAAAACCTTGAAATGAACAAACAAAACTATGGGTCAAGGGTTTGAATCACAGGGAAAGCATTAACCAAAGGGGGCAATCTAAGTCAATTTATATAAATAAGGATAAAATATCTGCTAAATGCATAAAAAAAAAAAAAAATCCACAAGAGTGCATCAAATTGCCTTAAAGTCATGTCTTGTAGTGTATGCATTTTTACTCAAAACACAGTTTACTCAAGAATCAGATCTGCTAATTTTTCAGCTTGCAATTAAAAAAAATCCTTGAAACAAATGAAAATCAAAATGTGAAGGTCATGGGTTCAAACTGATGAATGCAATGTTCGTCAATTTACATAAATATAAAGATAAAACATCTGATTAATGCATAAAGGATTAAATTGCCTTCAAGTCATGTCTTATGTATTAGAATTTTCACTCAAACTGATGAATGCAACGCAAGTCACTTCATATAAATATTAGCAAAGAAGCACCTGCTAAATGCATAAGTGTTAAAAAAAAAAAACACACTACCTAAGTGCATTAATCGCCTTAAAGTCAGGTGAGATTTCACAATGTCTTGTAATGCATTTCCACTCAAAACAGTTCTCTCTATAAGGGTCAGATCTGCTAAATTCACAGTGAAACTAAAACTGCAAGACTTTTTCCCTCTGTATGCAAAGATATGATCAGATTTTTTTTAGCCTTTAATATATAAGCTTGTATTACTGATGCAAAAAAAAAAAAAAAAAAAAAAATACAAAAAAAAAATGGAATAATAAAGTTTTAAAATAATTTTTAATTCAAAAAACAAACAAACAAAAAAAAAAAACACACCTACCTAAAACCAAATTACAGAGAGGGTTATGGTTCAAATCACAGGAAATGCATGAACTGATGAATATAATGCAAGTTGATTTATAATAATAAGAGTGTAAAAATGTATTAAAAATGGCAAATATTCTTCTAAAGTGCATTAAATCGCCTTAAAGTAATGCAAGATTTTCACTCAAAAGTGAACAAAAAGTTCTCAATAAGGGTCGGATCTGCTAAATTCACACTGAAACTGTCTAAACTGCAAGACTTCTTTCCTTGGTATGCAGAGAGATGTGAGCAGATTTTTTTTAGCCTTTAATATATCAGCTTGCATTATTGATGGGTTTAAAGGGGGCATGATTAAATATAAAGAACGGCACGGCAGTGTGGCAGTCGGAGCTGTGAACCATGTGTCAAATAAAGGGCAGAAAATCACTCCGGTTCCTGAGTACACCCTTCACTCAACATTGTCCGGATGCACTTTACGCTTATGCATTTGACAGACGCTTTCATCTGAAGCCACTTGCACTGCATTCAAGGCATACATTTTACAAGTTTGTGTATCAAACACTTGACCTAGCATCATGCTTTACCAGCTCAGCAACAGCAGCGTATTAGTATCATATACTTTCACTGAAACCAACAAGAAAACCGCCCATTTCAAATAAAGCAATAAGTCTGTAACATTGCAAAAACAAAGCAGAGCATGTAAAACTACCTTAACCATGGTAAAAACGCTCTCATGGCAACCTTTTTACCTGATGGAAAAATAGTTCACTCTGATTCTAAAGACCACCAGAAAAGATTTAATTGGTCTTATCGCAAATGGTTTACAGTTATTATTTAACATTTAAAATGTTATTACTGACCATTAAAACATCTGTGGTTCAAAAATTAAACCAAAATTAAAATTCAGAACTACGCATTTTATGACACCAACTGTTAAGTATATTAAAAAAAAAAAAAAAAAAAAAAAACTGAAAAAATACTAAACATAAACAGTTGTTTTTGTGTCTGTGTGAGACAATATTTCACATGTAGATGGCGATATGAAGCGTGATGCAAGTAACATTCAACTGTTTAAAATTTAAGTATTTTAAAAACTACTTCAAACTATTTTTGAAGTCTGTCATTTCTTCTTTTTTTAAACAGAACCACAAAAATGATTTAAAACACCTTGTCTTCCATTGTTGCTATTTTTTTCTATTCTATCAGTGGAGCTAATTACAAATTTCACTTAATTTGCTAAAACTCAAGGTAAAATTCATAAAAATGAAATGTGTCCAAGGACCACCAAATACACTGCAAAAAAATGATACATTTTACAAAAAAGATATTTCAGTTTTTCTACTTAATCTCACTTTTAATTCTATGTGCTACTAGATTCTTTGTAATTTTTGTGAAATGTCCTAACAATTTCTAAGTGAAAATAGATGCTGAGTATTAAAGTTACTACGCAGAGTAAATGTAATTGGTTTCACAAATTTAAAAAAAAAAAAAAATTTCTTAAAAAGCATTTATATTTGCATATTTTAGTATCCAAAGGCTGGTCAAATCCTGAATGCACGGCTAATTCCAGCCTGTGAATGCGCTGTGGGTTATCTAGTGTTATTAACTAATGAGACTCACCATAAATAAGCACCACAGACTCTTCGATTGCATGCTGGTAGCTGAACTGCGAGTCCAGCAGGGCTCGGCTGACAAAAGAGCCGTAGTACGTGGACTGATACCAGCCGACGTGGAGATGGTCGATGTTCACATGCCGGAGACTCCTCATCATCTCCATCTGGTATTGAACTGGAAAAGATGAAGAGAGAGAGCACACAAGAGAGAAAATGAGTTTATATCTGCTATATGAGAAATGATTGCGCTGGGTAAAGAAAGTTTGACATTTCCAGGGCCGTTCATTAGTCAAAGAAAAAGGCTTCAAGCTGGTGCATCATGGGAGAGCATCAGAGTGAGATGCAGGAAGAACAATGGCTGGGTAGATTCCCAATATCAAATTTCCCCAGTGCACATTCAATTCAACCAAGCATAATACTAATGCAGTGACTTCCTAACGGCGTGTGATGGATTAGACATTGTTTGAAGATTCATCTAACATACTTCATTATAACTCGCCTACATCCAGTTATTGTACAGATGTGATAAAAATGCAACTAAAAGAGATTAGGCATGTTCAAATCAGCTGTAAAATACCAAAAGAACATTAATACATAAATAGAAAATACAGCCATTAAAACCTACCATTGATTACTGTTAAACTGACTTTAAAATTCTGAAAATATGTCTTTCCTGATCATAAAGGAAGGATGTACGAAGAAAGGAGGGAGGAAGTTTTATTTGTTTACCACTTTTCCCAAGCCAAAGGTCACATCACAAGCTAGAAAAAAAAATATTAAAATTTAAATCTAAAAAATAAGTTTTTTAAAATTAAAAAAAAATAGTTAAGTATTTTATTTAAAAATATATATTTTTTAAAAGTTTAAAAAGGTTAAATTAATTAAACTAAAAACCATATGAAAAACTAACAGACTACATAAAATACAAAAAAAATTAAAATTATAAAGTAAAATTGTGTTTAGTCACACTCCTATAATGCAAGGTATTCCAGAGAGGTTAAAAGCAGAATCATTAAGCGTGTCTGTCAGTTAAAATTCTTATATTAGTTCTTTCTTCCAAACAAGTGTGTTACTTAAGCTGTAAAGTTGTCAAAATCATGCTTTCAGCAGTCGGACTACATTTCCAGGCAGATGAACTTTAGTTATGCAGATGCTTGCCTTAGCAAACAGCACTAATAAACCCCAGCACACCTCCTAGGAACACTACCATCCTAATCCGATAAGTCTCAATACAAATTTTAGGTGCACTGTCTGTAGTGTTAAAAAAAAAAAAAAAACTGCAAGCCTCTGCAAGTTTGCTCGAGTGATCTGGCACAGCCAGACAGGAGAAAAGAGAAAAGAAGGGCAGCAGATTATGGGGAGAGATGTCAGCTCTTCAGTATGCCGGGTGAAGAGGGGACAGCGGTGAACTTTAACAAGGATTTACACAGGGACAGCTCACTTTCAGCTGGAGGAGCACGAACGTCACATCTGCAGGAGAGGAGAGAGGCAGATGAATCGGTCTGAACAGACTCCACACCTCGACTCAGATGTAGCTGCTTATAAATAAACCCTACTGGGAGGCAAGCAAATGTGCAGCGCACACTTCAGGAGACAGCATTAAAGAGAGTGGGTATCTTTCGGATGAAGTCGATTCAAATCCATGCACTGGGGAAAGTTTAATTGCCTGTGCCAGCTTTTCCAGGCAGTTGGAGGAGCAGGATAGAGAACCGTGGGATGAGGAATGGTCGGGTCGCCTCCTGTTGAAGAGCAGGATTCTGACATGCCGTCACCACTCTGTGACTTTATGGGATTCAAGCACCACTGGATGAAAGCAAAAGAAAGGAAATTGCCTTGAAGAAAGCACCACCTGCCTAAAGCTGTCGGAGCACCGTGTTTTTCTCCAGACACAGGATGGGACTGACAGTAATCTACTCAAACACAGATCTGCAAATGCAATTCTTGGCCAACATGTTGCAAGTCTTGTTGAACATAATTATGTGCGCTACTGTATTTTGTGGTGGTAACAAACCTCTCAAGAACTCAAGGGAGCAATAGAGTTAACATCAATAGCCGGGGTCAGTAACCCTGATGTGTTACTCGGGCAGCTAGATATAAACAAGCCGACTTGTTGAGCGATATTTTCTTTAAAATGGTTGCTCTGCTATTACAGTAGAGAAAACCTGAAAGAGAAAACTGGACATACAAGACTATTTACACTAGAGACTGACTGCTACTGCTTTACTTAGTTTATTTACTACTTACTATATTAACAACAACAATGAAATGTATACCATTTATATTTATTAGAAGTATTATTAGAAATATAATGGTGATAATGTAATGTAATATATTTGTTAGAATTTAAAAACAATATAATTTTATTAGTAGTAGTAGTAGTAGTAGTAGTAGTAGTAGTAATATAATTTCAACAACAACAATAATAATAATAATAATAATAATAGGCACTAGACAGTAGACAAATTATTAGAAATATATTATAATGATAATAATAATAATAATAATGATGATAATAATAATAGTTGTTTTGGGCTTTGCCTGATTGTTAATATGCACATTAAAAATAGTTTTTAATAATAATAATAACAATAACAACAACAATAATAATAATAATAATAATAATAATAATAATAATAATAATAAGCACTAGGCAGTAGACAAATTAATAGAAATATAGTATTATTAATGATGTTTTGGGCTTTGCCTAATTGTTAATATGCACAATATCAAAATAGTTTTTAATAATAATAAACAATCCAGTTTTTTTTAAATAATCATTCAAGCAATATATTATCGATTTTTTTTCCTTTACCTGCGAGTAATGTTTTTGGGCACTATTGATTTGTAATCCCTTATTGAGAGAATAAATATTATTTTATATATATATATATATATATATATATATATATATATATATATATATATATATATATATATATATATATATATATATTATTTTATATATATATATATATATATATATATATATATATGTAAAGACCGTATAAACTAACACCCATGTTGAGAAAGTAGCATGCACTTAAACTCTGACACCTTTCAAAAAACAACAATACAAAAAAGACGTTGCTTGCATATGGCTAGAAGTATTTCACTCGACTTCCATATTTTGTGCCTTCCCAACATTACAGTCTCAAGTTGGAAGAAGGGCCTTTGAAAACAACACAAGATAATCCAAATACACACAATAATTACTCCGGACTGACAAACACTCAACAGGTGCATCTGAGGCCCTTTGACTAGTGCCATAACGCCCAACATCACTACAGCCACAAGACACAGCAAATCGGACACCTCCTCCACAGACACAATATTTCACCAAACAAACAAAATCTCATCAAATATCAAGAGGATTATTCCTCAGAGTGCACGTGTGTACAAAGGACAAACTCAAGTCTAAAACTGGTGTTGGGCTTAAGAAAAAACCATAAAATATTAGACCCCTTAACCATAATATTTCCCAGCAGAGACAAACGGTTGATGTACACGACTCCATGCGGGAAAGCATGTACCAATCCCAAACACAATGCAAAACATTAGCTTGCCTTAAAAGCACAGCCGCTCTCGTGCCATAGAGCCAGCTTGATAAAAGCACAATAAAGTGGAAGAACTAGTCTTCATTTCCGTTCCATGCTTCAAGCAGCACTCTCGGGGCTCAGCGGCAAATGATATTCCTCCGAGAAGAGCACTTCCACCAATCGTGCGGAACGACGCGCCTGCAAAACTTTTCCTTTTGCTATTCCACGCCCATCCCATTCGACTCCTCTGAAGGCAGGTGACTGGCAGCCTACATATCCAGCAATCGGTCCCGGAGCTGCGTGCACGGAATAAATTCAGTGCGAGCGTTTGCTTTGGCAAATAAGAGCGTGCCCACCAGGCCTAACAACTAAATTCATCACTGCTAGGTCCTGACAGGCGACGCTGAATATGAATGAGACACTGAGATGTAATTTGTTCCGAAACTCTTGGTTGGCTTCCTCCAAGCGAATGCACAAGGGGGCGACGTTTTAAAGAACTAAATTGAAGCCAAACAAGCGATTCAAATCTTCAAGCCTCAAAATAAACACTCTCACGGCCCCGCTTCTAGTGGAAAGACAGCTCTGCCATAGTAAACAATCCCTACAGTGCTGTAAAAGCTGATAGGTATGAGGCAATACATTCAGCCCAAGATGCAATTTGCATTCCCATGGAAGCCTCACAATGACACTTTCTTTATATGAAACCCTCTAAAAATACCCATGCTAAATGAGGCACGGACGAGAGAACGTTTACGCAACTTTTACAATAGTCACCAAAGGAAAGGTAAAGCGTGAAATACCGACTTTGTGTCGCAACAACGAACACAATGGCTTTTGCACCTCCAGTAGCACACTTTTTTTAGGGCGAAAATCCATCATCTAACATGGGATGCAAATGCATCGGTCGTCGGTTTCAAAACAAAACGGAAAACACTTCAGAGCAAGGGTGCTCCCTTTGCATAAATATCTTTTGAACAGGGGTATTTCACGGAGATAACTCACTCCCCTTGATCTTCACAGAAAGCCAAAGTCTCATTTATGCCGAAAGCTGGGATTGCAATGCGTTGCGTCCCATTGTTGCGGCGGCTAAAGGTTCTCATTGTGGCAGTATAATTCAAAGGCTTTTGTGCACACCCGGCACTTGAGGGTCAAACCCCACCCGACCGGAATTACTTAGACTCTGTTACGCCACCACGGGAAGGACCATTAATTTCATGATACATTGGGTTCTGCTGTCAAGCCTGGAGTGTGGAACACAAGCCGAGTGGGAGGCAAAGACGTCATTACCTGGACGAGCGGTGACATTTGATTTGTCAGCACCTGTGCTGGAAAATTCTTCCCCTGACGAAATCCGCCATTAGGCCAACACGGGCCTTCTATGTAGAGTGACACAGGTAATAAGAGCTGGTGTCAGGCTGGAGAATAATTTATTGCCTTTCGTGGGGCCTGATTTCTTAGTGTCAGGGCAACCATGAATTCCGTTTGGCAAACAGGACTGTCAAACATGAAAGCAATAACTGGCGTCTGGAATGGCACGGTTTCACATCCACCACTTCTCAGGTCATGTACCGCTCAGGCACACATTGTAATTCATCAAGGCTTGGAGTTGCAAATGGATTGCTGATTATTGGCCAGGGCTGATAGACTAAGCCGTAGGCTAGAAGACATGAAGTATAATGCCAGCGCAAATTCATTCGACTCTTTTCTGCACGTCCATTAGCAGCCTGGCACCACCAAACAGAAGCAGCATACGAAATCAAACATCAAGGGCATGTTTCGCACCGCAGGTCCATCTGTAATGTGTTCTCACACGTTTCCAAATACTCACGACACGCATCTGATTTACGACCAATTCGCCGTAGTGCAAGAACCAGCCATGGAGCCGCAGCAAGGCAAGATGTTCTTGATCATGTCAGATAGAAGTAGCTGAACATTTAATTCCTTGGAGAATTTGCATAGATGGTCGATTGCAGGCACTCCAACAGCAATAACCTGTTTGGGTTCAATAATATTGACCAAAAGTAAAAAAAAAAAAAACCACTAATGGAGAACAAATTCTATATTTATACATCTATATCCATCTATACATAATCATTATTATTATTATTTTTTTAAAGAGGATTTAATCTGTTTGGGTTCAATAATGTTGGGTCAAAGTCTGAAAATAATGGCTTAAAATAGAAAAGATATGGCTTAGAAAAGATATGATTGGAATTTTCAAAAAAAAAAAAAATTACTTTTTTGAAACCACTAAATGGAGAGTAAAAAAAAAATAATTAATTAATACATACATCAAGTTAAAATGCTAAAAAGATTTGGGTATATTTCTGAAAAAATAAAACATTTTTTGAAAAACAAAATTTGGTCAGAAACAATTTCATTTCAAATCGGAAAAGAAGCAGTGCATAAAACCTTAACTTTTACAATAAACAATTTAAGATGGAACTGTATTGTATGAAGGTTTGACGTTATTGTATTAATTGTAACATATGAAAGTTATCCATTTAAAATGGTGCACCTAAGACTAACAACCAAGATGAACAGCTTTATCTATGCTTCATCTAAATTGCACAGCCGAAGATTCATGCCTCAAATAACCATCAGAGCCACACTTACGATTAGACAAATTACAACCATATTCAGCCCGACAAGTAAAACCAGAACCGCCAAGGATAATCATCCTGGATTCCAACTTCATTTTCCTCCCAATGAACCTTGAGAATAAGCCACGACCATACCGAAAGACAATGCCACGGCTCCTTCAGGCCGCAGCGGTGACAATCAAACGGATAGAGATCTGCATTATGCATGCGTCTCAGCCTTCCAAAGCTGCAATTCTCTAATTTGATATGGCTGTGTGGCCTGCGTGATGCTACTGCAAAATGGACAATCCGAAGCGCCAGCTTAATCCCAAAAAAAAGATTAAACCAGATGATTTGAAACCACTGCTGTGCACGTTCACCAACAAAGGTCAACACCGGACCCTGACACCCACCATTCTTCCATTTGAAATAACAAGATCCCTCCTGTCGTGGCAATCTACTGCGTCACTGCTTCCACCCGGCAAGGTCTGCCAACACCAGATGAAGCTGCAGTACGGACAAACGGGATCCTGGTTCATTAAGCACAAACCACAGCGAGAATTAATACAGAGACAGCAGGCCAACAGCATTACCTCACTCTAGAGCATTGTGGGCATTAGTCAGGGTAAACGCCATATTTAATTTAACGCAAATGAAAATGAGGCTGTGAGGGACAGATTTTGGTGTCAACCGTTTAGACAACAAAAAATCTGTTCAACTAGAATTGTTCTCTGGTTGAGTTGTGCACAGTTCAGAATTAAAGAACTGGCTCCTGCTCAAATCATCAGTGTGAATATGAATTGAATTGGCAGCAGGACGTTCAAAGTTAGAAATCGACAGGAAGAAGAATTTACAGAACTACAATTCAAATAACTGACAGGTAATGCATTTTGTAAAGATTTTCCACCTCAGTGAACAAGCTAACTCATTAAATGATGAAATGCATAAAGTACACATTTCAACAGATGACATTTCCAACTTCAATATCTAGCCTGAATTCTAAGACCTTTTAAAATGTTTTTCAAAACATTCAAAAGACAACATTAAGTTTGTCTTGACAAACATTGCTTTTTCAATTCAATTTTATTTGTATGACACTTTTCACAAGATATTATTTAAAAGCAGCTTTACAGAAAATGCTTGTTTCAGGGTTACCATTCTGTTAAGGTTTTTAAAATGCGTTTTAATTCCACCTCATTACATTCAAAGACCAAAAACATTCAAACAAACTCAATACAAATTTCGGGACTGAATTTGAATTTAAAAGTCATTTTTTATTTAATTTTGCATGGTGCAGTGGCTCAACAACCATGGCTGCATCATACCCAAGGTTTTTAAATGACCCACCACCAGCATTTGTAAGTCCACTAGAGTTAATCGAGTCCAAGGTCATTCATAACTGCAGTCCAAGTCTCCCAAATCTACTATGTGTCTCACAGAAATGTCACATGTCGACCAAGACATGAACCTGCAACCAGCCTGAAGACCAATGAGTTGCCTTCAAAAAGTAGTTTTGTGCATCTTAACTAAAGACCCAAGAAAAATGGCATCCACCCAACCAAGCTCCCCAGCAGATGCTGCATGTCAAGCTCATTGTGGATTCAATAGTCGATGGGAAGATAATAAAAGCACATTCCTTCACGAGACACCAACTAGAAGGCATGGGAAATCTCAGAAAGAGAGCGAGCCGGTGCTGGCGCCCGTGCCCAAAGACGGGCTGTGAGAAGAATACCGTGGGACCGGCGAGGTGCGCGATGCAAAGAAAGAAGTAAAAGGAGGGGCGAAACACAACAGCTTGAATGATGGGATGTATTTGTCAAATGAAGGGTTGCTTTGGTTGGCTGTCGTCCCATTAGAGCACAAGATATTGACTCGTATAAAGCAGCCTGATGTTTATTTTCCCCTCTGCTTTTCTGCAGCGGTGGCAGCGCTGCATCCCTCCCGGCGTAGAAGGGTGTCAGGCACACACAAGGCTCTCTTAACTAAGATTAATTGCAGCTAATCTGCGATGCCCGGTGGAACACGGAACAAAGCGAGCCTCAGATCCTATTATGCAGCTGCTCGCGAGGAGAAAATTAGCTAGCTTGCCTCGCCGACGCCGGACGAGACGTGGGAGCTCGATATGTTGTTTGCTTCCAGTCACACATGCATCTGTCAATAAGACAGCGAGAAAACACGTGCGGCGGCGTGTGTCACCATGACACTCCCTCTGCATTTCACGCAATCCCCATCCCTCCCGCTGGCTGAGAAAGAAGAACAGAAGGAAACACATGCGCTCGCTCCCTCTGAACACCGTCCTGGTGCACATCTGCAAATGGCGCATGATTTCATATTTCACACTTGTTCTGCAGAAAGCTCGACTGGCGAGCCTCTAATTACCTGCAGGATTTAAAGTGCCGCTACAAGAAGATTCAATACGACTTACATTGGCACAACATCAGAATAACAAGGACAAGCGCTCTGGCATGCTAGGACGGAAAGGGATTTGCTCTTCCCTCATTGTTTGATGCAACAACAGGCAAAACAAGGGCCTCTTTTCACATCTGCAGAAGGACTGCATCTTATCTGGACTCCAGATGAGGACAAACGCACCAAAGAATCACGTGGTTCAACATGAACGTCATATTTCAAGTAGTCAATTAAGTGGGAACCCTCTAGGGAGGCGAAAAACACTAAGTATTTTACGCAGTAGTGCCTTATGGCTGCCTGCTGGATGAAATATGGCCCTCCGGAGAAGCAGATTATAAGCATTAGCCAACAGCCATTATAATAACTACTGTCACTGTTTTACATTCTCATATTTTTATTAGTTTTGTGTTTGGCATCTTTACTCCTAGAAACTGTGGCAATGTCTATGAACATTTCGCTTTAAGTTTACAATAAGCTTCCAAACTCAATATGTTCAGTAGCATGGTAAAGCAGCATTATTTTCTGAACAGAAAAGGAGTTTTGTTTAAAAGGGTTTTAGTGGTCGTGATGTTTGGCAAAAGAAGCAGCAAAGCAAGTTTGCAGTTGACTGGATTTAGCCAAATTAACTGCAATGAACTGGATAATGGCCGAATCGGATGAAATGTATTGTAACAATTTACAATAAGGTTTATTTTGTTAATGTATAAGGCATCATGAATTAATAAACTCATTATTACAACATTCATTTAATATGCATTGTTATTTAACATTTGTTAATTGAATTTAACTTATATAAAATTAAATGAATAATGGCCATTTCTAATCAAGGTCAAAGATATAAACAGGCGTCTTTGAAAATTACAATAAAACTACACAAAGTCTTACCATCCTACATAGATTTCTGATGAAATATAATATTAACATACTGGAAAAATGGAACTGCTTAAATAAAAACACTTGAACTTAATGAATAACCAAAATTATATTTAACAATACAAATTAAAAAAATTTTTACACAAATATTTGAATAATAAATTCCTACTGAATATTGAATTACAATTGGTCCATTTAAACACTTGACCTTTACACTGCAAAGATGGGTCAAGTTTTGTGTAAATTCTCAAACACCGTTTACATAATACATGACACATGCTGAACGTCACTTTTTTGTTTTTGCCAAAACTAAAGCCTAAAATCCAAACTTTCCTAAACATTAACACTGTTCTTCTGCTGCCATGCAAGAGCTGCCATTTCCTTCTGGAAATGCAAATCTAGTTTGTAGATTAATTATCCAATGTGATACGATTGTGACATGTCAGTTCACAGCCTTTCATAATCTGACAGATGGCGCTTAATTCTGTTGACGTGCTGGCAAAGTGCAACTTCAAGAGCTCTGCTGCTGTTCAGCTGTACTGCTAATTTGGAAAAAAACACTCTGCCTGCCACCACTTTTTTCAACCACTATTGACAATCATTCTTTCAGTCTGCAATGATCCAATTGAAGCAACCATTGAAATGCTCAATTTTACATTTTTACAACGATATGAATCACAGTTTTCAAAACATGTCAGTGTGTAGAGTAGAGCAATTTACATTATTTGGTAGTTTGTTTTTTTTTTACATAAAATTACTGTCTGCATCTGGATTCCAGTCCAATTTGAGCTTTTATTCTTTTTGTATAAATACTACTGACTAGTTCTTAACTGAGAGACTATCCTTGCATAAAAACAGTTTCTACCTGGAGGAGTTAGATCTGAGCAAAACTAGAAAATTCATAGAAATTTTCATGATTCTTCCAAGCCCAAAAATAACAAGAAACCCCATTCCTACAAGCCAGGTTTGCTGTATATACAGAGGGACCCAAGAGTGATAGAAAATATAGACATCAGTGGCACCCTGGGATGTGACTTCATACCTTCAAACGCTTCCCTTCATCTGACTCTGGAGTCACAGTGGCGTGATTCCCGGAAGATACGTGCTAGTCACCGTGGCTGATCTTCCTGCACTTGTGATTAATTATGCCTTGAGAGAGGTGCAGAGCAATCTACTAAAACCCTGGACAGGACACATTCAGTGGTGGCATCAGGGACCATTAATAAATCAGGCCATTTAAGTAGAAGATGGGAACACTGCCAGGGTCATGATGGCGGGCCATGTCCCCTGAGAAACCAAACGGGAAATGGATCGTGATTCCTCATTGATTAACTTACCCTTAAGGTGCGCATTAGAGTCCAGAGGTTCAGGTGTCTGATAGTTCTCAAGGTTTCCCGGCAGGTGCTTCATGAAACCTCTAGGGGTTTACAGTGAAACTGCAGGAGTTTTGTCAGATCATGGTTGAAGTGCCATGGTTGAAGGCAGAGTGTTATAAATACTACTGACTAGTTCTTAATTAGTTAAAATACGCTGCACATACTCGAATATTTGGGTTGAACTGTTCTGGAACAGTGTTGTAAATGCAACTTAACCACCGATTTCTAGTTGTGTCCTCTTTTGGAAGTCCAAACAAAGTAGTTTCGCTTTCACAACTCCAGAACATGGCGCCGGCGGCAGCAACAACAATACTACAGCGAGAATAAAAATAAAAAAAAAATAAAAAATTCACGCCCCCTTTCTTTGTGTATACATTTGGGCGGTGTTATGCAAATCTCCCCACACCATAACGTAGACGGTGAAAAAGGGGTTTGAATGAGCCGTTTTAGGAGGGCGTGGTCGAGTCTTAACTTTTATAAAGAATATCTCTTTGGTTTTGAGACTTTAGTCTTTGCAACTTCAGGGATCTTATCTACTCACAAACAGCTTGTAACACTCTCAACAGAAAGGAAAACTTGAAATCGCATCATATGACCCCTTTAAAATTTTATTTAAATTAAAAAACAAAAACAAAAAAACACCACAAACAATTACTACAACGTAAAATGAAAGTTAAAAACAAAATTCAAAATATTAATAAATACTATATTACTATACAAGTAATACTAAAAAACACTCGTTGGAACAAATTAAATAGTACTGCCAAATAAGTTTTCAAATAGCAACTCAAGTTTTCAATAGATTTATTTCATATTCATTTAGTAAGAGAAGAACGAGTAACTCTTTCAAGCTAGAAATGATAAGTTGAGCTGTTTCCAAGTAAGATCCAAGTAAGTTCCAAGAAAGAGCATTAAAAAAAAATGTCACTAAAAATATGGTAACCGCAGTAAAAGTCAAAAATAATTGACTAAGCAATGCTAAATTATTGAAAATGAATGCCACTTAAAAATTCTCAATGCCATGGCTGCATTACCACCTTTGCGTGTGCATAAATCATCATCAATAATTCCATCATCAATTATTTCTTATACATACCATTAACTTGGTATAAAACTACTCATACTGTGATTTAAGGTTTTAGTCCAACAGTTCAAAATATATATGAAATCTCAGGAGGTACTTCAGGCAAGTAATTTAACATCATAAGAGTTCAGCTGACCTGACAAAACACATCATGTCAATGGATTGTAGATGCTCGAGTTCATTACAAAGGGGTGAAAACACCTGTCCTGACCTGCCATACATGTGAACAGCACAGGCCAAATAGAAAGTTTGCTAGATTCAATGCGGAGGGGTGCGGTGGGCTAGATAAGCTTATCTAAGGGCCACATTGTGGGTCTAATCTTGGAGCGGTGCACATGGCTGGCAGTGCTCGTCCCTGTAGGGTCCGCTTAATCGATAACCGCCGCACACCTGAAGCTTTCAGCCTGTAGCGTCCACGTCTTGCCCAGCTCCCGTGTCGTGACGCCCCTCTGTCATCTCTCACCTCCCTTCGCACGAGCTCAATGAATCAGCAGATGTCAGAAGATCCCCGGAAACTTGAATCAAGTTTAGGGTCGCTGCTTTCAGCGATGTGTGCAGATATTCAACCAATAATCAAGCGCACAGCATCTATTCTTCCCAGCGCTCACGCTGGTGCTGGGATGAGCTCCACCGTAATCAATCTGCTCTCTGACTGTTTCCACGTCAGCCTGCCAGACCGCCAGCCCACCTCCAAACGCTCACGAACAGGGTACAAAACAGGGCATAAAATCCTAGACCTACACATTCAGAGATTTGAAAACCTGTAATCAAAATTTTGGACATCTAAATAGAGTTTAACTATCGCGGAGTGTTAAAAAAAAACTGGGTACAATTTTGTTATTTTGTGTACATTGGTTTATTGATGCAATTTTGCCAAAAATCTACATTATGAAAAACACTAAAAGAGAAAAACATCTACAGTTGATTGTGAGACTAAAAATATAAAATGCGGGAAATTCCCATTTATTTGTGTGTTATTTCTGTTGTGTTAGTGGTCAATTTGACTCTTTTGTTCAAAATTAGATGCACAAACAAAACTGATGCTTTTTACTTGTCATGACTACTTGTTAGTGATGTAACGAACTGCGAGCCGGTTGAAAATCGATTCAAATCGGTTGAGATGCCAAACAAATCATGCTACAATTGGAGTAGGAGTTCATATGAATGCATCTCTGAGGGGAACTGACTGTCTTTAGAAAAGTTTAGATGGAATTTTCTTTTGAGCTTGCCTCTGAACGATGCATATTAAAGTAGTGTTCATAAGAGCAGCTCTGCTTTGTTTACAGCAGTAACCCAGGAAACACTATATCATTGCTGTTCATAAGCGCTCTTTCCTTTGATTTGGGGTTTGTTTTAAAGTTCCAATTTAGTGTTGCTACATTTCAAATTCACAAAGAAATGTGCAGCAATAGCCTAAAAAGGACACCTTTTCATTTACTGTATAATGTCTTTATTCTCATTTTGTAAAAAAAATCGTGGGAAAAATCTAATCATAAAATCAAAATAGTGAATCAAATCGAATCGTCAGTTGAGTGTATTATTACATCCCTACTTGTATCTGCATACTCAGCTGCAAATAGCTACAAATATAAAGATGCTATTTGCACTTTCTCTGCCTTTTTTTTTTTTTTTAGGGCTGGTTCTCAAACTCTTGGGTAAAATGGATTTCACACTTCTTTTCAGTGCTGCAACTGACATCCAAAAAAAAAAAAAAAAAAAAAAAAAAAAAACTAAAATTAACCTCCAAAATCAACCTTTTGAGATTTTGGACTATGAAACTTAGATATAGAAAAAGTAAATGCTCCTTGGATGATTCAGAAGACGAGTCTTCAGTTTCACATAAACTGCTTTTCACCAGACCTTTTGCAGTTTTTCAAAGTGTTGATTCTTTCAAATTGCATGGAATCCAAATGGGGGTCAATTTCACCCCATCCAATTTCACCATTCAAAAAACATGTTGAAACTTCACATGCACATTAATGGCCCTAAATAAGAACTATTCACAACATTTCAAGAAGAAATAAGTAGTTTTACCAGTATTTCAAGCAGTTTGAATGTCGAGTGTGGGTCAAACTGACCCAAAGACAACAGGAGGTTAAAAACACATTTTTGTAATTGTCTAGCAATTACGTAAATGTCAAAATTAATTCAAATTCATCCTGAATGATATGGCCACTCAGTAGGGGTTACCTAGTTTGGGTCAACTAGGATTTGATTGTACTTCTTAATAAACTTTTATTTTCACAAATTACAGGAAAAAAAAAAGAAAAGAAAAAACTTGTTTGATAACTTTCACTTATAATAACTTGGGCAATAGGAGTGAATAGTTGAGCTTGACAAATAGTGTCAGCACCATGATGTGTAAACCTGCAGAAAATGCTCATTTCCTCATTTACATTTTTATTAATTTATCCAAAGTTCCTTACGAATGAAGAACATCACAAGAAATCTGTCAGAGCCAACAATAATCACAGGATTCAATGCCAGACATAGTAGAAAGCTACAGATTTGATAGAGAAGTGAAACGCAGAATATGAATGTTTCAAATTTACATTTAAAAATATTTCAAATATAAGATTACATTTCATGCTACACTAAGGCTATAGAATAGTTTCTCTTATCTAATAGTTCCCACAAAAAAAGCATGGAAAGTGACTTAACGTTCCCAAAAAAACTCTTAGCCCTTCCTTTGGTCCTGAACGCCACCTTATCTTAGATTTTTTTAAAAGGACCACAATAAAAGAGAAACCCAATAATGTCACCTGTTAAAAACTTTAGGGAATACCCAACAGAATATCAGGAGCAGACGTAAGAAACTTTCCTTCGGCATCCTATAGACGGGCAATCTGCTGCAATTTAAGCTCCACTTATCCACATCCCATTACTCATCATGCACGGACAGACAGGAAAAACACACCGTGTGCTTGATAGGATGGAATGACTGATGAGCCACAAGTGTGGTCTATGAGACAGGACTTACCAGGCAGCTCACGTCGAGCCAAACTACATAACCACACAGGCAGCATTTTTCTTTCATGTAGGGATGTCAAAAGTACCTGTACTTTGGGATCAAGTCTAGCCTATATAAAATTAAAGACAACAACAATAAAATGCAATGACACTAGTTTTTCTACAATATCTTTTCAAAGCAGCACAAGACTCAACTGAATGACATACAGCTGCTTCCAAAGCCCAGCATGCAGTCAGCAGTTGACCGATAACTTAATAAGAAACTACAAAAACGCTTGTCAGATCGGAAGAATGAGGGTCCCTTTGGACCCATCAATATAGATCAACAAACAATCTATAGAAGAAACCAGAGACTCAAGCCACTTCTGACTAGGGATGTGCGAGACTAATCGACTAAACAGAACTACAGCTGCTAGTCGAAATGTAGTCATTTTAATGTTACTTTTGAAAATACATTATTTTGAAAAGCAAATATCTGGAGCGGAAAATTAATTTTGACTTTGCATGACAACATTTTCTTCGTTTACTCGCTGCAGGATCAGAGAAATGTCTACTAGGAAGACGAGTAAGGTGTGGGAACGTATTTAACGGTTTAAACATTATGAATAAAAGGGAACTGACTTTCTACAGAAAGGTTGTGTTGACATTTTTAATGTTATCTACGTATAGTGCCTGGTAAAATAGTGTGTATATGCACGGCGCTGCTTTGTTTACAGGAGTAACCATGGTAACAGCTGTATTTCTGCTTGTTCAAAAGTGCCACCTGCTGTCAGAGAGTGTATTTGCATTTTCATCCAGCCTGACTGCTGTTTTGTTTTTTAACCGTGTGATGGAAAATAATTTGCACACAATGTTTTTGACTGTCTTCTGAGGGTTTCTTACTTTTAGAGTAGTCAGTTACAAAATTTCCATTTAAACGTCAGTGAAATTACTCGTAGTTCACATCCCTACTTCTAACAACCATTGCAATGCTATCTTAATTTAAGTGAAGTTTAGAAGCACCATAAGCAAAGTGTGGTTTTGGACAATATTAGCAAATTCTTTTTGTGACGACTTTGCATTGATGAATGACAACATTTCATTAATACAAACCATGAATTTAGAACAAAATACTAGTGCTATTTATAAACATTCTTTAAAGTGTGTTTTACTTGGTCTTATGTACCAACCTTAAACCTGGCAATCAATCAGTAATGCTGTAAAGGTGCTCTAAACAAGCAATCATCTCCAAAAAACTTGGGCTGAGTTTAATCTGGCAATTAGAGCATGTCTGACTGTGTATATATTGCCATTAAGTAACCAAAACTAATGATAATTACGAGTTACTTTAATGCATTATCGCCACAAAATGCAAAATTTATGTTGATAGTCAAAATCCGATTTTTCCGATCTTTTAAAGGGCAAAGTATAAGAATAAACAATGATGCGCTTGTAGTTTGTTCTTGGGCCCTTTTTTTGTTGTTGTTGACTGTTTGCATGAATAAAAACTTGTAATGTTTATCTCATTGAGAAACATTTGAATATGGAAGGATTCAACAGACTAAACTAAATAAAAAAAGAATTAAAGTTATGGAAAATGGAATGCTGAAATAATAACATTGAAGTACAATGAAAAGCAAGCATAAATAAGGTGTGAAATAACACCTGATGATGCGAAAAACACCTGAAATACCCCTTAAAATGAAAAGCAAATCAATATATCATGAATTAAATCAATAAATAAAAGCAAAAGGGAAAGTATGAATAAATAAATGGGACATGACATGTACTTATGCTTACATTTATTTAATTGTGCTTCATTGCAACATTCCCTTACATATTTAATCATTTCAATGCTCATTTAATTCATTTATTCTGTTAAATCCCTCTATAGTTGGGACAGTTTTCATTTGTTCATAAACGAGTGGGCTCACTAGCATAATTTATTGCAGCATCAAAATTAGTATGGAGAACAGAGAAATTTCACTGTTGGCAAAAACTAGAATTACTAATCTACTTTCACGTACTGTTGAGAGTGAACAGCAAGAGACCAGCCTCTTGATCTATTGGCTGCTTTGAAATAACAGAGCACATCCCTGTGGTAAATATATGAGCAGATGTACAGTACCTGAGTTCAGGCCTGCTCTTATCACGGCAAGTGTATCTCTGTATCCACATAACAGGCACTGCTGTATTGATTCAAGCCACGGCAGCATTAGGGAGCGATATTTCTTACGCTGGCTGCAGAGATAAAGCAGAGCCTCTGAGCATCCGTCCTTGGACACCATCACCGGTTTGGTCTCTGGTCCTGCTACATCTGGACTTGCAGCTTGTTAGCGCTCAGCCCAGCCAAACGGTTCAACGCTGCTAACAAGCAGCCTCTAACGGCAAGGTCATTCACTCAGTCAAAGTGCCAAGGATGGGGGCTGACCTCTTCACGACGCCTGACGCCAGGCCGATAAAGGTCCAGGAGATAATTACAACCACCACTGGACCAGGCCAGTGCAGAAAACTAATAAACACTTCCTGCCACGTAAAGAACGATGCAATGCTGGAGAGTGAAAACGGCAAGAAGAGCAAGGCGAGCTGGAAATAACTGCAGTATAACCCTCCCTTAGTGTATGACACCAAAATCAATGTAAGGGTAGAGATGCACAATCAATTAAAATAATCAGGACTATTGAGTAAATTAATAAGCTGTTTAAATTAGCCAGTCTGATCCACACATACATCATGCACAAATGATACAATCATATAAAATGATGAAAATTATTTTGGATTCATTATATGTTGTGCCAAATACAAAGTAGCATGTAATGTAACAAACCAACATGCAATGCAACAGAAATTGTGTTGATCAATGTTTTTCAAACATTTCCATACCAAGGACGTCTAAAATAGGACTCCCTTTGCAAGAGACCCCCTTCTTAAAAATCCAAATTTACTAAAAAATTAAATTATTGGGTTTTATGTTCTTACACAGCCAAAGCAAATTACTAAAATAACCACTGGAGAAGAATTATCGAGTATTAAAGCTGACAGAACATCTCTTCTCTATGCATTCATTGTTAAAATCTAAAACTGTCAACAGAATAACTGTGATTATTCTCATGATTGCTGAACACTCTTGAAAAAGCTAAATAAAACTTTTTATTAAAATAAAAATTAAAACATTTAAATTAAACCTTTCTAAAAAATATAATACTAAATATATATATTTGCTATAATTGTATAACTTATTGTAAAATTTATTAAATATCAAAATAAATGTTTTTCAATAATAAAAAACTATTTTAATAAAATACTAAACCTACTACTACTACAATTATTAATTATTTATTTTTGAAATATATTTAGCATAATTAAAGATATTATACCACAAAACTCCAAATAACCTTTGGAGCTCCCAGTTTAAAAAAAGAAAAATGGTTTAGACAGCTTCATTTATTTCAATGGGAGTGTTGGTGGGAATACAACAGCTGGGTTAAAACTGTAAATTTGCAGTGACAGCTTTAGTGATTACAATGGGAGCGATCTAGCATTGCTTGCATTGCTTGCTTTGTGTAATTTCTTCCAAATATGAAGAGTTTTGTTTTTCATGCTGCTAAGAGGATCAGAGTTGACCGTTTAGTCACTGTCTTGATTTAATGATGTATAAAACAGCAATTAATTAATTCAGGAACACCGCTCGCAGCTTGTTTCGGATGCGAGACATAAAATATAGTCGCCCCACACAAAGCAGGTATTTTAATGCAAATTCTATTAATCAAAACGGATCGTGATTACACGATAAAAAAAAAATACAAGCGAAAAGCAATTCCCCTTTTCACAGTTCTCTCGCCTTGAAATCCAAATAATCCCTCTCTCGCCGCTTCCCAGAGTGCCGAGCGCAATCATCAATGATTAACCGTCCAGAGAATGGAGCTCTGGAGATTGCCGTGCACCTCACCTTCATCGAAGTCGACATCATCTTCGGTGTGCTGGGGGAAGGGGAAGCAGTTCGTGATCTCCAGACGGTCTTCAACCACCAGGCCAAGCAGAACACCCTGAACCACCTCACTACCCTGGCCCTCCTCCTGGTAGTGCTTAATGATCTTCAACACCACCTGCAGACGCACAAACACACAGCCTGATCAGGAACCTGCGAGGAAACATTTCTTGCGAAACCAAATTTGGGCCTGCTGAAGCAAATTGAATAATATATGATGCAATTTCTCCCCCTAAAGGCATTTAAAGTGTCTTTGTGTCGCCTTTGCAGGAGCGACAGTGGGCAGAAATAACGTTTATATGAGTTTATTGCACAAAGATTTGCGAGGTGTAACCAGGTACGCAATTGCATGCGCGCACACACTCTTGTGTGAACTGGTTAGCATTTAACTAGGCATGTCAAAAAACACATTTTCAAAATTGTAATGCAGGACACCACAGCTGAACAGGGCAAAAAGTTTAACTGAGAATTGTTTTGCATCACAAGTTTTCTAAAATGTTTAAACATGCAAGAGGCATCATCTTATTAAATAGGCATTCATTTGCATACATTTGCAGCAATCTGAACATGTGATAAAGCCAGGTTCAAAATTCTTGTTGACATTGGAGTTACAGAGGAGATTTTGGATCTTTTTTTGTCACTCCATAAATCAAAAAACACTGTCAACATCCAGAACACACACACATACATTTTCACCATGTTTTAGGAATAAAATGTCATATAAATCAGGCAAATGATAGATGAATAAACTTCTGTAAAAACTTTCAGAATACAGATAGGATTAAAAAAGCTATAAAATTTGGTCTATGTAAGTGCTGCAAGAAGTAGAGAATTCTGACTCTAACATTAAAAGATCAAATTTAAATTGGATCTTCTGCAGTGAATGGGTGCCGTCAGAATGAGAGTCCAAACAGCTGATAAAAACATAATCCACACCACTCCAGTCCATCAGATAATGTCTTGTGATGTGAAAAGCTGCGTGTTTGTAAGAAACAAATCCATCATTAAAGCATTTTAACTCTAAACCATCACTTAATCCATAATCACGCTTCCTTGCGTTGTCCTC
Organism: Acrossocheilus fasciatus; assembly: GCA_036784905.1. Lineage (NCBI taxonomy): Eukaryota > Metazoa > Chordata > Actinopteri > Cypriniformes > Cyprinidae > Acrossocheilus > Acrossocheilus fasciatus. The sequence continues at coordinate 32,145,365 of CM071953.1, forward strand.
TCACACCAAAATCCACCAACATATTGGTTTAGAACTGTTTTTGCTTGTAAATGGTGATTGATATGTGCGTACTTCTCTCCTGATTCAGATGAGACGACGGAACAGAGTATTTTAGTCAGAAGCAATGGTTTGAAGTTAAAAATGTCTTAATAGATGTTTACTACAAACATGTAGCTTTTCATTTCGCAAGACATTAATTGACGGACTGGAGTGGTGTGGATTACTTGTGAATTATTGTGATGTTTTTATCAGCTGTTTACATTCTCATTCTGACGGCACCCATTCACTGCAGAGGATCCTATTGTTGAGTAATTTCCCCAAATCTGTTCCCATGAAGAAACAAACTCCTCTACATCTGGGATGGCCTGAGGATGAGCAAATTTTCAGCAAATTTCTATTACTTTCAAATGCTCTGAACTTCCTGAAGCCAACCAGGCATGCTTCTACATTAAAAATACATCTGAGAACAATAATATTCAGGCGTTCTGCACATTTTTATGCGTAATTAAGATGCAGTAAACACTAATCCATCTCAGCTGACCACTGGTTACCGGATGACCTAAGACAGATGTTAATTCCAGGCTTATGTTTGCTCATGTGCTTTAGATGGCTCTCAGGGGAATATTAATATGTGCAAGTTTCGATTTCAAGATTGGCAGAGAGGGAAAATATCAATCTGTCTGCGCTCAAAACAGCCAAGAATGTGAAGAGCAGGGCATGTCGCTTTAAAATGCAAGTTGGAGAGCTAAATGGAAGATTGCTCCTCCATCTTAACATGGTACTTTGCGACCACTCAGAGCAGAAAAAGATGGAGAAAGACCTGGGGTTAATGGAAGAACAAATACACTCACTGTCTAATTACGCCGTCTGCACAGCCTCTCTGAATACCAATCCACTGGGTTTTTTTCTTCAGCTAAGTCCTAAAGAAGCAAGAACTCTTCTTCAACCCCACTGAGAGAGCCAGTTCACTCTGCCCAAGGCCTGATGGGATACATTCATTTTTCTCAGAAGGGACACAGCATTTCATCGCCAATATCTGATGGGGTACATCAGTACATCTGTAATTTCATACGGAGTATCGATGCAGGAGATGCATTTAGAGCGTACGGATGCTGCGCAGACGAGGTGAAACTCTTATTTACGGTTACTACAGCTGATAAGAGGGGACCAATTCCAACCTTAAATCACCACTATACTATTTTTAAAAATATATATACACACTGGGACATGACTTTATGACATTAGGTTCCATTAATGATTCTCGAACGCTTATATTGTTTCACCAAAGTGGACAGAAGACATGCTAAAATATTAACTGACTAATCAAGCACTCGCATTTGAAAGTGAATATGACGTTGTGCAAATGTGCAAAATTTTGCAGATTCTTTTAAAAACGCTTCGGTTCTGTTCATTTTTCTAATGCAAAAACTAACCTGTATGTCTCATTTAACATGAAATTTTAGAGAGGTTTAGTGTGTAAATATTAACTGGCTCATGCAGACATCACTCCGTAAGCTTGAGGAAGTGTCCAGTCAAGAAGCTCATTAAATATTTATGAGCCAAAACCTTTACAACAGTAGGATTTGTTCATTCTAAAGCTGATTAGCACACGCTTAACATCATTCTGTCAGTCAGCACGTTATGCATGCTGCGTAAATGTCATGTAATGCAATTAATATTCATGAGCAATGCCTTCACCTTAGTATAGATGACAAAACAAACTTAAATACTATAGCTATAGAATGTTTAATATAAGAGGCCTAGACATTTAATTTAAATATTCAAATGTTAGATAATTAGAATGTTATTTGATCTGTTAAGCATTAAATATTGCTTATTATTCTAATTAGAGCAAAAAGGGAAAAAAAATGACATTAAAAGTATATTTTTTAGAATTTAAATATAAAATTACATCAAGTTACATAAAATTATATTTATAAAAGTGTCATTTTCAAAAGGTTGGGGTCAGGTTTTTTTTATTAAATGAGATTTTATTTTTTAAAGACATCAAAAATTATTAATCAAGAATGCACTAAATTGTTCAAAAGTGACAGTAAAGGCATCTATGACTTCACAAAAGATTTCTATTTTTAAAAAAATGCTGTTCGTTTGAACGGAATCCTGAAAAAAAATTTGTATCAGTTTGTACAAAAATATGAAGCATCATGACTGTTTTCAACATTGATAATAGTTTCTTGAGCAGCAAATCACCATATTAGAATAATTTCTGAAGGATCATGTGACACTGAAGACTGCAGTAAAGATGCTGAAAATTCAGCTTTGCATCACAGGAGTAAACTACATTTTAATACTCATTCAAATACAAAACAAATAATAAATAAATGCAGACTTCTTGCAACTCTTGACCCCAAGCGTATGAATGGTAAAGTGTTATGTGTGACCCTGGACCACAAAACCAGTCTTAAGTGTCAATTTTTTTATTTCGATTGTGATTATCTGGAAGCGGAATAAATAAGCTTTCCATTGATGTATGGTTTGTTAGGATCGGACAATATTTGGCTGAGATACAACTATTTGAAAATCTGGAATCTGAGGGTGCAAAAAAATCTAAATATTGAGAAAATCGCCTTTAAAGTGAATTCCAAATGAATTCTTAGCAATGCATATTACTAATCAAAAACGACGTTTTGATATATTTACAGTAGTAAATTTACAAAATACCTTCAAGGAATATGATCTTTAATATATTAATGATTTTTGGCATAAAAGAAAAATCTATAATTTTGACCCATACAGTGTATTTTTGGCTATTGCTACAAACATACCCCAGCGACTTAAGACTGGTTTTGTGGTCCAGGGTCACATATATTAAATAATAAAGACAATTTACAGTCAACATTCACAAAATACACCCCCATGTAAAGCAGCATAGCGGCCATTACACAAAAATATTACCGTGAAACGCTGCAACTGACCAATCAGAAAAGAGCATTCCAGAGGGCGACGTAACAAGGAGTAATATAGTTTAGATCAATTATTTTTTGCATTAAAAGTCATTAAAGGAATCGCAAAGGCACTGAAATCATTAAGTGAAATCGGAATCATTAAACACCTTACGATTCCCATCGCTCCCCTCCTGTAGCCTGGAGCCACATGGAACAAATCTGCCATCATTTACCACAACATTCATAAAACAGTGTGCTAGAGGCAATATTACACACAATTCTCTGGGTGCGAGTAACATGTCAAGCCCAAATGACCTGACAGAGCTCGCCACATCCCAGCTGTAAAGGATATATGAAGCATTTCACGGTGGCGTGTTGAATTAATTATGGATGAACTCCCTGTAAACAAAGTTACAACCTTTGTCTGGCTCCACACAGATGGTGGTCAGACATATGGTGGGCGTCCATGGCACCTCATTTCCACATGAGCTAGAGGCTCTATATGTTGTTTTCCAAACCTTATTGTTGCCTCTTTGAGGGTTTGTAACAGGCTTTAAGGTCAGCGGGAAAAATAAAAAAAGCGGTAAAGTCAATACTCTGAGAGGAGTCCTGCCAATCTGATCATTTCGAGTCGAGCCGTCGTGCTGGAAGAATTGTGAAAAAGCCCGTTCCCCTAAATCATTCAGGAGGGAAGTCACACACCTGCTTCCTCAAATGAATTGAGCTGTGCTTGGTTGGGCAATACAGTCGGCGCCGCCGCGGCAAAACAACACAAAGCCATCGGCAAAGACGACGGCGCTGCGCAAACAGAAGCACGGTGAAACGCTCAATACGACAGCGAGATGTGGGGGAATAACGAAGGCCACTAATTGTCTGAGCAGTTGTAACGGATAAAAGAACAGGAAACAGCAGCATCCAATTTCCCGTTGTTCCAATCTTAGGGTTTGAATCATCGCTCATTTGATTCCAAGCAATTAACAGCTGATTAAACGACTAAACATGCTGTTTTAGAATGCTCCACTCCTCGCTGATGTTAATTGTTTCAGTGGTGTTTGTTTCTTGCAATTCAACACCAACCTTTGTCGTCAATGTGGCATTTTTTTTTTAATTCAATTTACGGTTAATGGGGTGGTTTACTGTTTTTTTTTCTAGGCTTGATTGTGTTTATGGGGTGCAGTCTAACATGCGTTCATGCTTCGTTTTTTTAAAAACGCATTATTTTTCATATAATTTATCTTTATTCCACACCGCTCTGTCCCTTCTCTGACAAACACCTCGATTATTTCCTTTTTATTAAGCCCCTCCCTCAGAAATACGTGATAGGCTGTGATTGGTTAGCTGGCTCAGTGTGTTGTGATTCACTAAACCGCCGAGCATGCGTCTAAATGTCCCGCCCCTCAGCTCAGCGGCATGTGCTCCGGTTGTATTGTAAACAATGGCGTCGTCTATTATTGCTTATCAATTTGAGCCCGATTGAGACGCAGAGGATATTAGTGAAGAGGATCGCGCAGAACCTGTGCAAGCACGGCTCTTAATGGTATGTTTGTTTGTTTGTTGTCTCATACTTTTAGATACGCTGTTATTATGCTACTGCTTATGTTAGTTTTTAATATACGGTTTTATTCTCATTAAAGCTTTAATACAGTATGGCAACGGCACACGCGTCCATGTGTAACGCTTCTCATTGCTATGTGAAAATGTATAATTGGAATGGTTTATCTGGGTCAGTGACGTATCAGACCCGGGAAGTAGTTCGTTTTAGTCCTTTAAAAAGCCGTTTTTGTAGGCATTAAACTTCCAGAATTTTAAAAGACGATATCTCTGTTTGCATTGAACTTTCAGCGCTGCAACTTTGCAGATATTGTTTATGCTCAAACAGCAACATTACACACTAACTAACGTTAAAAAAGTGAAATTGCAATAAACCACCCCTTTAAGAACAGATTCAGTTCTATTTCTAAATGAAAAAAAATGAAATGTTTTGTACTGAAAATTTCGGTACGGTGCTCATGTGTAGGGCTACCGAACAAACACAGCATTGTTTTAACCAAAGCACGAGTGGAACTTTGTAGGAAACTTCCAGTTTTATAAATTGGTACTTTTGACAAGAAACAAAAGCATCATCTTTCAAATTATGTAAATTTGTTTCAGGAAATTAAATGCTGTTAAACAAACAATAAATGCTGTTTTGACACTCTTTGATGTGACCATCTCTTCCTCTTTACTACTAGTTTTAATTCAAAATAAATATGAATGAACATTACATGCCTCATGTAATCGATCAATCAGTATTTCAACCGTGGAAAGACGTCAATAAAACAGCTTGTAAACAAAATGTCACGTAGCATTTCATTTACCTCAGTCAGGTCATCAGTGTCCACAGCTCATTAGCTCGCTACAAAAATGAAGTCTAAAAAGAAAATTTGTGAAATATTAGACTACATACTTATTATATTTTACTTTAACTGTTAGTGATGTCTTAATTATTTAATATGCTTTAAAAAAATCTGTTATTAAGTTAACAAGTTATGACAGCCAATGTATTAATGAATACATTTCAACAACAAATAGAAATTATAATTTAGAAGTTAATTCAAACTGCATTATGTGCAATTTACATTTTTGCATATATATTTATTTATTTATTTTTTAAGTTGAGTGTTGGTTATTATATTTAAAAATAAATAGTAATTAAGTTTGGGCTCTCTTGTAAACTGCAAACTTATAGTAATGTAAAAGGGCTCCCGACAGTTTAGAACATAAGCTGAGGTAGAATTTTATTCCTAATAAAAATTATATATAAAACTAAACATAAAACTTTTAATAAATTGTAATTTATAAATAAAAAAGCAATTTTGTATTTCCCCCCTGCTGTACCAAAACCATACCGAATAAATTCAGTTTATTTATATTTATATATATATATATATAACTGAATTTTTGACAATGTTAGTACAGTATATAGCAGGGTTCCTCAAATCTTACCCTGGAGGGCCAATCCACTGCAGAGTTTAGCCCCAACCCTGTTCAAACTCACCTGTCTGTGATTTTCAAATGATCCTGAAGACACTGATTAGCATGTTCAGGTGTGTTTGATTAGGGTTACAGCTAAACTCTGCAGGAAAGTGGGTCTCGTGGGTCAGATTTGAGGATCCCTGGTATATAGTAAAGTAAATTAAATTTTAAATTTATATTTAATTAAATGCATCCATCTAATTTTCTTTTATGCAACTTGGACACAAATCAAAAGATTTTTTTATTTATTTTCCATTAAATTAAGTTTGGCAGCAGTACAAAAACAGCTTCATATTACTAGGCATTTGAGTTAAAAATAAACAATTATATTAGGAAAAAAAATCATCATATTTAAGGATAAAAGTCTAAATTCTATATTGAGGCAACAAGGCGCTGATGTTCTGCGTGACAGACTACAGACGTTTAGACACGAATGATGTTGACATTTACACTCATTTACATTTTACAACAGAGAATATGATGTGAATAACCTCTCAGAGGCTCTTCAGCATGAAACTAAACTGAATGGTGCACCCTCCTGCGATGATTAATTAATGTGACTAATTAACTTTTTTTACAAAACGACAAAAAATAAAAACAATGACAAAACAAACCAAAAAAAAACACTAAACACTAAATAATTGCCACTAAGTTGTGCTAACATTCCCAAATCTCTCTAATTTATTTAACTATTCAATTTGCATTAAAAGGATTACGTTAAATAAAAATATTAATAAAAGATATAATACTGCCTTTAAAATGAACTGTTCTATTACAGCTAATGGTTATGCAAAAGTTCCTAAAGATCTCCAATGTATTATGAGATTATTTTAACATACAATTTCCACTAAAGGTCTATTTAAATAAAATAAAATAAAAATATAAATTACAAATGAGAAATTAACTAAATGGCAAATTTCTGAATATCTCTAACTTGTTTAAATATAGAATTTCCACTGCAATATCATTAATGATTTAAGCCTACTTAAGATATTAATAAAAATTAAAATATTAATCTTGCTAACAGTTATGTCAGACAAAAAGTTAAAAATCTGTTAATATTAAATGGAACTAGGAAAAAGTGGGTTTTCTTTTCTCGAATGAAGCCTAAAACAAAGGCAAAACAGCTATTAGTTAACATTAACCATTAGCCTGTGCGGCCTTGATGAAATCAGGAAAGTCATTTGAGGCGGAGCTAGTTTTTACGTAGACATTCTAAAAGCTGTAGTCCGCTTTATGCAAAAGCTTCTTATAACAACCATCAGAGAGCAACTGCGATGCCACAATCAGCTCAGATCCGCTGCTGACTTCCCCTGAACCCCATCCGTCAGACGAGCCGTCAGCGCGGGCCGGAGGGGGCGAGGGAACTCAGGGGGCTGGCTTTTTACCACAGATTCAAAGTGGCGCTCCACACCCCCTGTTCTCCTCCTCCATCAGCTGGGTGACAGTAACAGAATACTTAATGAGGGCATGCGGCATGCGTTCCAGCAGCGGCGGCGGCGCAGACTACACAGCCCCATCAAAGCAGCACAACACAGCCTCAACACTCCATCTAATGATCCCCCCTGAACTCGGGAGAATTGCACGCTTGCCAGTTCTATTTTTGATAGGCGCTTTCGTTTTGCAATGACTAGCATTCTCTCTGCGGCGTATTGCGAGTGTTCCTGGGCTTTCTTGCTTTCAAACTTGCCTCAGTTGAAGGGTGATGCAATCTGCACGCTCGAGGCAATCAGGTAAACGCGCTAACGTGTTCCCCACGGATCACGCTGACGTTAACGTCTGTCCCTGTCAGTTAGCCGAGCAAGGACACGCAACCGTAGCCTGATGACTGTCGTTCTGCTACGACGAGGCCTATGATCCATCTTCATAAAACAATGACGAAACAAGATCTCGAACAACCGCACGTCGAACAGCCTCTCAAAATGAACAGCCTTTGACAACGTCGTAATTGAACAGTTTCACGCCATGCGTACAAATGAGTTTGAGAAGATTTGCGATGCTGGAGGAGAAAGCTGCACTCAAAATAAGGCCTAATAGTTCACTTTTAATAAGAGAACTGGCTCAGATAATGTGAATTTGTGTGTGTGTATATATATATATATATATATATATATATATATATATAAATAACTGATGAAATACTGTACTGATAATCATAACCAATTATTACTGGAACTGTAATCTTCTTGCTAATTTTAACTAAAGAAACTAACTTTTTTCCTCTCCTCCTTCTGAATTCCTTCTTTTTTGGACAAGTTATTAATACAATAAAAATAGAAAAATATTGTTCCAAAACAGTACCAGTACAGAGCAATTTAGATAAAAATGGGATAAAGATAGAAGAATGACCACAATTCTTAGCACAAATATTAAAGAAAAACTTAAATTGTCATCAAAAGTCACTGATATTAATTATAGATAATCTCATCCGCAGTTTTTAAACTTCAAACAATCATGTGACAAGCGAGAACCAATAGCACAGGGAATCAATAATGCATCTGAAGTCACTGTTTTTAATTTAACAAGTGCAAATGAGATTTGAGAACTCCAGGTGAGAGAAATGATTGTGAAACAGCAATTTGAATCATGTATTTCAGTGGGTTCATCTTACAAAGCTATTTTACGGTTTAAGTAGATAATAGCAATAAAGCAAAATATTTCAAATGTGCAGCTTTTTTGAGGGAGCCTGATGTAAATCATCCAGTCTCGTTATATACAAAAGCACAGCTTTGACCATCTGCCTGATAAGAAAACACTACGACAGGTATTGAAACGTAGGATGGATGAAAATAATGGAAAGATGCAAGCGACTGTCCTATCAAGGTCAATCAACGTCCAAAATGCCGAAGCTGCACCAGGATGTGTTCTTTCTTGAGACAACTTCGCCCTCTTTTGGCAGTGATGTATAACGCAGTGCACGACACACCAGCACTGCATCAACCTCAAACTCAGACAACCTCTTTAATTAAGCAAACACTTCAGTTCTACTGCGCACCAGGAGATAAACAGCAGACCGTCCGCATGCATTACCGTGATGATAATTGGAGGGTTTAGAACAAATGCCAAACTACAAGCTCTGTGCTCAGCCTTTATCTAACGGGAATCACTGGTCTGTATAAGGGAATGCAGGCTAATGGTATAGAATGATTTCAAAAAACAATTCCAGGAAAATAATGTACGGCACCTAAAGCGAAGTGAAAAACGAGGCCAGCAGTTGCAGCCCTACAGAAATAACAAATGAGAAAACTAAAGAGAATGAAAAGCTGTAAAAGTGCAATAAGCAACTTTTCCACTGTAAAAAAAAAAATATTTAGACAAAGAAAAGAACAGCAATTCTGATAAAAGTTAGTTTTAGCATTCAGAAGTCATACACGGTGCACAAGAACACTTGAGCTGATCATATCCGTATATTTCAGCCAGACAGACAAAATAAGCCTTAAATCAATAAATGAAGTACTGTGCTGGTGCTTGTCTCAGACCATATTAATTTTCAATGTTTTGCAGGATGTTGGTAACCAAACAGTTGCTGGTAGCCACTGACAATACTATGGAAATCAAAGGGAAAAAGAAAGTGGTTGGTTATCAATATTCTGAAAAATCTCTTCTTTTATGTTCAGCAGAATAGAGGAATTCATACAGGTTTGGAACAATATGAGGATGAGTAAATGACGGAATTTTCATTTTTGAGTGAACTATGCCTTAAAAATAAAAAATAAAAGTCCTTCCAAGAATATCATTACACTACAATGGTACAAAAAAAAATGAAAAATAAAAAAATATATATATATATAAAACTAGAGTACACTACCATTTAAATGTTCGGGGTCAGTAAGACAAATGCTTTTATTCTGCAAGGATGCATTAAATTGATCAAAAGTGACAGTAAATACATTTATAATATATATATATATATATTTATTTATTTATTTATTATTATTATTTTTTTCAAATAAGTTCTGTACTTTTAAGCACACAATTCATCAAATAATCCTGAAAACATATCACCGTTTCCACAAAAAAAATATATAAAGCAGCACAACCGTTTTAAACATGGATAATAAAGCTTTTAATCACTGGAATAAATTACATTTTAAAATATATTCAAACAGAAAACATCCCACATTATTACCTTTTTTTTTTTTTTTGGTATTTTAGATTAAGTGCATCCTTAAAGAGTAGGCTAAAATACATACACACATACATATATATATATATATATATGTGTATGTATGTATGTATGTATGTATGTATGTGTGTGTGTGTATGTATGTATGTATATATATGTGTGTGTGTGTGTGTATGTATGTATAGAGAGAGAGAGAGGACAATTAAATATAATAAAATCTTGCAAACCCTAAACTTTTGTAAAGTAGAAGAGGGCAGCAGTAGTAGTAGATAATGTCATCAATTTTAAAGAAAAATACCTAAAAATGTACAGCTGTACTGCCATGTTTTTCTTTTGAGTACCTTGAAGAATGGTAGAAGACTAGTAGCATTGTACTAAGAAATATACCATGGTAATGACATTTCGCGCACTTTAAAACACTTCCAAGAACACCATGGTGGTATAACGGTATATCGACAAAAAAAAATCCACTGTACTAAGAACAGATACCATAGTAAATTCAGTACCATGGTAAAGTGATGGCAGCAGATGGGTGTACCACCACTTTACACTTTTGGGGAGTAGTATGTTCAAAGTCCTGGTATTACCATGGTACATGTCCACAAAACCCCAGTATTTCTACGGTGTTTTCAGCGCGCTTCCTGATACAGTAAACGGTGAAGGCTGAGCTCCCTACAGCTGAACACAACACACGAGTCTCCGACAAACAGCCGCTTCACGCTTCAACAGAATATCACTCCACAACAACCTTCACTCACCAGCCCATCGATCTGGATCAGTTTCACCGGGGAATCCAGAGGATTGGAACCTGAAGCAGCTGATTCTTTGCGGCTGGCCATTGTTAGATGAAGAGGGAAAAGGCCGAAGCACGTGTGAAGAGTCTTTTCCGGAACGATCCGAGTACTTCCTGTGTGAAGACTTTTACATTGGCAAAATAAAAGTCTCGCGATTTCGTCCTAAAATTAAAAGCAAAAATACTGCATTGTGATATTAATCACATAATAATGCAGCAGCTCACGCTATAAATGAATTGATCACAAATGGCTGTATTTAAAATGTAGTACTAGGCTACATACTGTATATTGCCTACTGTTTTCCATTTAGCCCGTGAATTACGCAACATTGAAACACTGGTATGTTATATTGTTGTCAAGCCTCATGACTTCATAAACCTTTTTTGTGCAAGAAATGTCCTGTCCAAAAAATCTTTGCATTGTGGGATACAGTATTGATAGTACCACAGTGTGCACACTCCTCAGGAAGTAAGGCTGCAGATGGATTAGTTATAACCAGCAAATTAAAGTGGATATGAGAATGTATTTAAAAACTGAAAGGTTACTGTCCTTTATTGCACAGGTAATTATGAAGTTTAGTGTAGTGCAAAGTATAGACCTAATTAAACTTTTTTTTTTTCCAGATTATATACAGTAGTCAACATTTGAAGTGGATAAAACTTGTCTTAAAACAAGAGCGCATTTTGTTTTTAGAACAACTTTGATGAAGGGTTTTGATCCAGTTCAAATTTTGACTAGTGTATATGTAAAAAATAAACATACATGTTTTATATGTAAAATTATGTTTCCACTTAATATTAAAATATTTTGTTTCAACTTTAGTATTTACACATGTGAATATTGGGACCTAATAAAGTTACTATTGTTGAAATACATATAAATATATTATATAACTTTATTCTGTGGCACTTTTAGAAAAAAAACCATTAACCAAAAATTGGCTGTTTAGTCAAAAAAGGTTCCCAACCTGACCTAGGATGAAATTTGCACACTATAGTAGAGGAACATAGGAACAAAGGAAACATATTTCAATCAATATCAAAATTTAATCACAAGTGCATAAAAATTCCAATTGTGTGTAAGGGTTTAACAAACCTTTAATAATCATAATTGCCATTAAAAGAGAGATACAAAACACTGAACTATTGTGTCATTAAATCCACTTGGGTCTCCAAAAATAAACCTTTGTCTCTCAATTGTGACATTATTAAAAAGTTAAAGTTAAAATGTACACATAACTAACTCTACTACAAATGTAAAACTTAATGGGGTAAAGCTTATGAAGGAACATTAAAACAGAACAATGGCAGAAAAGAAAAAAAACAAGTAGTGAAACTGAAAAATCCCAATGGTTTTGACAATATGGAGGTCCAACATGTACTAACAAATAACACCTATGTAGGTACAATGTCTTCATGATCTATTGGATTTGACTCAAAACCTTTAAAATTGGCCCCAAAGGACAAAAACTGGTACAAAAAGCAACAGTAGCAAAACAAAACTGTTAAATACAACTACTAAAAACAAAACAAAAAATAGAGAGTATGCATCTATACAATATGGAACCGCGGTCCTGGCGTGGCGACGATGTCGCTGTACGGCTCGGTCTGCGTCAGCTCGATGGCCTGCTGCTTCTTCAGCACCAGGAAGCTGTAAAACTTGGCCGCAGCCTGTTTCTTGTTGTTGTTTCTGCACAGCTCGAGCAGGCTGATGGACTGGGCTCCGGTTTTAGCCACCACGCGCTGTCAAAACACAGAAGAATATGAGGAAACCTGTTTCCAACGTCTTTATTGTTAACATAGGGTCCGAATACAAACCTGAAGGCCGTGAAGCATCTGCTGAGTTCTCTTGTTCCACCGTCGCTCCTCTTGGTCCTGGTCTCCTCCTTGTCCCTCCTCACCCTGTTGATTAAAACACAGTGAACAATTATCAGTAACATATGGAAGCTTGTTTCCACAAAAGGATTTTAAAAAAATGAAAAATAATTGTGACTTTCTCTCACAACTCTTTTTTCTCTCAATTCTGATAATTAATATATTTTCTCACAATATCAATATTCTCTAAATAAAGATAAACTCAGAATTCTGACTACTTTTCCTAGAATTTTTCTTTTCCTGTGAATTGCAAGAAACTCAGAATTGTGAGATATGAAGTCAGAATTATGTTTTGTTTTGATGAAAGAAACTTTTGGAATATAGACTTTTTTCCCCTTAGAATTGTGAAATATAAAGAAAAAAATCAAATTGCAAGTTCAAAGTTTCATATTTATGTAGCAAATATTTCTTTGCAGGGCAAGTTTATTTATATAGCACTTTTTTTTTGGGGTGGGGGGGTTGCACAAATCACGTTGTGGGGGGGGGTTCGGGTGGGAAGCGTACAATCTGTGATTGTGTGCAGTTGCTGACGCTCGCTAAAGCATGCAATCGCTTTCTTATGTGTGCTGTTCGGTTGTACTTTCGCTTTGGAAAGTGGGGGGGGCACAGTAACTTGTTTGGGGGGTACGGCCCGCGAATGCCCCTCCTTGCTGTGTCGTGCTGCACCGTTTGTTTTGGTGATTTCAAATATCAACATTGGCTACCAGAAATCGCTTACCCTGCCTTTAAATGTGGCTAATGTTTTAGAACATCTGATATCTTCTGAAAGTTGATTCCAACTGCGGGCAGCATAATAGATAAAAGCAGACTCCCCTTGCTTTGTGTGAACCCTTGGTATTTCTAACCGACTCGATCCTAATGATCTGAGTGGTCTGTTTATATTCAGTGAACACATCTGCAACGTATTTACAACTGAGTTAATACTCGTTCAGAATTCTGACATTTTCTCTGAAAACGTTTTTTCCACCACAAAAAAAGGCAATTGGTACTTTTTCACTCTCAATCCTAACTTTTTTTTTCTTAGAATTGTGAGAAAAAAAAGAAAGAAATGGGCTTCCATAGTAATGGCATAGTCAAAATGACATTTTCTTCCACCTGTAAACATCTCACCTCTTCATCGCTGTCATCCTTGTCTTTCTCCTTGCTCCTGTCATCTAACAGGTCCAGCTCCGGAACCAGTCTTGAGAGATTGTTGCTGTCCTCAGGAGGAAGATCCACCTGGGGCATGTCGAGCTGTTGGGAAAGGACCGACTGATCCACAGGCTGAAGCGTCTGTTCCAACACTCCCATTGGCTGGAATGACAATTGTGCACCATTAGGCTTTGTTCCGAAACCTTTACTAGGCATTATGATTATCTGGTTGACTTACAGGCAAAGCTGCATCCTTCTCAAGCGACTTGCGCTTCACTCCACGCTGGCGAGATGGAGGTGGCATCATGGACTCGTCTAAAGCGGTTCTGCTGCCCTCCATAGACGAAGCCTGCAGCATACTGGGCTCCTCCATAATGGTCTGATCTGTAGGGCACAAGCAGGAGACTTTCACTTGAGGCTTTCAAATGACTGTGACACAAGAGTGTTAAGCCAGGGGTTTCAATCTTTTAGCCGTGGAACCCTAAATATGATCTTCCTCATTTAAGCGATCTCCATTCTAAAATTTAAAAGGGAACTATATTTTTAAATGTATGTATCTTATGGGGTTATTCACATTAACTATAACCATGAAAAAAAAAAGTTAATTACATTAATCAATATTACTAAAACTTTAAAATAAAGCAGAAAATAAAATCAGTGTATATATATATATATATATATATATATATAGATAGATATAGATATAGACAATACTAAAAAAACTGATAAAGACCCAATTTATAAGATGATAATTATCATTAGGGAAAATATTTTGATCCATTATTATGTGTTTTCTACTCCCTATAGTACTGTAATATTAGATGTATTTGAAATATGTTTTATTATTTACATATTTCAATTCATTGTTATTTTCTTAAATAATTCTCACCTTTAATTTTTTACATTTTGAAAACACTTCCACACCGTGGAAGTAATTTTCTATTGTATTATGTTTTCTAATTAACTATAGTACTGTAAGATTATTTTTTCAAATACATTTGTATTTTTTTATTTGAATATTTTTTATTCAGTTTTACTTGTTTTTACTTTATTTGTTTTCACATTTTTACACTGCTTTTCTCTAACTTTTCCTGAGACTCTGTACCACTCACTTGTGGTCCCTGTGGACACCAGTTTGAAAACCTGTATGTTAAGCTGCAGTAATCGTGCTTATGTAGCCACTCAACAGCAAGTCAAGAGCTTACCAATCACTTCACTCCTGTGACCCAGTGCCTCCTCTCTGGGCACTTCTGGGTTCTCCAGCTCCTTCAGGAAGTCCTCCAGGCTGTCGGCCTCTCCTCCCTTCCTCCTCTTCCTCAGCTCATCAGGCACCAGTGGAGTCAAGCAGCGAGTAAACATCTGAAACACACACATTTCCTATTATTTCAGCCCTGAGCTTTAACATAGTTATATTACAGTGACGTAAGATCAAACCATCACCTTCAGCAGTCGGCCGTTCCAGAGAGGCTGTGCAGGCAACGAGAACAGCTTCTCCACACCTCCAGTCTCCTTCCACATCATCAGCTTCTTAGTAGGAGGAGCCAAATCCAGCGTGGTGACGATATCAGAGTAGTCACTCAACTGAGCGCGGATAGTCTTACTGTCCAACTCCTTCAGACTGTCGACAATGAGCTTTCTCTTTCTCTTAGCCTTGGTTTCTTTCACTGATGACACACCACAAGTGTTTTAGTAATCTATATTTAAGACAATCTTAATATAGATCACTGAAACAAGCTACAAGGCTGAGATGCATTTGATCAATCAATTCAATGTAAATTTATTGTTCAGTTTTACCAGTAATGTCGATGGGCTCAAGAGCGAAAGCTTCATCTTCATTGGGCACCAGAGTGGTCTGCTCTGTCTGGTCTGTGGTGTTGGGAAGAGGCTCCACTGGTCCAGAGTCTGGACTGTCAGGACCGGCAGGGGCTGAAATGATAATGCAGACACGTTAGTTCAAACTAATAATTTCTGTTCATATGTGTTTAAAAATGCATAAAATGCAATTAATACATATTTATTTCTTGCTCAAAAATTCACCAGAAAACTTTATTACAGAAAAGACCCCTTACTTTATACCCTCATGATTGTGCATCAGAAAAAAATATTTTTACTTGGCAAGGTTTGTTCAAGTTATCCAATAGTAAGACACCAAGAAATGATTTGTTAGTAAGAAAAATACTTGGTAACACTATTTAACAATATCCTTGTTATACGTTACATGTAACAAACCACCAAATATATATATATATATATATATATATATATATTTTTTTTTTTTTTTATGTAGGAAATAACATGAATCCAAAAATTCTTTGTTTATACATTAAAAACTTGACATGGAAGGGAAAATTTTCAGTGGTAAAAAAAAAGTTTCTAGTTATTTCATAGAGACAAGCAACATCTAAGAAATTTTGTAGGATTTACTTACGAGAAAAAGCATCGAAGTCGTCGTCATCATCGCCATGGTTTTGAGGCATCATCACACTGTCAGTGATAGCTGGAGGATCATCAAATATACCACCACCATCCTCATTGCTCAGAATCTTATCCACTAAAATTGAGCAGATACCAGGTTTAGTATCACATCATCATATGAAAAATATACAGGTCAAATCAAATTGGAACTTACTCAGAATTCCACCATCAGCGCTTTCCAGGTTGTTATCCCCAAAGTCGTCATAGCCAAGGTTGGTCGATTTGTCAGGGAGGTGAGCGGGACCAGGCTCAGGCTCAGCTTCCAGAAGCAGGGTGGAGGCAGAGGATCCATGGATGATGTCCACCTCAAAAGCATTCTCCTCCCTCATCATCTCCCGATCATCCATCCCAAAGTCACCTGATATGACATTACCAGCATAAAGTGGATACATACGTGGATCACATGAATCGCTAGAATAAGTAGTGTTAAGACTACTTAGATGGGCCACCCAAGTATATCTGGTGACTCATCTGTAGTTCAAACAGCTGATAAAAGCATTTCAATAATCCACACGGCTCCTGTCCATCAATTAACATCTTGTGAAGTGAAAAGCTGTGTTAGTAAGAAACAAATCCATCATTAGGCATTGTAACTTCAATCCATCGGTTCTGGCCAAAATACCAGTCCATAATCTATAATAACGCTTCCTCCAGTCAATTGTTGTCCTCACACATCAAAATCCACCAATATGTCTGTTTTTTCACTTGAAAATTGTGCTTGATCTGTGCATATTTCTCTACCGATTCAAACAAGGCGACATTTTCACTGGAGAAAGCAATATGATGGATAGAGGACTCATCTTTTGATCATAAGCAATGGTTTGAAGTTAAAAACTTCTTAATGATGGATTTGTTTATTACAAGCAAGCTGTTTTTAATATTTTGGTGAACTATACCTTTAACAGATATAAAACTAATTGCATTATTTAACATACAAATTTTATACTATTTATTGTGATATGATTTTAATAGAGCTATGAACAGAAACAATAATAGGTTTTAATATAGTTTAATATACTCAAATCATCCAACACAAGTATATTTCAGAGCTGTGGGGAAACACTGATTAAAAAAAGAAAAATTTATTTTTTTTACCAAAGTCATTGTCGGCCATGAGGCTGATGTTTCCTACTTCCTCCCTCATGGTGATCTCTTCAACACGACTCTGGTTCAGGGTGAACTGCTGTGCTACATCTATATCACTGAAATAGACGATTTTAATTTATAAATCATAAATGCAAAATAAACTCAGCCAAAGAAATACTTGGAGCATAACTACAAAATTTCAAAGTTTTTTTTTTTTTTTTATTCCAGGACCACCGTGTAGTTTTATACAGCAAGCAAACTGATACAGATTATATTGTAAATGTTTCATTCACAGTCTGTGTCTTAACATACACCACACATATTGTGATGAAAATAAAAGACAACTGTTTCTTACTCCAAATCAGGAAGGGGCTGGTCAAAATCGTGAAACTCCTCTGGTAAGGTGATGGCGTTGTATGCTGCCTCGCGGTTGTCTTCTGGCAGATCAACAACACCTAAAAAACACAACGGATTCTAGTAAATACAGACAGTCAAAGCCAGGTGACTTTGAAATCTATAGATTTCACTAAAATGTGTGTTTAGATTCACTACCTGGGCGGAAAGCCATTTTTATCTTGATAAACGCTTCATTACAATCAGCCAGAAGATATTTGGCTTTTCTGTGGTAGATCCTCACCACACCCAAGAGAAGATGCCCAGATGTACGCAGAGCCATTTTCACCTATTTTAACAGTAACAAAACAGTATTAACATATGCAGAAACACACCATTCAAAAGCAAAACAGCAGTAGCACTGCAGGCTCACCTTTGGTGAAATGATGCTTTCCACGCTGCTCTCCAGGTTGCATTCAAAGACGTGTGCTTTGGTCAGCTTTTTGTCCCAATGGGCCGCCAGCCAGATCTTGGCCAGCGGCCCACGTTTACTGAGGACAAAGTGGGCGTAAAACATTGCCCTGGTGTCTGGTCAAAGCTCCGAGATCTCTCTGCTACACCTGGAAGGAGTCACAAGAGTATTCGTTCAAAACCTCAGAGTATAGTAATGTCTCAAAACCTATGCACCGGAACATGCCTACCTAGGCAGCAATTTAACATTCACAGGCTTTGAGATACAGAATACATGAGATCCATAGAATGCATCATTTTTAATGCAAATTAATCCACAACCAGCCAATGAAATGCACAAACATGCAAAAGCCAAATCTTATGCAAGACACCAAAAACACAAGTATAGATTTGCATTAGATATTGTACACTTAGTCTGAGTTACTAGTCAAGGTGTATTACATCAACAGCATTTATAAGCATTGCCCGCCTTTACACCAACATTAAAACATGAAGGCGATGAAAAAAAAACAATTGCACACCACCAAAACGCCGTATTATCCAATGCAAAACTTTACAAAATTGAATACAAGTAAAATACAGAAAAATGCATTGAATAAAGATGCAAAAGAGTTGCGTTAATTTTCCCCACAAGCTTTTGGCTAAGTTGCAGATTAGCATGCATCGCTACTTAAACCTAAAATAGCCGATATACCACTTATAAGCTATAAATGACAGAGTGTATTTTTCCCGTTCACAAATAACGAATAAAAGTTAGAAACCAATAATACTTCGGATTTTAATAACAACTACAAAGCCAAATTATTTTAAAGCTATCATTAGCAATTAGCATTAGCCAACTGTTGATTAGCAACAGCACGTAAGCAACGCAAGCGTCAAATTTCACCCTCCCGCTAATATATTCCACTTCACAAGCACATTTATCCGCAACAACACACATTTTCGAGAACGTACCATTCAAAATATGTTATCCGTGTTGATTGCGGCTAGTTTATTCTCTCCCCTCCTGCGGAGAGAAGTTAGCAACCGTTTCCTCTCATTGAATCCGACAAAGATGGCGCGCGCTCTCGGCGGGATGTTTACAGTCAAAATTTGGCGGTGGGCGGTGCTTGGCCAGTGATTGACAGGAAGCGGCTGCATGGGAGGGTGGCGGTGGGAGGGGCTTAGCTGGTGATTGACAGGACGTGGCTGTAGTGGAGCCCAATGACAGCGCGCTGTGCGGTTGGCAGAGGGCGGTGTTGTGTTACTAAACGAATGCGGGGTTTGAACGAGTGAGAGGAAGTCGAGTGAATCTATAGTTCCTATATGTATATACAGTCTCTTTTGTGTGCATGAACAGATAAAATAGATGTACATTTTATAATGTGCTCATAAAAGGTGTACTTTTGAATGCACTGTAGTCAAATGCTTTGGATAAAAACCGTCTGCCAAATGCGTAAATTTACAGACAGAGTAATGATATAAAATTATGCAGGCCAATTATTAATGGTCTGGTGGTCTGACTTTACACTCTTAAAAATAAAGGTGCTTCACGATGCCGTAGAAGAACGTTTTTTTGTCTAAATGGTTCCATAAAGAACCTTTAACATCCGAAGAACCTTCTTTTTCACAAAAGGTTCTTTGTGGCGAAAGAAGGTTCTTCAGATCATAAGGTATGAAAGAGATGCTTCTTTAAAGAACCTTTGACTGAATGTTTGTTTTTGTTTTTTTTGTGGAACCAAAAATAGAACCTTTTAAGCACCTTTATTTCTTTATTTTTAAGAGTGTATTTTTTTTTTAAGAAAAAAAAATCTGCCAATTTTAAAATTGGAAATATTCTGCAACAAAAAAAATAACTCTACTGCTTTCCCTTATACATAAATAAGCAAAAGAAAATGAAAAATTCATAACATTAGTCTGTTCTCATGATCAACATATAAACATGACCCTCCAATATTTAAATTGATCGATGTGTAGTCAGGAATAATTTATTTCACTTTTTGTGTGTAGTTTGCTGCAGGCCTTGATTGGCTTCTATTAAGAAGGAGTTGACTCAGTTACCAAAGGCTAGTCATTAAAGGCCTGAGTCTCTTTCATGGTGCTAAGTTGATTTAAACTGGGAGAGGTGATTAAGGGGCGTTTGCCGCACAGACCCGAAGCTATTCTCTGCCATTGATCTACTGCGCCTTTGATACCGAGACTAAATGAATTTAGATCTCGGTAGGCACACAGGAATTTTCAGAGGAAACAATTTTAGATTTCACCGTGGAAGGCCCTGTGTCACGTTAGAAATGCAGTGCTTTATTGAAACACCATAATGTGAAATTGCATAATAGTTATAAACATGTAAATGTGTATGCCCTAAAAACATACTCTATGTGAACGTAGACTCTGCTTGATTTCATGCATTAGTGCATCAAGTATGCATTGTATTCTCAGTATTAAAGGAATAGTTCATCAAAAAATGAAAAACTGATGAAAATTGACTCACCCTCAGGCCATCCGAGATGAGATGTGGATTTTTTCTTCGTCTGAATTTAGCATTACATCAATTGCTCACCAATGGATCCTCTGTAGTGGATGGGTACCGTCAGAATGAGAGTCCAAACAGCTGATAAAAACATCATAATAATCCACAAGTATGAGGAAAGCTGCATGTTTGAAAGAAACAAATGCATAATTTTAAACTTCATATTATTGCTTCCAGCTAAAATACAAGTCCTCTAGCCATAATATTGCTGTCTCCAGTGAAAAAGTCACCTTGTCTCAGTCTGAGAAAATATGCACCGTTTACAAGCCAAAACAGTTCTAAACAAATATGTTGTTGGATGGATTTCTTCACTAGAGGAGGCATTGTTTGTTGATGGATTTGATGGACATGATGGATTTGTTTCTTACAAACGTGCCACATTTCACTTTACAAGATGTTAATTAAAGGATTGGAGTGGTGTAGATTACTTGTGGATTATTGTGATGTTTTTATCAGCTCTTTGGATTCTCATTCTGACGGCACCCATTCACTGCAGAGGATCCACTGGTGAGCAAGTGATGTAATGTTAAATTTCTCCAAATCTGTTCAGATGAAGTAACAAACTCATCTACATCTTGGATGGGCTGGGGGTGAATACATTTTCCAAAAAAAATCATTTTTTAGTGAACTGTTCCTTTAGAATTTAGTGTGTTTTTGGGAAACCATTTGGGACATAGCCTTGACAACAGCTGACCAAAATGGAAACAAATCGAACTGGCTCGCCTAAAAGGGCCTTTGGTATGCCTCAGAGTTAACAAAACCCTTAAGTGCTACAGGTCGACGTGTACAATCCCCTTGCCCTCCTCTCATGTCTGTTTGGCATGGTAATGAGAAAAGGTGATGGCATTGCTTAGCATATCAGACGTGGTTTGTATTCATTGGGAACAGCTCTGAGAAATGGGACTAATCAAAATGTGCAAATTAAAACTCTTGGTGAATTGATTCCATTTTATCCAATTGAAATTCCACACAGGCTCAGGTTCAATTGAAAAATGTGTGAGCCACCTAGGGTCCACAATCTCATATTTAAAAAGGTGCAAGATATCACCGTGACATGTGGTCTGCCGTTTTAGCTATTAACTGTAAAATCTCTGTTGTGCATTATCCAGGTAGCACAGAAACACTGCCTTCAGCATGAATTTGAATCTCATATGTTTACTCATGAACAAAGATATTGTCAAACTGACTTAGGCTTGAGTAAGGCCATACATAAACATTTATGTGACCTTATCCATGATTCTGAGTCATTGTGGCAGAAGCACATCAATGAGTTGGGGGAGAGTCTCTGGCTTTCTATATACAGTATATTTCTAGCCAACTCCAAATCACTGTGGAGATAATCATTTAAATGGTGATAATCATTTAACTTAATCTTGCTTTTGAGGAAAATGGCCCCTGAAGAATTCAAACATTTTTCAAGTTTCTTTTTAATGACAAGGTTTATTTACAAATTAAATACAATGCATTTATGATCTAATGCATATATTTAACAATTTTAACAATCTAACCCTTTCTAATTAATGAGCTATGGACATTGAATGAGTCTCCTGTGTAATGGCAGGTTCACAAGCTGATTTATTATCATTTTCTGTGGTTGAAACACTGATTGTACAATTACATCAGAGATCAAAGTTGTATTTCATATTCTTAACAAATACTCTTATGTTTATGTTTATTTCATGCTATAACTAATGGAAAACATGATCAATCCTTTCACTCGGGCTCCGTTTTGCTGTTTGCATTAGTGATCCGTTACATCATATTTAAAAGCGTCAAAATGCCATTGTTCAAATCTTGATTTGAGACGTTATATATATATATATATATATATATATATATATATATATATAAAATAAGATGAAACATGAACTCTTTTTCCTACAAAGGCACATTGTGAGCCATTTTAATGACTAAAGGAAATGCATTTGAAAATATCTGACTGGGAAATGTGTAGCATTTCAGAGAGCTTTGTGAGAAATGTGGCTCAGATTATTTGGTTTTAGCAGAATTAGATGCAAAATGTTCATATTGAGATGTTTGATTTTTGACTTTGGTGTTTTGTTTTGTTTTTTCAGGAGAAAACACGTGAAGGAGCCCAAGGAGAAACACTGAAATATTAAGGAGATATCAGGTTTAATCAAGTGTATGCAACCTTATGTAAATATCATGCATCAGTATGATTTATTTCATTCATCTCAGATGCGCATAAACATATGAATCTCAGCACAATCTAAATGAAGCTCAAAGTGAGCGAAGCATAAGAAATGGAGAGAGGAGGTTCTGAGCATTTATAGGTGAGTGTCAGATGAAAAGACGCAACTGGAGACCTAAACACTCTGATCTGAAATTCGTCTTGATCAAACGTCTGTCTTTTATTATGTGAACACATTGAAACTGTCAGATCTATTTGCATATAAATGGTCTCCATGGCCTGCCGTGAGACCGCAGGGCTGGCAGACCTGATAGCAAGGCTGAAAACAGTTAGTTTCTTTTCTATTTTTAGGCATGTAGCATTTCAAAACACCTTTTTATTGGCATTGCACAAAAAGTCTGTCATTATGCGTGTTTTTGTAAGCCAAGCATTCCTAATAGGCTACTATACAGCATGACGTATTCTTAGACCAACCTGGAAGTTAACATCACGCTGGTTCCCTCAATATTAACCCTATAGGATTTATCCATTAGCTTTTGGATTATCGCAGAAAATAAACTCTCTGACCAATAAAAATTTTTTGTTCATCATTCACAAAAGAACACATCTTTTAGCTAAACGCAGGCTATAAATGAACTACACCACAGTCACATGACTTCAACCTCACCAACACTAAAGGCTTTCAGTTTCTATAAAAAAACCATCTTCCCTGAAAGACTGAAGAGTGTGATTATAAACACAGCAAGGCTGTGAAAGCTATGATGACGTTTAACGTCCCTGACAACCTCTAAGCCACTTGTTGACAACCGCCTTTTATTACTGATGTATTTTATGTTGTAGAATAAAATGGGAAATCATCTTGAGCTTATGTTAACAATAGACCTTATTGCAGGCATTTAAACATTGATTTCAAGATGATGGAACCAGAATTGGCTTTCAAAAATACATAATCCCTGCAGCATTAACCCTAAACCCTAATTAACCCTAAATTTTTCCATGTTGCTCATGTGGTCATCAGGAATGATGCCTCACAGGTGTAGTATGTAATATTGACAGCTAGCGGTTGAAATGGGTCCAAATTGAAAATATTGGAGAGTGTTGTTTCTCCCGCCACCGCCTCCTCCTCAGAACTGATGCTCACACTGGTTGCCAGATTGAGAACATACAACCGGAATGAACGCAATTGTCCCTTCACAAAGACCTGCCCCCCTTTGTTACTGTTGCTATATCCAACAAGCCATGGCACTCACATCATGTTCTCACGCAGTGAAAAATACATCGTGGAGCAAAGAGAAAACTGACAACGTGCCGACAGACAAAACAGAGCAGCTTAAGTCTCAGCTTTCAAATCGAACATCAGAAGGTATCTTGTTGCAATCGCAGAAAGAGGTCAATACACACAATTTGTCGAGTTCAAATCCACTGGCGTTAATCTACTTAACTGTCTAGTTTGTTTGTCGGACAGAAATGGCAGATTCGGTGAAGGATCAAAATGACAAAGGAAGGCGTCAAGCTTAAGTGGTTGAGCTGATTTATCCGTGTTTTAATGCATGTTTTAAGGCTTTTTAGATAGGGCCTTTCATGGCTGAAATACACTGTGTTTTCTGCTAACTGGCAACCTGGGGTGTTGAAATCCTATTGGGTAAACTAGCAGTGGGCGGAGTCACACAGACCAAACCAAAAACGGACATTCCGACATGGAACACACATTTCAAAGAAAAATAACTATAGCTCTAGCCTTGTTTTTTGGAAAAAGAAACAAGCTGCTACCTAAATGTCTACAAACATGGTATTTGTATGCTTTAGTAAAGTTGCTTACAGCAACTTCAAATCATGTCTTGTTGAGAATAGGCATGCTATTACTTTTCTTCATAAAAAGTTTGAATCTTCTCATATTGTGCTTAAAGTTTATAGGCTCCTCGCTTCTAAGTGTGAAAGCAACGTGTCAGGCTTTGATTCAGCAAACTCAAAAATAGTTCCTGCCTTGCTCAGAAAGTTGACAGTGGTTTTACAACGTCTAACAGACTCAGATTCTATCAGGTCCCTCACCGTCTTGTCATTGGAGTCGCTACGTGTATTAGCCTGTTCGTTCTGCAACCTCCGATTGCAAACAGCACATAGAGATTAGATGAAGCCTTTAGGAATTCAGCGCTGTTGATATGATGCTATTCTCACTGCACTGTCATAAGTAAGCAACTAGGGAAGATGGTATTAGCACGCCTTTGACAGTCAGATTATTTCTACATCAATTAAACCTCCGTATTGACGGATGACTGCGCAAAAGAAACTGCAGTAGATTTTATCTACGGAAAGATCTAGACCATCCCAGATCTCTGAGGATTATAACACAAAGGCACGTTGTCTTTACATCTTTCCATATGCTTATGTAGTCATTCATATCTAGGACAGATTGTTCACACAGCACAGTATATATCATTGCAGGTGGTTGCTTGTTAATTGTATCTCGTTTCAGTGTTATGATGTGCTCATGGCACCATGTAATGCACTTTTGCAATAGGTTGAACATTCGGTTGAGAATGAATGACATGCACTAGTGTAAACATCCCTGCTTAAACAACCACTGAATATGAATGTCAACTCAAGCGAAGTGTTTTGGCAAATTTTCACATCAGATTTGCCTCTTTGTCAAGCAGTTGGAGCGTCATTGCAAACTATTCATCACTCAGTAAATATCAGCAAAGTCTGTGAAATGCTTTGACAAACCCATGCTCTTTAGTGTTGATGTATTTCCTTTTTTAAAAAAGGGCTTCTGTTGCCAAACATATGAGCTTTGAGCTGCCTATGTAAACAGCATCATGCAGTATGCAATCCCAGAATGCAGTGTAGTGAGCTCAGTGAATGCTCAGTGAAGTTCAATGAAGTTAAAGTTAAATATTTTACTCGACATTTACATGTGCTGTGCATTTGTGCTTATTAGAGTAGCACATCACTAGTTTAGCAACATGTGGATGTCAAACTCGTATTGATTCACAAAACAGCTAACTAGGTTATGCCCGGAAAAATCCAGTGACACTTGTGACAGGAAGCAACAAAAATAAAAATAAATAAACACAATTTGTGACAAGTGTTTTTATTGTTAACTAAAACTAAAATTATATCATATTTTTGGGGGATTTAAATAAAGCTGAAAAAATAAAATGTAAATGAAAAACATGATTGGAAACATTAACTTGTAAAATGTAAATTAAAATTGCCTTGGCAAATAATAAATAAAATAAGCTTATGTTTAAGTAAATAAATAAATTACAGCTCAATAGAAATATAAAACAAGCAAAACAATAAAAATGACAAAAGCATATTGACAAAATTACTATATGAACTGATAAATTGTTTACCTTGAATGCAATATAAGTCAGATAAAAAGCTTCTTTTGACAAATGGATAAATGTTGAACTAAAATTAATTAAAATATTTTTAAAAAGTTAAATAAATGTTAACTAAAATTTAATGAAAACTAATTAAACTAAAATGGAAGAAAACCTTAACTTTTATGTTTGCTGTCCAGTAGCCTGTTTCGTTCCTCGTCTCAACAATCAGGTGAAGTATGAGGTAATATTTACTCATATTGAATCATAGCAACCATGCCATCGGCATTCACTCAGAGTTTGACACTTATTTTCGTTCTGGCTCATTTGCTGTATTATTAATAACAGACTCTTTCACTGTAATTCAAAGAATATTTTATGAAGTAGTTGTCAGCTCTTTTCCTCCAGCAATATTGTCAGACTTCAAACAATCTGTCAACTGATGAGCCGTATGTTACATTACTCCTGCGGTTTCCCCATACAATATATCTGCCGGAGATTAAAGAGTGCTGTTTCTGCATGATAATTGAGCCAGAAGAGCAGAAATGAAGGTAAAGTTGACATAAACCAACCATAACAGACTTCATTCTCAGATAAGAAAAGGAAATGAGCTCAATGAACTGCTGAATATTGCTGGAGGGAAAACCACGAGAAAGCATTCTAGTGTACACGTGTACTTGAGCAAGATCTTTTTGTATTTGTGTATGTAAAGATAGCATATATCATTTGGCTTCTTCGAGATTTGTTACCACATGTTCAATAAAATCAAAACAAGGCATTGAAATCACAAGTTTCAAGACTTATTGCACAACTATACAAGACACCAACATGTAAAGTGACAGATCAGTTTGTTTTGTTTTAACATCCCTTTTAAAAATTATTTTTAGATGCTGTTCACTTTATTTAATAAACAGTTCATTTAGATTCAGATTCAGATTTAACACCATTGTAACAGTTTTAAAAGTGATTGCACCATGTTAAACTGACTTGAAATGGTTAGTTTTTGGCTTAAGTCAATATTTTCATTTTGAAAAATGAAAAAAACATTCAATGAATTAGCTCAAAATAAATTTGATAATATTAGAAAATAGAGAGACTTATTAATGTTTTATTTATTTATTTATTTTAATTAGACTTAAAACTTAATTCAGTTGTGTCCATATAACTTCAATCGAGTTTTTTTGTTGTAGTTGTTGTTGTTTTAATAACTGTTCACTGAAAGGTTCTTTGAGGAACCAAAAATGGTTCTTCAATGGCATCAGTGCAAAAAAAAAAAAAAAAGCCCCTTTAGAACCTTATTTTTGAGCGTATAGTACATTCCCCAAAAATAAAAATAAAATGTTCAAACCGAAGAACACAATTAAAAATGCCAGATGAGTAGAAATGTTTGTAGACAAAATTCTGTTCATCCAAAAGTAAAAAGAGCATGGGCCTGAGGGTGGGATTTGGGGTCTTTTGCGTGCAGTGTGCATCAGACGGTCAGTAAACAGATTGTGGTGGTCCGTGGGTGTGAGGCAGAGACTGTAGGCCTAGTCTAAAATCCACACGTCATGTCAACAGCCCACAGTGGCAAAAGCATGCTAATGATGCTTAATGATGATGGCCCCACTGGATTTAATAGCCTTTTAGGTTCTGCTGAGGCTGTTGGGGAATTTAAATGACTCTGCATTGGCCATGTTGTTCTGAGGGTAACTTCCAGACCTCCACAGATTCATTTTGAGCCTGCATTCTCCTCAATAAAGGTTTTTTTTTAATTATTGATATACCATTACATTTACTTTCTCTAGTCTATAGACAAACAAAAACAGAATCTTCTCCCTCTCCCAAACGGTCAGTCTGTGCATGATAGATGATGCATCAATCTGCAGGGTTAGAAGTTTTCAAAAATAATTGATAGCATATGCTAGATGTAGATCATAATACACATAATATATGTATTAATAATATATGAATTTCAATGGTGGAATGCTGTTCAAACCTTTGGGGTTTGTTCAATATTTTAATGTTTTTACAAGAAGTATCTTATGCTCACTAAGGTGATCAAAAATACAGTAATTTAGTGAAATACTTTTACAATTTAAAGAACTGTTTTCTATTTGAATATATATTGTAAAATGTAATTTATTCCTGTGATCAAAGCTGAATTTTCAGCATCATTATACTACAGTCTTCAGTGTCACATGATCCCTCAGAAATTCTAATATGCTGATATGCTGCTCAAGAAACATGATTATCAACATTGTGCTACTTATTATTTTTATGGAAACCATGATAAAAAAAATCATATTACATCTTTTGTTACATTATTAATGATTTTAATGTCACCTTTGATCAATTTAATGTATCCTTGATGAATAAAACTATTAATTTCTTTTCAAAAAGTCTCAAAGTCAGCCACTGATTGGTTCCATTTTTGCAGAATATGATTTTATCTAATCAAAATCTAGTCACATCTTTATTGAAAAAACTCACTGTAAGATCAATGGATCAAACTCAGGTATCATTTAAAATGTAGATAAAAGTTTAATTAAATATTTCACATGTCTATTATGAAGCTGCACAATGAATAGAAAGTGATAAGTCCTAATTTGACAATCAAAGCATGTCTGGTGTCATTGTGATTGCATTAAACAGTCGCATTTTACCATATTCAAATCAATTCTATAGAATTTCCATTCAAAATCAGCACAGAAAATTAAAGAAAAAAGTTCCATGTGTGCCAGTCAAACATGTTCAAAGGACAACCTGTGAATATAAATGTGACTTGCAATATTAGTTCCAAAGGAAAGAATGAGAGGATGGAATGCTGGACAGAAAGGAGAGGAGGCAAGACCTCCACTTTGATCACTGGCCCATAGGAGCACCCGAATACGGATACGGCTCCACAACTTCCGAGGAATGCGGTTTCAAATGCCTCCTTTGCACCTCTTCATCTCAGCTCTCTCTCCTCTCAGACCCCTGCAGCTGTACAAATAATTCAAAGAAACATTTGATGGCTCTGACTGATATATTTCATTCAGATAATATACATGTGAACATCAATGTTTCTTTACTCTTTATTGTGAGTTTATTATTATAAATTAAAAATATGTGCAATTATGGCCTTTTTTTAACGGAATAGTTCACCCAAATTAATTTTCTGTGATTATATACTTACCCACATGTTTTTCTAAACTTGTATGTAGTTATATTTCCATGGAATGAACATCTTCACAGAGCTGTTTTTCTACCCAGTGTGCACCTTGATATCAATTTGAAGTCAAATATTAGTCAAGACATGATCAAGATGCTGTAACATCATTTTGAATTCAGTTTGGATGGCAATTTCTTCCAGTGGTAATTGGGTGAAAATAGGAAGTTAATCCCACACTGCTTTAATGTATATGTTGGCCAATATGTTTGATGTTCAATTTACATCAAATCAGTGTCATGCCAAGTTTTTGACATCAGTTTGATTGTCTTTTCAGCATCAATTGCCGACTGGGTATCAAACTGTCCCATTATTACGGTGGCAGAGAGAGCTCAACGTGCTGCAAATAGAAAAAACACCTGCAAATTAAGAAATCAACTTCATCAATTTCACAACACGCGCGCAGCAAATGCTCACAACACCATCAAACAAAGAAATGCGCTGCAAATAAAATTCTTTATTTGCTTGCATTGTGAGCATTTGCAGCGCCTGCTGTCAAACTGATGAAGATGTTTTCTTGATTTGCTGGTGCTTTTTCTATTTGCATGTGTTTTCTGAAGTTGCAGCGCATTGAGCTCTCTCGGCCACCTTAGATTATAGTTAAACTATTAGAATTGTGTGGCATTTTTAATACTTTCATTTTTGATTGAAGTGTGAGTTATGCCACTGAAAATGTTCACAAATTTTACATTTCAGAATCACATTCTTTGTTTTATAGGGTTTTTTTTGGGGGGGGGGGGGGGGGCACAATCTTGTTTTTCTTTTACATAAATACGTTTTGCATAAGTCTAAAGTTAATAAGTTAATAAGAACCAGCCATTTTAGCTTTACACTCGAAAGTTTGGCCATCTAAATTGTTCACTCTCAAACCTCTTTTAGTAATACGATTTCATTGAAAAGTAAGTTTAAAACCAGCGCCACTTGCTGTGACATTCTGTTATCTAATAAAAAAGACTCTCAGACATTTTAAAGTGTGACTTAAGTGTCTAAATAATGCTGTTCGTCACTATATTTGGAGAAATACATTTGTTGTTGGTGCTTTAAAACACCTTGACGCTCGACTGTGGCAGTGAAAGGGTTACAGGAGCGTCGGTCCGCCCGGAAATGACGCGACCCAATCACGGCGCGCGGTGTACGACGGAGGCGCGTGACGTCAGCAGGCGTCGTGCGGGGATTGGAATGCTACAATGTAACAATCGCAACTGGACGCTTCAGATTAAAGCGCTGGAATGTAACGTTGTATCATCGGCGTCGCAAACGCGTTTTCAATGTAGCGAGGAATAGAAAAACGTGTCGGTTTGTAATGTATTTACGAGAGGTTACAAAACAACGGCACGACTGTAAAGACAACCAGCCTTTGGAGGATTTATCAGAGAAAAAGATGTGAGAATACACGGATTTGTGGGGATTTATCCGCTCGGGAAGTTTGTGACGGGGTCTTTCTGACTCACGCGCATCACATGAGATCCATCTCTTGGACATTTCTCTGGCTGCTTCTGCCGTTTGTGATTTCTCCCCGCTGGATTCGAAGAAGTCTTCTCTGAAAGTACTTTCTGATGGTTTTCATCGATCCAGAACAATCCCGATGGCCAGCAGGGTTCAGATGTCATCTGTCAGTAGTTTAGATGCTGTCTAACGCGAACCAGGCACCGGAGACGAGAGAGGTAGATCCATAAAAAGGGTTTAAGGTTAAGTCGCCCACATGCTCTGGATTTGGGATTGGAATCACAAGGTGGAAGTTGAGAGCATCAAATCCCTGCAGGTCTGTGGAAGATGCTGTCCAGCAGGAGTTGAGACCTTTGGATTCATCAGCAACCAGCTCCATCTGGATCTAAGGACACATGCAGGCCAAAAAACGCTATTTAATTCTGTTCTCTGCAGGTGTGTCTCTCATTCTCCTCTTTTACCTGCAGGGACCAGCTTCCAGAGGGACTCCAAACCGAGGGGATGAGCCCCATCCACACTGGCCCCACTTCTCAGAACCCTTACGTGCTTTTATTCCTTGGGATCAGACCGAAACGGAGGACTACAATGTCCGCGTTTCTCCGAGATACAAAAGGGATGACAACTCTGGAGCTCACAAGTGCAGAATGGACTCCTGCTTCGACTTCTCCTTGTGCAGGAGGAATGGCTTCAAAGTCTACGTCTACCCTCAACAGAAAGGTGAGAAGATCTCAGAAAGCTACCAAAACATCTTGTCCTCCATTGAGGGCTCCAGATTGTACACTTCTGACCCGGGACAGGCTTGCCTCTTTGTATTGAACCTTGACACCCTGGACCGAGACCAGCTGTCTCCTCAGTACGTCCACAACCTCAAAACCAAGATCCAGAACCTGAACCTGTGGAGGAACGGGAGGAACCACCTGATCTTTAACCTGTACTCGGGCACATGGCCGGATTACACGGAGGATTTGGGGTTTGATATTGGACAAGCCATGTTGGCCAAAGCCAGCATCAGCACTGAGAACTTCAGACCCAATTTTGACATCTCCATCCCCTTGTTCTCCAAAGATCACCCCCGGACTGGAGGAGAAAGGGGGTATTTAAAATACAACACCATCCCTCCCTTTAGGAAATATGTGCTGGTTTTTAAAGGCAAGCGCTATCTGACTGGCATTGGATCTGATACCAGGAATGCGCTTTATCACATCCATAATGCTGAAGATGTGGTTCTCCTCACCACGTGCAAACATGGCAAAGACTGGCAGAAACATAAAGATGCTCGCTGCGACAAGGACAATGCTGAATATGACAGGTAAGAACAGATGGATTTCTTCTGTGAAAAATGCCGACACATTATAACTAACTAATAAATCCTAAATATTGTTATATTATGCTAAACAGATCAGTAGATCATGTGCAGTGGCCCTAAAAAGTATTTGCACACTTAGAATGTATGAATGCCATTAGGGTAAATAACAAAATATCAACAAGTGATATTAATGTTAAATAAAGATTTTTAATTAATTTAATTGAAATGTTATATTTTGTTTGCTCTAAAACCAAAACATTAAAAAAGACATTGATTTTATGACATCCATTCTATTATACACACATTAAAGATGTTTTAGAGATGTATTAAATAAATTTGTTCTAATAATTAAATTTTAATTTGATGTTTTTAAACCAAAACATTTCACAAAAGATGTTTATGACTTGCATTCTGTTAAAGATGTTTTGAAGAATTTTGAGCTCATGTTTTTAGCCAAAACATTTCACAAAAGATGTTCTTTTTAGATTTTTCATGATTAAAACAATAGATATATTGTTCATTATGAAGTATTTAAAGACTTTTAAATGTGTAAATGTCATTGCATTAGATAGTGAAATATTAAAGAAACTGAAAAAAGTGCAAAATTTCACTTTTCTGATATGTTTGCATTGACTTAAGCAACTGGTGTCATGATGATCAGTGGAAAAAATTAGTTCTTTTTGCTTTGCTGGAATATTGTGCATGTGCTCTTTCTTTCAAATAAGTGTTACTTGATTTGATATTTCAATCCAAAGCACTTTTGGGGGCCACTGTATGTGTAAAAATATGAAGTAACTCTTAACTATATGAATATATTTTAATGATCTGTTAAGAATTCAAATAAATAATCTAACAGTCATTTCATATCTAAATTAAAGTTGTTACATCCTGAAATGCTGATCTTGCTCCAGATATCAGTTTGTTTCATGTTGAGCTTGTTTCAAATGATGATAACAACTAGTTTTTTTCTAATGCAATGGTTTTTAAATCCTAAGCTGATGCTTATCGTAACATATCATTTCCAGTTGAAGTGCAGATGAAAAAGCTGCTCTGGCTTTAATGCATTAAGATGTACCATTCGTAGGAAGCAAAAGCTTTCAGTGTGTATGCCATAACCCTGAATGCACCCGGAATATCTACCGCAGGATATATCCCAAATGCGTTTGTCAGTTTGTCTGTGTCATGCAGCTTTATCTGTTTGCATCTGAACTAGGATTGCAATGAACATTATGCTGTGTAATTTTCCCCTTCGATTGTTATTACGCCCCTTTGATCCGAGTGGCAGGTGTTAAGAAGTCAAACTCTTGCACCCCCTTTACTTCGCTATTGAACAAACAGTGATCTTCGTCTCTGTCGTGGGTGCCTCGGGCCCCGGTTTCCTGCTGTGTTTTTTTTCCCGGTGGCTGCGGCGCTCGGTGGGACGGGGACGGGGGGCTCTGAAGGATTAGTGGAAACAATGCCCCTGGTGCCAGTGGGGGGAAAGCAGCCTTCCCTCTGTTTAAACAGCCGTTTCCCAGACCCCATTCCATCACCCAGGAATGCCTGTGTCCCGGCTGACCTCTCATCTCTGGCAGCGTGACCTCAGTGTCAACCCGCCTACCGACAGGCTGTTCTGGGTGACTTGAAGAGATACTCACATGCCACTCACACAGTTAACAACATAACCCTTCCGAAACACAGCTGCGAGCTTCACCATTCATGCACTTATCAATGAGACGTCGCTGAAGTATTATTCACCCTTTGAATTTGGTGTGGATGGTGGTTAACTGGTTTAGATTTTTTTTTTAAATGGTTTGATGCTAATATCTAGATGGCAGGATGGCTGATGTACACTGAAAAAGAGTTTAGGTATAAACAATTTTCACTTAGAAACTTTATAGAAAAACACAAAGCACATTGAAATAAACATGAAATTTTGAAGTAGAAAAAAAAAATATATATATATGTGTGTGTGTGTATAAAAGAAATATTTTCTTGTAAAAAAAATCTATATTTACAACTTTTGAAAAATCATGTTTTTATAGTATAAACGGTAAAACAAAATCAATAATAAAGCTAAATTAATTGGAGTGTGTTTTACAAGAAAATACTATTTTAGTCTTTCTACTTAATTTCATATTTAATTCAGTGTGTTGCTTGTCATTTCTTTGTAATATTTATGAAATTTACTAGCCATTTCTGAGCAAAAATTGTTTCTAAGTAAATTCTACACAATTTTTAATATGTCATTTTTGCATATCTCTCATTTTATAATGTCAAATTAGATGCATGTAATTTCCGAAGTCAAATAAACATTTATTTTATGAAATATTTATTCAGAATTTATTTTCAGTTGACAGGGTTGATTTTGGAAATGATGCATGCAGATTTTTTTTAATCAGTCAAGCTGCCGTGATTATTAGCATCTCAAATTGGCTGATTAATAGGTCTACCACCATTTGAAAATGACTTCTGTTGTCACTTTGAAGTTCATCTTGAAAGCATGTAGAAAAAAGCAAAAATGGTAAATGTTCCTTTTCATCTTAATTTTAAAAAGAAATAAGCCTTTCAAGAAAGACCACAAATTACAATGATTTCACCATGGGTAAGCAGTGTTTTTTGGGCATAACGTGAAGCTGAATGCATAAAATTACCTTAACTTTGGCTAAATCATTGTAATACGTAGTGTTATTGCTTAAGACGTTTTATAAAGACACCAGTGTTCATACTGTATATAAAGGTTTTTCAGTTTTACCGTATTTTTATGTTGTTTTTATGATGTTTAAACTAGGAGTGTTTTTATGCAGAGAGAACCATTTGCAAATGTTGATGATATCAGTTATACTTGCAAGTTACACCTAGAATTTGATGCGACTGAAATCCACCCGTACTTGTTTAAAACTACAAATTGTGGCATTAATATATTCATATGGACCAAATTCACTTTGATCATGGAGTTGCGATGTAGTAAATGTCTTTTGACATCCTGAGGGAAAATGCCTCAAACATTTAAAGCAAAATTTTTGCACACTTTCAGTATGGACCATTTTCCTCAAAGTGCCGTATGACAACTTTGAAAAATGCATGGCGTATTTCCATTGGAGGCGGATGTTCATTCCGTTCTCATTTCCCGCTGTAGCCATAGGCCTTCTCTTCACTTGCGCTCTGCGAGGACGGATGCTGAAGTTGTTGAACATGACCGTTCTTGTGAATGTGAAATGCTGACGGCTGTGGCGCTGAATAATTGATCAGATGTGTTTTATTCATGTTATGTTTTTTCTCCGCTTGAAAATTTCAGGGTGTTCATGAATTATTCATGAGCCCAAAATCATCTGCATCATTCCTGTCCAGCATTTCAGATTTGCTCACGAAAGATTATGAAACAAAATGAGTAGCCTGAAATTGACCAAATTGAACTGCATGGGTTGTATTGTTTTTGAAGGTATTTTCATGCAGTTGTTGTGCACATGCAACAGTTCACCTAAAAAAAAAAATTGGATTAAAATGTACTCACCCCCAGGCCATCCAAGATGTAGATGAGTTTGTTTCTTCATCAAAACCGATTTGGAGAAAATTAGCATTACATCACTTGCTCACCGATGGATCCTCTTCAGTGAATGGGTGCCGTCAGGATGAGAGTTCTGTGTCCATAATACTGCTTTCTCTTGCGAAAAAATCATCTCATCTGAATCAGGAGAGAAATTTGCACAGATCAAGCACAGTTTACAAGTGAAAACAGTCCAAAACAGCTCTGAACAAATATGTGGGTGGTTTTTGATGTGAGAGGACAACAAGTGACTCTTTCACTGGAGGAAGCGTTATTATGGATTATTGACTGGTATTTTGAACAGAAGCAGTGGTTTGAATTTTTAACGTCTTAATGATGGATTTGTTTCTTACAAACAAACAGCTTTTCACTTCACAAGATGTTAATTGATGGACCGGATTGGAGTGTTGTGGATTATTGTTTTTATCAGCTGTTTGGACTCTCATTCTGACGGCACCCATTCACTGCAGAGGATCCGTTGATGAGCAAGTCATGTAAGCTGATGCTAAATTTCTCCAAATCCAAAATGTAATCATTTGTGCCTGTGTAGCTTTCTGAAAGTCATGAAATAAATAGCTCTGCTCTACAGAAACAAGGACGAATGATTAGAAAGAGTTAAGTTTGAGTGTTTCCACGGATGTAAAAAAACAAAGCACACAAAATACTTGATGATCTGCCCAGAAGTTGTCGTGCTCAGGCCGTGTGTCTGTTGAACCGCTCGCTATAATCTGATTGGCAAGCTCTCGTTTCGAAGGAACTTGGACACTGGTTGATGACAATGCCTGTTAGGTTACATAACCTTGGATTAAATCTGGTGCCCTGTTAACACAGCTAATCATCTTAAACCAGTCCCAATCCTTTATTAGGCTGCTGCTTAATTGGGGCTCTGAGGAAGTGGTTTATATGCTGTCACTGACAAAAGAAAATGACACCGGGGCCGACAGCTGACATACATATGCAGTTTATATGATTAAACCCGTCATGTAGGTTGGTGCAACTCATTTGTTTCTTGTCTTTTTGAATACATAAAAAAACACTTTACTTAAAGCCATTATGTATAATGCATTATAAAGGGTTGTCATGTTTTTTAATGCACTAAAGGTGTAACACTGAATAGATAATGTTGTATAAGTGGTTACAATTATTCATGAGATCATACAATACATTACAAGGTGCATTACAAAGCATAATTAATGCATTAACGATACTTTTAGAAAAAGTATATATATATATATATAAATATTTCAAGTGAAGTGTTGCTGACATTTTTGTTGTTTAAAACTGTTTAAAAAAAATCAGTTAGTTGATGGGTTGTCTAAACAAGTTGACAAAATTATTTTTGCGAAAATTGTCTTGAAATTATTGTGGAAGGAAGTGAATTAGTATGTAGAGGCGTGGCTTTAAAGAGGACGAATTTAAAAATACAACTTCTCAAAGTTTTAGCATGCTCACAATCCAGCAGTTACTGTTAGCGTGTTAAAGTGTAGAATGCAAAATGCCAAACCCTTTTCAGCATTTTTAGCTCATGTACATTTAGCTCATACTTGCAAATTAAACGCAGTCGCAGCGGACACAACAGTGCCATCTGTGGTTAAATAAAGTGGAAGTAATCCTCTCCCCATTTTCCACTGCCTATTATGTGGAAAATCCAGCCTTTATCTGTCACTAATAACAAGGAAGTGTCTCGATTCATCCACTGAAAACACCAGCCGTGCAAAACGTCACGCGTCTGTTCTCGACGATATTGAGATTTGAACAATTCGTCTAAGCTTCTGTTCACACGGATTTGATTTAACTGCATTAAGACTTTGTGTCACTGAATAAAGTGACAATTGTAAGCCTCATGTTAGTTTTCTTTGTGAGACTGAGACGTGTTTTTATTGTGGTGCTTCTGTCATGAACAGTGGGTTCACATATTATAAGAGTGCCACAAATTATAATTTATAATGATTTTTTCAGTCCTTCAGTATTTATTTTATTTTTAATTTCACATTCATGTACTGAAATGCCTAAAAAAAAAAAAAAAGCTTTGTATTTGTTTTTTGTTGTGTTTTTTTTTAATTAGTGGAATGGTCTACTTGATTTTGAGATTAAAAATGTGTAATGTAAAATAAAAATGTTGATTTGTTTTGTTTTATGAACTTTAATTTTACATTTAAATTTAACTAAATTAAAGTTATTTAATTAATTTTATTTAAAATTAAATTTATGAAATGAATACGATTTAATCAAACGTATGTTTTATCAAATTTAATCTTAAATTAGAATTTTATTGAATTAATTGTATTTCATTTTTCAATTGAATAAAATTTAGTGAATTAAAATCCATTTTATTTATGTTCTGTCTGTTTGTATTTTATTTTTATTATTTATTTTTATGTATATTTCCAGGGGGGAAAATGCATGAAAATCACAACAATATTCGATATATCGTACAGATATTGATTTTTCTTTAAAGTGTACTCGACCATTTCTGTACTAGCCAAATTTTCCGGTGATTTTTCGAGTAATTCCAGTTATACATATCGTTGATGCAGTTTTTCATAGCTTGTGTTGGTCAAGATTATGACCTATAAATTAACATTGAATTTTTATCAGATATTTTTGGCTTTTGTATTCACGAATTCTGCAAGTATCATTTGACTTTTCTCATTTGTTTAAATATATAATTTTTTATATATTTATACAGTCTCTTCTCACAGCCGATCTGTGTCTCTTCCAGAGCTTTACCCATGTTGTTGTGTCCTCTATAAAGGAAGTACTAATTTGAAGGCTCTTGTCTCACTTCTGTAATGCAGATTTGACTACTTTCACCCGCATGAGCAGCTGTAATTATGTACTCAGGCTCTGCAGCAGCTTTAAAAAGATAGCACACTTCAGCAGACGGCGGACTATTCACAAATCAACGGCTTCTCCACTTCTTCCTCGCTGCTCAATTACAATCCAAGTATCTCACAAGCTCTGGAGATCGTAATATACTGGGATATGAAAACATTTTGGTGAGAGCATTCAGTTGGCGATAATAATAAAACATTCCCTTTTATTAATCAAAACCCTGTTGATAAGAACATCGCCAAGCGTCTTTAAGGGCTCGTATCTGAGTGTCGTGATTATAAACCTCTCAAACTAGGCTGTAAGCTCGATAAGTCGAGAGGATCATTGTTCTTGTTGTAGCCTCTCGTATTTTAGTTTTTGTAGTCAGTCTTGATTTCTGTATGAAGCATAACCAAATGAGTGGATGAGTTTTGCATGGGCATACAGCACTAAAATCGAGTCTGTTATGTTTAATTTCACTTATTTTTGAAGGACTTGATTCATGTGTTGGATGTGGCTCAGTTCAGCTCAGTTAGTGGTGTCGCCATTACATGGTAACATGAACGTAGTATTCACAGGCTGATGTGTCCTGGGTCAAGTGTTCAGCTAATGTGCGAGTCGGATGTAATGATAGTTTAGACTGTTTCACACCATGTATGTGGAAACCAGATGGGGAAAAGCCATTCAGATGTGTGGGAAAACACACCAGGGCTCAGAATTTCCTGGACTTTTTTATTTGAATCATTTTGCAAAAACTATTTTTTGTTGGAATGCCACATTTTTCACTGACATATATTATATGTGCTTTATATGGTGTTTTTCAATGCAGAATGTTCCACTACATTGTTAGTTGCCTGTCAGTGTGTTGCTGAGTAGTTTATCATGTTGCTATCTGGTTTCTAGGTGGTTGTTTGCTGACCCAAGTCAAATAATCACATCTCCAAATTTGTTTTACCCCTTTTCTTCCAAAATGCTCGCGGAGGGATTTGCGATTCTCTGATCTGCCCTTGTTTTCACTGACCAAATGGTGATGTAATCTGCCCACAGATAAACATGCCATATCGTTGTTTACAAGTCATTTGATTGTGTGTTTTCAACACTCACAAGATCAACGTTTCTAAAGGGTTCAGCTCCAACCCTGATCAAACATAGTAATCCTAAAGACCTTGATTAACCTGTTCAGGTGTTTTTTTTTTTGTTTTGTTTTTTTTTTAGAGTCGGTTACTGAATTTTTCCACCTAACAACTCTCCAGATGTGGCGTGGCAGTTGAAAAGGGACTAGTTTGAAGATGTAGCTTAGGTCCCTTGAAATAGACAGCCCTTTTATCAACTGACAAAAATCTAACAATGGCTTATTGTTACTCCCAAAATGTACCAATTCACTGCAGTTTCCAATTGATATGAACACTAGAAGCAGTAAAACACCAACAAATTGTATTCCTTTTCATGCAAATTATAATTACGAGGCAAATTATCAATTGATAAAAATAATTTTCTGATGGTTCCTTGCACAATACTATGTGTTGACCTCAAAACACTTTTTCCATAGTGCAGTTTGATGTTTGCATTACATAATGAGCTCCATATGTATGGCTTTTCAGATGTAAACTTGCTCGATAGCGCGCCTGGTACAGCATTGCACTTGTGAAGTGGAGCATTCAGATACGAGTCTCATTTATAAAGGAGCTTCAAAATTGTAGAAGCAAGCAAAAATGGCATGGTTGCTTCAGCAAATGTGTTTTTATCTTATATTAGAGTTTGTTAACACTGTTGGTTATGGTTCAGGGTTGGGTTTATTGTAAGTGGAACGTTTTGATCCTTGGTTGCAAAAGAACATTACTGTCATTCTTCTCCGGGTCAAGTTATTCTCTGAAGTTTAATAGTTTGGGTTAGCGGTTTGTTCAGATCACTAACTCCAAGTATGAGCAATAGTATTAGTCATTCTGGCCTTCACAAACACCACTGATGAGTCTTTGTGGTTGCTTTCTGCATTGTAATCAGCCGTTTTTGCAATCAGCAGTGTTTACATTGGTGTTTTGGGAACGTTCTTTCCACAACCACAGAGCTGTGTGTTAAACTAACAGATAAACTATACGATCAAACAGCCGTGTAGGAATGGCTGGTTTTATCAGTTTTCGTATAGATTAAATGTTATCTGTTTGTTCAAATTACATTGAGCCTGTAGAGGAGAATGCTAATGACTCAAATGACGTACCAGCCACAAGAGTCAGTCAAACCCAAAGTCAACTGATGTTGGTGCAGAATCAGTATAAAAAACATAACGGACAAATTTTTTAAAGAGAATTTTCAAGAAAACTTGAGTGAGTTTGAGATATTTTTGAAGTTAAAAAATGACTTTTGCTGTTGAAATTTGAGTTGCAAAAAAAAAAAAAAAGAACCAAACTTTTTTACTACTTATAAATATGAAAGCATTTAAAACAGTTGCAGTTGTTGTAGAAAATCATCATCAGAGTTGGCAAGTTTGATTCATTTATGTGAATTAGTTCAAATTGTTAATTGCAGTGAAGGTTGTAATTCAAGCTTTTTTAGAGTTAAAATTAGGAATGGATTTGAGTGCAAAAAACTGGCTACAAGAGTCAGTCAAACCTAAAGATTTTTAAGAAAACTTGAGTGAGTTTGAGATGGCTAAAATAAACATTTGCTGTTGAAATTGATTTTTTTTTTTAAAAAGTCCCAAAGGCTAAATTTTTCCAATTTTGCAATCGCACAAGTATGAAAGTGTTAAAACAGAGTTGTTGATTCGTTCAAGTTTGATTCATTTATGTGAATTAGTTCAAACTGTCCGTTACAGACACTTGCTCTTGAAATTGATTTGAGTTGCAAAAAGGCTACGTTTATCAAATTTTGCAATCATCCAACTCACTAATATGAAACGTTAAAGCAGTTGTTGTGGAAAAACCACATCAGAGTTGGTAAGTTTGATTCATTTATGTGAATTAGTTCATTCCACTGAATCGATTCAAAACTCTGAATCAAGGAAATGTTGATTGCGCTATTATTAACTCAACAATAGACTCAATCCTTATAGTTCGCTTTGGACAAGACAACATCTAATGAATAGCATGGAACAGTAACCAAATGTGTTTTATTTGTTCCCCATGTTGTTTTGCATGTCATTTTCTTGTCTCGTTCCCTACAGTTACTGGGAGTGGGTTAGAGCAAACGTGTTGGCTTGCATCTCACCGCAGCTAAGCCAGAGATGTGGATTAAATCCTCTCTATAAATACATCTTGTACGTCGACGTCAGGCTGTCCTCACATCATACGGCTAGCATGTGTTTTTCTCATCTCTCGTTTGGCGCTGCTTCTTAATTAGAAGCGTGACGTGAGCTTTCAGTTTTACGGTGAGCATTTGATCCCTTCTGGCCCTGGCTGATAGTCTCTTCCTCTCGCTGGGTGACCGTTCAGAGCTTGTTGAGTTCAGGGATTTTGTGCTAGATTTATGCAAAGACACTGTTTGTACTTTAGCATTAGACAATAAGTAGGGAACATAAATGAGCATCATTCTTGTTTTCAGTTGATGTTTCTCCAGTACATTCATGTTGGGCTGCTCTTTAGAGCTCTGATTCATCTTTTATTTATTTTGCCGATTAACATTCGTTTTCTGGAAGTAGTTTGGTTTTCTGAAACCAAATGAGGTTTTTGTCTTTGATTAATTCAGTGATTTTCAATGTTTTGGGCTCATTATGTGAGTGAAATGGGTGAGGAATGTTTCAGTAGGTTCTGGAAACATAAAAAAGAACAAAAAATAGCAAAACAGTATTGACCTTTAACCTGGTTTTCTGATAGTTGTGATGTTTGCTCTGGTTTCTGTCTGATGTGGTCCTATAGCCACAGTTTATGAAGGGTTCTTCTGGGGTTTTGAAGTATGATATTAGTCAACATGTTTAATTACAGACCCTACAGATGTTTTCCCATAAAACTTATTTTCCCTTGACACATTAAATGTTCGGGCTTCCCCCGTGGTCTCTTTGGTTTCTTGATCAACATTTGTTAACAACATGTGTTATTGACGAGACTGTCACTGTGCCAGCTCTAGTTCATAAGTTTTTCAGGAGAATTATCTGCTTTTTAACATTATAACGAATAGAGGTCAGAAACATTTTACATAAGAAAAATCAATTTTTTATCTGGCAGATTTGAAAAAGTCTTGTAGACTTGAATGTTTAGAAAAGTTAAGCTTTTCTAGTATTTGTGGGATGTCAGTTATTACAGAGTATGATACTGACCTAGTTTTGTTTTGTTTTCTTCCCAGATAGCACGGTTAAAGTAGCACTCTTTGAATGGATATAAACTGTGTCAACGTTGTGGGCTTTTTAAAAGCTTGTATTTTTGTTAAAGCATATGCATGAATTATTCAGCTAAACTCATTTATTCTTTGAGCTGCAAAGTTTTCTAAATAGTGCTTTTGATGTGGGAATACTTTACTAGGTTAATGAATTTCTGGTCATGCGTTACTGCATTGAAGTTGAAATATTGCATATAACTTTCCACATGCAAGGTTAGTAAGGGATTTTATCCCACTAGTCTCATATCAACACAAATACACTTCCAACAGTTTGGGGTCAATAAGATGTCTTTGGAAGAAGTCCCTTCTCCTCATCAAGGCTGCATTTATTTGATCAAAAATACAGTAAAAAAAAAAGTAATAGTGTGAAATAATATTACAAATTAAAATAACTGTTTTCTATTTACATATATTTAAAAATGTAATTTGAAATGTTAGTCTTATGGCACATTATAAATGTCTGAAGTCTGAAGTCTTGTCTGAAGTCTGAAACCTGCACCAAGTGACATGCAACAAATGCTAAACTTGTAAAATTCTGTTCAAAAAAGGTAGGCCTGCATTGCTTTTGAAGGACTTTCTTTCTTTCTTTCTTTTTCAAAGATTTTTTTTATTTGAAATCATATGTCAATTGCAAAACTAAATTCCCTTTCATTCAACGATATATTGCGGTACTGCTATAGAAATGTTACTTGAAAATACTGGTTTTACTTTTATTGTTTTAATGGGTAGCCACCCCTCCTAAAAAAGGGAAAAGTGGTCCCAAAGTTGCTTTTCTTTGCTTTTGGTTGCTGAAAACTGAGGTGTGCTTTCCAGATGCAGCTTAATAGCCATATTTCTTGCTGATGGAAAGAGGCTGTGGGAGTGAACAGATGTTCTTGTGTCTCCTGAGGAACAGAACAAGGCAAGGTTAAAAGGCTTGGAAAGCAGTACAGGTCTTGCTGGCATTTTCAGATGTTCTTTAAATAGTCGGGCAAATAGTTGTGCCTCACATACTAAATGCTTTTAATGCCATTTTTTTCTCAAGTTTGCATTTTCAGCAAATTAACATATTACCACTACATTTACATAATGCAGTTTCAATATTTAGCAACTTGGTGAACGCGTTAGAACTCATTTTGTAAGCAAAGAGGTCAGCCGGTCATTTACAGTAACAAAAACAGCCGGAAATATACCCAATGCAAGTGTGCAGATGCAAATGCTTGGTCAACGTGTTGCAAACATGCTGTTGTGGGAATCGGACAAACCTCAGATTTAAAGTACCTTGACTGTAGCATTAAACAGGCTGATTCAGGCCTGTTGGTGTAAATGTTTCAACAGTTT
Organism: Acrossocheilus fasciatus; assembly: GCA_036784905.1. Lineage (NCBI taxonomy): Eukaryota > Metazoa > Chordata > Actinopteri > Cypriniformes > Cyprinidae > Acrossocheilus > Acrossocheilus fasciatus. The sequence continues at coordinate 32,189,473 of CM071953.1, forward strand.
AATTCAATTCAGATTATTTTGCTGAGCCATTAGCATTGCATTGAAGCCATGCAAGGTTTTGTTAATATTGACTATAGTTCACCTTTTCATATTTTCACTGCTATGAATTGCAGTTGGTGCATTTCAGAATCCAGTGATGCATGAATTAAATCATAGCATTTGGTTTTACGTGGGCTACAAAAGGAAGAGTTCACTCAAAAATGAAATTTAGCTGAAAATGTACTCACCCTCAGGGCATCCAAGACTAGTTTGTTTCTTCATCGGAAAAGATTTGGAGAAATTTTGCATTCCATCACTTGCTCACCAATGGATCCTCTGCAGTGAATGGGTGCCGTCAGAATGAGAGCCCGAACGGCTGATAAAAACATGGAACATTGGGTGAACTATTCCTTTAAGTGTGTGATGGGTCAAAGTGACAGTGGCAAATACTGAATTCTGACTTTTCAATCTAAAAGCACTTGACTGAAGTGGGCTGCGAGGAAAAAATTATGTAGCAAAAGTTTCAAATATGACCTCTACCAACTCTCATTTGCATATTAGGACTCCCACGTTATCTGTGCATTGAAAACTCCACTGCGATGAAAGCCTTGCCTGGTCGTAATTTCCCCCACAGCCAAAGACAGAGGAATGCAGAGAAACTGTCAAGAGTGGTCAAATCACACACACTTTCCATGGTAACTCAAGACTGACCTGTGCCGTCACAAGCATTTTGTACTTACTCCCATAAAGTGACACGATAGCGGTTGTGTGAGCTCAAAATATTTGACCCGACTCATGTCAGTCCACCTCAGCTTCTGCATTATGCATGTGTTTCCTTCTCTCAGTTTAAGAGTAAGCCATTTGAATATTCAGAGCTTTTCACCTTGTTTAATGTAAGCTGAATCAACTATTTCCATATGCGTGTGTAGGAGGATAAATGGATGATTGGTGAACAAGCAGACCCTTAAAAAACATGGATTAACAGACTGCTGCCTCTGACTAATGGATCTATTGTGTGCAGCTGATGCACATTAATGAAGAGGGAAGGTTAATGTTCCTCAGTTGTGTGCATGATGAACTTCATATTTCTGATCCATTTAAATGATTCAACTGTAAAAACTATATATATATATATATATATATATATATATATATATATATATATATATATAATACTTTTTAATTTTATTTAATATTAAATATTATTATTATTATTATTTTTTTTTTTTACAGTGACATATTACAATAGCAGTATTTCTATATATTCTATATATTTTTAGTATGTTATTATTGTTTAAATTTATATAATAATAATTTATTATTATTAGCGCTATTGATATTACACTTTTTTTTTTTCTTTTTTTTTTTTACAGTGAAACATTACACCGTATTTCTTATGTTGTTTTATTTAGCATTTTATTATTCTTAATTTTTATTTACTTATTTATTTAAGCCATATTCATATATAATTACTACATTTTGGCCAAATTGTGCAGCCCGACAAACAAGCACAGTAAACCTGGAATTTTTAAAATCACATTTTATTGCAATCACAATTTGCAAAATGCTGCTGCCAGACTATTGACTGGTAGGAGAAAGAGGGATAGAATAACTCCAATTTTAGCATCTTTGCATTGGTTATCTGTTAGATACCGGATTGATTTTAAGGCCTTAGTTATAATTTTCAAAATTTTAAATGGTCTCGCACCTTTGTATTTGTCAGATCTGGTTAATTTGCATAAACCTGTGAAGAACTTGCGATCTGCTGACAAACAATTGCTCCAGGTACCGCGGTTCTGATCAGGCCTTTTCGATTGCCGGTCCTCTACCTCTAGCCATTCGGGATGCCCCCTCAGTGTTCGCTTTTAAAACAGGTTTGAAGAAGCATTTTTATTTTATGGTGTTTGAATCTGACCTGGGAGAGACGTAATGTATGTTTTCTTTTTTAAGATGCTGTGTTTGTCATTGTTATGAGTTTGGTTTTTCTGGAATGCATTGTACAGCACTTTGGGCTGCTCTGAAGGCAGTAGAAATGTGCTATATAAGAAACTAAACTAAATTCATTTTTATTGCATTTGATTGCATTTCTATATTTTTTTTTCCCCACCAAATCGGCACCTTTGTACTTAAAAGTAGAAATGTCTTCGAAAATCAAATTCAAGCATTCAAAGGGCATTTCTGACACCATTGGCTTGTATGGTTTTATGAAACGAACCGGTTAAAGCAAACTAGTTATTAGTATTTCATGGTTAGATTACGTTTTAGACTGTGTATGTTTCCTACACCCATTCCCCAAAACCAATGAATATTTTCCTCCTGCTCGGGCTGCCACTCCTTTGGGCTGTAGGCCATTGTCATTTGTTTACCAAGCGTTCCAGGTGTTCTGACAGGATGATGTATTTGTAGACCTTGGCAGCGCTGTGCAGGTGATATATTTGACGAGGAATGCTGAGAGCAGATATTTCCAGTGCGAGCTGGGCTTGTCCTGCACGTGACCACGGCGCTGCTTCTGCCGGCGCTCCGGAGCCGGTGATGACTTGCTTCCTTGGTATGACAAGGCATTTGCAATTTTTTTTTTTCTACTTGTAAGCTGAAATATGTTTTGAAAGCTACAAGGAGAATTACGTAGAACGACCAGCACAGAGCAAATCCAGGCCATTAATCTGCAAGCACAGCTGTCGATTCTGTACGCTGATTATGAGTCCATTTGAGTCATTCTGACCCGATTGGACTCATCACTGTCAGTTTCTGTGGTGCATGGAAATGTGCTTCAGCGCGCGTTCCAAAAATATTTGATAATGATCCTGCCTCAAGCTCTTCCTTGTCTCCCGCTGAGAGAAGTATTAGGATTTTGAAATTAATATCATCATGCTATTAGACAATTTTGAATTTTAATCAAATACTACATTATCAGTGCCTCTGAATTGCTTATTGTCAAGTTAAAAAATGACTTTACATTCCAAAGGCAATTATGTGCTTTAATTACTAATCGGTTACAAGGAGCCTGAAGGCATCATAAATTTGGCTCAGTGCGCTTCAGCAGAACTGAGGCTGTGTAGAGGAATCGTTCACCCAAAAATAGTGGTTTTGATTCACCCTAGACTCTTTTGAATCAGAATCACTGAAAAGATTCATTCATATTCAGATGCTCTGAATCATTGCCTCTGATTCACATGCACATGCTGTTTGCTTGCACTTTAGTCAGTCTTTGAAAGTAATAAAGCAATTACATGCTCTGAAAGTCTGAGAAAGTGAACAATAATCTTCAGAGAAACTCTTGCCGGGCACAGCTCTTGAATCCTAGGAACACAAAATGAATACCCACAGCTCCTGACGGTATATTGAGCTCTTATGAAACGATCGGTCTGTGCAAGAAATGGAATATTTTTTATGAAATTATTAATCCAGAGCCTCGGGCAAATGGTCTGGAGTGATGTCTGGTTCGCAAACAAATCATTCTTTTGAACTGGTTCTTTTTTAGTAAACTATAGATGAACTAGTTCACCAAATTGGACTTTTTGGAGCTGCTTTATTGTATATAATAAAGCAGCATGAACATTCTTCAAGACATTTAGTAAAAAGATTCATTCAGAGACTGAGGATGAAAGTTAACCATGATATTGTAAGAAAATCTTGCCTGTTGGATCTTATGCATATTTCTGTATATCCAAATTCGTAACATACATAATATGGAATGACTTTTTTTGTACTGTACGTTTTGGAGCTACGTTTATTGTATAGAACAGAACAGGATGAACCTTTTTGTAGACATCTTTTGTGTTCCACAGAAGAATAAGACATACAGGTTTGAATTTACATGAGGGTGAGTAAATGATGTGAGCATTTTCATTTTGGTGTGAAATATTCCTTTCAATGCTAGTATTTGTATATAGTCATGTTCATCCACAGGCATCTATTGGTTTCGTAGATGAAATGTTGGCCTATTCTGATGATGGCAGCACCTTCTACAAAGATGATAGGTGCCGTGATAACCCGGTGCCCAAAGCCAGGGCCGTTGCGTGGGAAAAGCTCTGACTGCCCTGAAGATAGACACTTCTGCACTCTTAAAAATACACTTATCTTCTCTCTCAGAGGCTTCACTTCATCTGCTAAGATAAGAGCCTGTGAGGGTTCTGTGCCGGCTCACATGCGGGCGGCCATAAAACACGCCGGTGTGGGCTGATGCATCCTGGGCTGCAGATATGCACATCCGAGTTGTGTGGAAAATCAACGGCAATGCTTTGCACTCTTAAAAATAAAGGTTCTTTATCGGAATCTTTGGACATCCATGGAACCTTTTCATGCCACAAAATGTTCTATATAATGGATAACGGTTTCTTTTTAAGAACTGCTCACAGGGTTCTTTGGAGAACCAAAAACAGTTCTTCTTAGGCATTAAAGGTGTTATAAGTGTAGTTCTGGATTCTTTAGCCAAATAATAGCGATTATTTCTCATATTTAAATAGAATAGTTCACAGAAAAATGAAACTTCTGTCATTTAATTAAACCCTCATGCCATTCCAAACCTGAAGTGAGTTGAAGACATATTCTGTATGAATATGAATGAGTGCTGTCAAGCTCCATAAAGAGACACAGTAACACCATAAAAGTATTAAAAAAAATTGTCAATAGGAATAATGTCATTTGAAAGATTTAATAGCTTTTGAAGGTCAATCAAATCAAAGGTCATTGTTTAGAGAGCAACAGTGGAGGCATTCAGTGATATTTCAGTATTATGTATAGATTATTATATTATGTATTAATAATTTGTATCAGCTTTTATTTATTTTATTTTTTTCATTTTTATATTTTTAGTTTTTGGTGGTTTTACTGATTTTGTTGTGCTTTTGTCATTTTTGTACTTTTATATTTTAAAATATTTTTATAGCTTTATTTAGTCATTTTTGTACTTAAACTTATTTCAGTTAGTTGTCAGAGCAAGATTTATAAGTTTTGTTGTTTTTGTTTTTCATGAAATATTTACACTATTTTATTTTGGCTTTATTTTAATGAACAATTTTTTTTTTTTTTTTTAAGTTTTAGTTTTGGTTAACAATAACAACACTTTCTTTTTTTGGATGAACTAGTCCTTTAAGAATTTTATTTGGAGGTTGAATTGCATGCATAGTCTCTTCATTTTTTTTTTTTGTTTTTCTTCAATCAAGATGTCTACCTAGTCTCTGATAACCTGCTTCACCTCCCACCACTGGAGTTTTGTTGCCTTTTGCCTGGACTTGTCTTGGCCTTTGTCCACTTTCTGGTGACGCTGGTGATTGCTGGAGATCAGGTTGCACCTTTCCCGAGTTTGTTTGGCGCTTTGGCCACTTGGTGCGTCTCCCAAACCTGTCTGAACATCACCACAATGGCACAGGCAGAATAAACACTTCTTTACGATATCAATCTCATGTTCTTTTGCAGATGGAACATTTTTGGGTGGGGTTTTAGTATTTCTCAGTGCTCTCACATGTTGATCTGACAATGAAAACTGAATGCATTCATCATGGCATTTAGGCTAATAATCTAATATAATTTGTTTAGTGTAGTTTTGTGTGTCTATTTCTTATCCAAAGTACCATTTTTGAGGTTGTGATTATAAACCAGGAGCCACTTGCAAGAATCTCCAAGAAAAACCTTTAGTGCTAATGCCATATTATAGCTAATGGCCCTCTTAATGTTTATTGCAAATCTTTTCCAAAACCTAGTGAGCTGCCTTGCTGACTACATAGGCAACTACATTCTGATTTCACAATATTACTGCTTTTACTCAAATAAATTGTTTTTGATCATATAAATATGAAAATACTTCTAAAACATAAACACTTTTACAGACCCTTAAAGGTGCATTAAGCAATTTTTGAAAAACACTTTTGACCGCAGCGTCGGATCGAGTCCTAAAACACACTTGTAGCCAATCAGCAGTAAGGGGGGCGTATCTTTTAATGATAGAGAGAAGAAAGCGCTCAATTTGAGCGCACAGACAGATATTAGCAGATTGACTGTAGATTGACAAAAAAAGAGGAAAATATCGGAGGAAAAAAACATCAGGCAAGAGGTAGGACTCATGTAAATATCAGAGCAGCTTTCCAGCGGTGGAGAGAAACTCACTCTTGATGTCATATATCATAGCCTATCTTAAAATAATTATGAATTCATTATACTTATTAAAAAAAATTAATTATTCGTCGTAAATATTTAAACTCTCACAAAGACAGTTGTATAGCTTATGGATATCATATTAAGTGCATATGAGTTTCTCTAAAATGATCTTTTCTCGTGTTTGCTGTAAGACTGAGGAGATCCGGGTGGTTTCAGCTCCTGGTCCCTTAGCACAAGACTCAGATCCCGCACTCGAAATTGGCCGTGCATCATAAAAACGATGTGTTCGTTCTGCCAGCTCCGCTGCGGACTCCCTTGTGTGAGGCTATAACCAAAGACCTCGGCTGGAAGCTCGCTTTTTAATCCCACCCGCTGTTAAACTAATTACCTGCCCACAGTTTTGGCCGGGGAGAGCGTTAACCAGGCTTACTTGGCATGATTTGCCGGCCGCTTTCAACTCCGGGTCTTTGCTGTTTTTGTGCTCGTGTCGGTTGTGCAGGAAGTAGTGCAAATGGGCTTGGTTGAGGGCGGCTCATTAGGAGTCCAAGTGAAATCAAATGCAATTAGAAATCCAGTCTGGCATTAGTCCCCACGCTCCTGTTTTCGCCATCCTCTCTGCTGGAGTTTCACTCTCTCCGGGTGTTGAAGCAGTTGGTTCTCCGTTGGATCCGTTCCATTCTCGGAATTCTCATGTGGATGCGAGCTTGTGCACTTCCTGCTCTGGAGAACTGGGAGCTCGTCATTATATTCCACTCGGCAGGACCCCTGTGTTCCCATCATACCTCATTAAACCCAATGGCCTCTCCCTGACCCAAGAGGATTATGGCGTACTAGTGTGAATGCATTCCTTGAGATCTCTTTGCCGCTTCTAATGTGGTGCTTTTTTACCCCTGGTAGGTCAGAAACTCGATATAACCTGTAGTTATTATGATCTGTATGGTGCTTGATTACTGGTTGAATAGGTTAATGGTTGTTAGAGGTGTAGTAATCCATCCACGTGTCATCGTACTATGAAAATTGTAGTTTTTCTTGATCATAAAAATGGCTCTCTGTACATTAGCTGTCATATGTGGCTTATGAAGCAAACACAAATGGACATGAAAGATTGATTTTAATTTTTTATTACACTCACCAGGACTGTATTCATTTGATCAAAAATGCAGTAAAATTCTGAAATATTATTACAGTTTGAAATAACTGTTTTCTGTTTTAATATATTTTAAAATGCAATTTGTTCCTGTGATGCAAAGCTGAATATTCAGCTGCAGTGTTCAGTCACATGATCCTTTAGAAATCATTCCAATATGTTGATTTGCTGCTCAGGAAACATTTTTTTGTTGTTGTTGTTGTTGTTGCTATTTTTTATTTTTTTTTTGGAAACTGTGATAATATTTTTTCAACATTCTTTGATGAATATAAAGTGTAAAAAAAAAAGAAAAAAAAAAAAAAAAAGTTTGAGTAGATTTTGAGTTTTTTTTTTTTTTTTTTTTGCAGAAAATGACAATTTGTCAGAATAACAAATGTTGTCATTTGTTGTGATTTTGAAAATCAGGGTTATTCCACCAAATATATATATTTTTCTAACTCTTCTGAAATTTAAACATTGGTATTGCATTGTCTAAAAATGAATATAAACTATAAACATGTCTGAAAACATGACATCTGTTTTTGTTATTTTGACCAATTGTCATTTCATGCTCTAAATGACAACGTTTTTATTTAAAATTTGAAAGAAATGTCATCAGCAGTTTACAGAATATAACAAAAAATTTATTTTTCTCAAACACAAAACTATAAATTGTAAATCCAGAGAAACTGAGAATTTTCAAGTGGTCTCTTAATTTTTTTTTTATATTAGATGTGTAGGCCTATATAATTTTTCAATATGTATTACGATATATAAATTTTGTCTTTTTTTTTTTTTCAGTTTTATCATATAAAAATTCACAGTATCTCATTCATGTTCCATAATTCAATCAGTTAATTCAAATTCATTTTCATTCTGAAGGATTCTGGCTTTTAATATTCACAAGCAAATTAACCAAGTACAAAAGTTCCTGTATATAAAGCTATCATAACCTCATAGCCACCACTTTTTAGTTTGATTATTAATGTAGGGTATTTCTGCGATTTTTGTTGGCATTTGTGCCCTAAGCCCTAGTTCATTTCTGACTCTGGTGGCGAAGCAAAGTGAATTAAGCAGTCGAGTGAGCGTGTTGTGCGCTACAGGACAGTGGAATCAATATTTGCATGTCTTGGCTTGTCTCTTTGTCAACACGGTTTCCTTTGTGGTGAATTATGCATGCGGCCGGTTCATCCAGGGACTGTAGCAGTTGTAGTGCTGACCAGAGAGGGCAGAATGGGCTTTAGCCCAGCGCTGACCTTACCAATCACTCCATCAGCCTTCAGCGCTGACCCCTGTGTGTCTCACCGATACATGAGCCGAGCGCAGACGACACAAGCTGCTGTTCTTGGGTTTCTGTGACTCATCCTGATGGATCGATCGGCCTGAAGCCTCTCTTTCGGCCGTGTTCTGTTGCGAACTGCAAATAGCAAAACACAATGAGTGTTTTGAGTGTTTCTTTGTTTCAAATGTGTGTATAATATCTTATAGTTGCATTTAGCTGATTAGAGCAGGGCGATATTGTAGTTTACGTATGAGGATAAAAATCTATATCCAACTTTATATAAAAAGTTATGGGCAACTAGTTCTTCACTCTTGGCCTTAAAATGACTTTTCACACTTATTTGGCTGCTAAAGATTTTCCAATAATGCACAACTAATGTATTTTCCACAGTGTATTAAAGTATGTTTGATAACATTCTGTGTTTGGAAATGACTTTTCCCAGAATTCTTGCAATAAAATAGTTTGTTTCAGAGCATAGAAATGAATTTATATTTTCACTCTTAATTTGACTGCTTTATTGGAAATGCTGCTTCAGAAAATAAAGTTAAAAGTTTGTTGACACTTCTGGCTTCATTTGGTCACCAAGGATGCATTTATTTGATCAAAAATACAGTAAAAACAGTTATATTGTAAATATTATCACAATTTAAAATAGCTCATGTTTAAATATATTCTATAGTGTAACTTTTGCAATAAAATGCCTAATAGCAAGCCATAGAATTAAATTAATATTTTAACTATTAACAATTTGATGGTTCATTTCCAAATAAACCATCAAATTGTTAATAGACTTAAAATATAATTTTTTTTTTTTTGACACTTCAGGTTCCTTTGTAAACAATGCAAATAACTTTTCATGCATTTTTGCACATTTAATGGGGGCACAATTGTTGCACTAAAGAAGATTTTGTGTGGAAATTGCTAGTAAATTTCACAAATAATTATAAAAAATCGTCAGGTAACATATTGGATAAAACAAGAAATAAAAAACAAGTAGCTAGAAACTCCAATCATACAAACTTTGTTTTATTTACTGCACTGGGAAAAGGAAAAAACAAAACTATTTTTTTTTTCTTTTTTCTTTTTTTTTACAGTATGCTTGTGGTGTAAATGTCTGGTTAATTTGTGTGAATTTAATATATAAGTGTGTATATATGTATGTATATATGTATGTATGTGTATATATATATATATATATATATATATATATATATATATATATATATATATATATATATATATATTTATTATTATTATTATTATTATTATTATTATTATTATTATTATTATTATATTTTTTTTTTTTGTTAATATACACAAAGGTAATGAAGGAGGTGCTGTTCATGGCGATTCAGGTGAATGTTCTTCCTGTTGAGATGTTTCAGCGCTGGCTGTGTTGGACGCAGCTGGCTGAAGTTCAGACGAATGCCTTCTGTGTAATTATCTGTCCAGTCAAACATATCTCTTTCAGGAAGTAGAGATAACCTGACTTACATTTCACACAGCTGTGTGAACGACGATGGACTTCTTTCAAGTCATTTTGTCCTTTATATGGAGAAAGGTCCTTTCTTTAGTTGGCATATGCTTTGATTTATATGACTAATGAAATAATCCACTAAATAAATATTCTGGGTTCAACATAAGTCAAGCTTAATCAACACATATTGCATATTGTTGATTACCACAAAAAAATAATGTCAGCTCATTACTTGCCAAAAGGTTATGATAAGGCGCTACACCAATTTTCACAAGGAGCCTTTCTGAGCTGTAAATTTCTCATAGTTTTTATAGTTGTTTTGTGTGGAAATGGAACTTAACACAAAAGTTTGGTTAGATTTATAATGTTTTTTAAAGAAAATGCTACATTTATTTAATCAAAAATACAATAAAAACAGTAATATTATGAAATATTATTACAATTTAAAGTTGCTGCTTTCTATTTGAATCTGTTGTGAAATGTAATTTATTCCTGTGGTGCAAAGCTGAATTTTCAGCATCATTTCTCCAGTCTTCAGCGTCACATGATCCTGCAAAAATCATTCTAATATGCTGACTTGGTATTCTGGATTGTATGTACACACACTAGGTTTCAGAAATGATTAATACTTGCATATGCATATGCATATATCTCATCTAAGGGTTGCAGACTATTGCATTACCCCATCTTGCTCAGATTAATATTATATACAATAACTGTTCCCTGAACACCAGTTCTATAATGTGAAATTTCATTAGATCTCTGCTCTTTTCCTGCTTGTAAGCAGTGGTACATGTGAAACCCATTAGATTGAAGCAAGGGAGGAAATGAAAGGCAAATGAAGGAGTGATGAATCGGTGTGGTTGAAACGGGCTGTGAATGAGAATGCTTTGTGCAGTAATTAGATAAATTAACCCCGGGTCAGAGAGAGCAGAGCTGCGTCGAGATCCTCCACTCTGAGCTACTGTAAATGTTTAATGAAGCTTCCTTTGAACCAGCTCAACAAATGAGGGATCTGCGAATCACGCATGACCGGTGGGAAGTCTTTGATGGTGTCTTTCATAGTTTTTGAAATTTGATTTTCCTTTAGTTTAAAGGAGAAGTTCACTTAAAAATAAAAAAAATGTCATTATTTACTCTTTTAAAAAAATGTTTACCCTCATGTTGTTTCAAACCCATATGCTGTTGTTTTTACTGTTACCATACAAAAACAGTTTGCAGTGATCATGGCTGTCAAGCTGGAAAAAAAAGACAAAAAGCACCATAAAAAGTCATTAATATGACTTGTATTCTGTCTTCTGAAGATAGTTTTGTGTGAGGAACAAACTGAATTTTGTAGCTCACTAATGATCTCCATCCTTCGTCTCATTGTTATTCCTAATCACTTGTGTTTTGCCCCAAACTGGGAGCAAGTAAGTAATGACAGTTAAATAAAAAATAATAATAATTGAATTTCTAGATTAACTGCATCAACCAATAACACTTTGCCAGTTTTCTAAGTTTCAAAATGTTGGAAAAGCATTTCTGCTTTGGGTTTTTTTTTTTTGTGACATTACAGCATAATTTGGTCAAATAATTAAATTTTGTGTTCATCTAGTGTACATTTCCAATCATATATATATATATATATATATATATATATATATATATATATGCATCAGCCACTGAAAAACCCCTTAAACATGTTTGTTCTGGATGGTTTGTGTTCTTCATGTTCTTCATCTTCTGAAGAATAAAAAAGCAGCGTTTGACCCCATTGACTTTTATGGACAAATGTTCTTCAAAGTGTCTTTTTTGTGTTTTGTGTTTGGAATAACAAGTTATGTTAGGGTATTAAATTAGGGTGAACAAATTATAACCGATTTTTCTTTTTAGGTGATGTTAGTGCACTAACATTTTACAGCATATTTGCATTTTTTGTTAGTTTTATTTATTGTTTCTTCATTAATGTTACTGCTCAATCGAGAACAAGCTGTTCCAATATTGTTTATAACCACCCAGGATGTATTCTATTAAATATCTCTTCTAGTAAGAGTTAGAAGGACTTGTTTTTCCCCCATTTATGGAAAGACTTTCATTCCCAGCAGCAAAGAGAACAAATGACTAATAGAGAGGAGAATAAACAGGAACAAAATGCTCAGTGATGGTTTTCCATCAGTGATGACCCATCCTTTCCAAAGGCTTGAGAAAATAACAGAAATCTCTGACTGTGGAGTTTCTCCACCCACTCCTTCATACACATAATAGCTGCACGGAGCCAATGAGACTATTGTTTTATGCACCAAATTGATAACAGAGCGAGTAAGTCATTCTGCGGTGCTTACGTCGTCCATTGCATTTATTTATTATTTTTTTAATGCGTTTGGTTTCTAATGACATTAAATAGGTTTTTAATGCATGTTTGAAGTGCTGTATGGAGTGCAGATTTACTGCACGTCATTTTCTTGTTGCAAAAATGATTTTTCCACATGCCTGAGAATTTTTCCAGGCCGTCTCAAGTACTTGCAAGTTTTTTTTCGGGAGACGGTGACAGATGCCTGTTAATGCACGTCTTCAAAGGACGTCTTGTCTCGTGATGTGATCTTTTATGACCTTTGGAAATGCTGATCTTCCCAGCAGTCAGCATTGGCCCTGCAAGCTAAAACTAGCGCATAGCTGTGAGGAAATGAGCCTGGCTGTTTCCAACAGGGTTGAAGGGGCCGTTTGGATCTCAGATGCATGCTGAAAGCGACAGACGTTGAGTGTGATTGTTGGTGTGTGTGTGTGTGTGTGTGTGTGTGCGTGCGTTCGTCTCATAGACTGGCATTCCTTTGGCTTGAACTCATGTGCTTAGCGACACACAGCTCTCCACGAGGGATTAAAGACAGTGGGAGACTGACACAACCACAGCGACTTTTTCTAGAGCGCCAGACAAATTTTTCCCAATGCTCTTTTTTTATTTATGAGAATGTCTTTCAACTTCAGCTTCATTTATTTTTAGCTTCCCAACTGTCTCCTAATTCACGGCGGAGCACAATGACAGTGTCACGACAACCTAGTAAAAGCGTATTTAAAATGACACGTTGCATCTCGTGTAAGTCGAACCTCTCCAGCCCCCTCTTCTGATCTCTCTTTGTCTACAAGATCCGGTTTGCATCCAATGCTGTTACCTTACTGTAATGGACTTCATGTTTTCTCCAGGGAGGTACATGATGGATTACAGAAGATTGCTCACATCTCTTATTTCATTCTAATCGAATAAAATTGGCATTTTAAGTGAAGATAGTTGGTTTTGAAGGATACATGAGGGTAGATTATATCAAAATGTAACAATGTATGATGATATTGCAAATGATGTTACGTAAACAGCAGTTAGGAATAAGCTGCCTAATGCAAGATCCTGCTCTTGTTTTACATGATTCATAAGATGCAGCAATTTTTCTTGTTGAATATCTTAACTTGGAAAATAAAATGGGCTGGAAACAGTATTTCATGTTGATGGGGTTTTTTTTTTTTAGCCTATAGCATATACTATATTCATTGTGTGCTGATTTAAATTATGGTATCATTACAGTCATTTCATACTGTTAAAATACAGAAAAAGCATACTGTTTGTTGTTGTTTTTCATTTTTTATCATTTTTTTTATGTTGTCTCTGACCCTTTTTACCTCATAATTATTTAAAATGTTTGTGCTTCATATTTATTTATTTATTTATTTGTTTATCGTTTTATTTATTTAAATTTTTTTTAGTTAACTTATTTTAGTTTATTTATGCTTTTATTTATTGTAATTACTTTTATTTAGTAGTGTTTTTTTTACAACTCTTATTTGTTGTTTTTAAATAAAAGGATTATTTTATTTATTTGTTTTTTATTTATTTACACATTATTTGAATATGTAAAAGACTGTTAACTCTTTGTTTTAGTTTTGTTTATTTATTTTTAGTTTATTTTTTTGATTTTATATGCTTGTCATTTCATTTGCAGGCATTTATTCAAATTTTTTTTTATTTTCTTATTTGCATATATTAATTATGTTTATTTTTGTTTAAACTTAATAGGGGTTGAAATTTAAATATGGACAGTCAGTTTCTGAATGACTCATCAATTTCCCCGAGGAGGGAACTTCTAAATGTTAGCGTATATCTACATTATACTCTTATTTAAAACAGCTGGAATATCCGTGATGATCAAAGAATAGAAAGTTAAAAGAAAGTATCTCATTGATATTTGTAGTCCGCAATGCTATTTATATCACATTATTTGTCCTAGTTTGATCTTCTCTCATTAAATGTGTCCAATTAAACCGTAGACTGCACTTGCCCTGGATGCACATTAACTACATGTTGAGCACAACCAGTGAGAACATTCAGGCAGCTGCTAGCTCTTTCTCCACAGACAGGAGCAACATCTACGGGCCAGCCAGATGGCCAGGGTCAACATGGGCCACGACACTGTCTGAAACTCATGTCCTGTCCTGCCACAAACAAACACGCCCCTTCTTTAAGAAGCAACACCTTAGTCGTGCAAACGTGTGTATGCGCTCAGAGACGCGTTCCTAATTGTGACTAGTTCTCACCGAATCGGCGCCTTTGTCGGGCCTCAGCGGTCGTCCGGCAGAGCTAGTGAGCTCATTAGTGCGTCTCAGTGACTGCGTTCACCTCCCTCCAGCTCCGCAGACCTGCCGCTGCCGGGGTCACTGATTCCCTGCCCCTTACTCTCCCGCTCTACACCCACTCCAGGCTTTTAATAAGGATGGGAAATCTCAAAGACAGGACAGTGCTGTGTTTTCACCCTCAGGTCTGAGACACGGTTCCTGACAGAAAACAGTTGGAGCACACCACTGTAGCATGGGTCAAAAAAAAAAAAAGGAAAGTTTCTTGTTTAAGCTAAAGCATCCACTGCAAAGTTTTACACGTTCTTCGCTTGGATATCTGAAATAGCAATATACTGTTAGTGGACATCTTGACGTGGCTGCAAACTTTGTTTAGATAAGTGTGCCTTTCCTCTTAATGATAAAATAAACACACAGCAAAAATGACAGTGGTGAGAAACCAGCTGTTAAGAAAGCATCCGATCATAGAGATGTGGACGTTTGCACTCCAGTCAAGAAAAGTCACATTACGTTTTTCATTAAGTGCTTAAAAGTGAGTTAAATGTTGTGTAAAGGTGTTAAATTTCTTCTATATTTAATTTGTGCTTATTTAAATAACAATATCATCATGTTAGTCATTTTGTAGTTAAAATACAGAAAAAGCTTACTATTTTTATAATAAATATATACTTTTTTACCTTCTCTCTGAACCTTTACTTACATAAGAATTATTTAGCATGTACTTTCATATTTATTTATTTATTTATAAATTTGTTTGTTTGTTTATAGTTTACTTATGGTTTATTTATCATTTCATTTATTTAGTTTATTATGGTTTTATTTATTTAGTTTATTTGCTTTATGTACTGTACTTCTCTTTACGTCAGTTATTTTATTTATAATTTTTTATTTGTACATTATATGTTTGTTGTGTCATTTATTTTTATATTAAGTTTGTTTTTTTTGTTTACTATGGTTTTATTCATTCATTCATTCATTTTATCTTATTTATTTGTATGTTGTATGTTTTTGTTGTTTACATCTGTAATTTATTTTTTAGCATTTTTTATTTGTGCATTTAAAAATGAAAAACATTGTTAGTGTTGAAGGCGGAGCCCCAAAGCCACACCCACCTATTGCATAATCACCACTGACCAATGGGAGTCCAGAGGTGTTTACCAGCCAGAACAAACTTTTGTGTTAAAGTCCGTGTAAAGAGAATTCTGAGAATTGTTTCTAAACACATTACAAATGTTAGAAATGTATTACTGAAACACATTACAAAGACTCTGAACTATGTAGTACTGAATTGTGGAGTTAAACAGTTTTTCTCCAATTCTGTGTTCAGGATTTTTTGGGCGGGGCTAAAACGGTGGCTCGATAACGCAGTGGAGCCACCGAGCGTGGCCCCGCCCCTAACACTATAATAACTATGTTGAGAGGTCAAGTTCTTAGTTTGTCAATCAATATGTGGCAGAATACATACAATTTAAAAACATGGAGCGTTCACAATTCGCATCTAGAAACGCATGGAAGCGCGAGCTGTACCGCTTTCTCTTCTTTCAAAGCGCACTGGAGCTTGTGCTCTCGTGTTGTTTGCCGTTGCTAAGCAACCATGAGCCGTGCAAGCCTTGAAGACGTGAAGGTTTCAACTCACTGCAGCGTTGAGCGCGCTTGTTGCGCGTCTACAATTAAATAACGAACTTGACGCTCAAACATGTATGGCTGTATAAATCCAATTAAGCTACTAGAGGTAGTGTTTGTAGCATCCATTCAGGTTGTAGCGGTATTTGACAGTTGAGAGAGACGGCTGCTTTCCCGTGAGTGGGTGTGGTTTCAGCACCGACAGCGGACACGCCCCCAGCGTTTGAGAGCAGAGAGTCCTGCTTATTTTTCAAAGATTTTGATAACTTATTTTAGTTACTTGTTTTTTTTTGTTTTTTTTTTAATCATTTAAATTTGGCTGGGTGGTTAATAAAACATTTTTCTGTGTGACAAACTCAGAATACATATTTTAATATCACTTTACACGGATTTTTTGCTGTGGCAAACTGTCTCAAACCCCCTAAACGAACTTTGTTTGACCTAATTTTTTTTCAAAATGACACCAGTTTATTCTTTGACTTCGCTTGAAGTATATCGGTGCCTTAATACCACTTCATCCTCCCTAATAAACAGACTTGGCTGTTTGTGTTGTTGATTCGTGGCGTACACGTGGGTTGTTTTGATAATGGCAGCTCGGAGAATAAATCCCAAGTTCCCAAGTGTGAATTCCCAGCGTAATTACAGGACAGCACAGGATGATATTAACTCGAGTCGGTTATGATTAATGACACAGTCTGCAGTGGATAATTAATCAGCTGTATTTGCCCTTGAGGCCAGACATCCGTTTGGACCATCTGCCACAGCAATGCGGATAAACTTTCCAGTAGCCTTTAGCCTTTAGCCTTTAGCCCAATCAAAAGTAACTCGAGTGAAAGTTACGACTGCGGGGAAGTTTTTCTGACTCTGGAGAGACAGAAGACCTTGCGACGACGTGTCCTAGTTTCTTAGCAAATGTGCTTTGTGTTTGAAAGTTAGTTCATTTGGATGCTGCTAATTCCCTGCGTTCGGTTCATGTAGAAATTTTAACCATCCAGATGGTTGTTTTCTATAGAGCTCTGCAGTGATGACGTGTTTTTGAGGGCCAACTATCACGATGGATCCCTCGACAAAAACCCAATAGGATTTTCCACTGGCTTTTGGATTATTGCAGAAAATAAACTCTGTGACCTGCAAGAGTTTATGCCTCTTGCATGCTTTTTTCATCATGATGATCTTCACAAATTAACACAATTTTTTATGAGTTTTTATGAAGCCTAAATACAATAACCAGATTGTAAACATAGGCTACAGTCGCATGACTGCAACATCAACACCATTCAGCTCAACTCATTCAGTTTTTATTGAAAAATATTTTTCCCTCTAATTTTGAGTTAGAATGGTTTGTAAGGCTGTGATTATAAACACAAAACGAGGCTGTATAAGCGACTAGTAAGCAGATGGGCCAGGCTTAACCAGTATTGGCTCAGCCAGTGGTTTGAGATGGTGATGATCTGTTTGAAACTGGTCAGCAGTTTTGCAATACCATTTGCTGTTTAAAGTGACACTTCACCTTTAGGGCGCTTGTGTGTCATGTTTTTTGACAGCTACATGCCATATAATTGCATGCAATATAATTGTGCTTATTATAATGCATACTATTAAATAGTTTTGTTTTTTGTTTTTGCACTAGCATGACTCCTGTATTTTGCAGTAGCTCTTCTGGACTTTACAAATGGCTTTTTCACTCTGTCAGCAGAGTGGGATTACAGGATAAATGGACATCGGCAAAGCCATTAATGTCTTATTTTCTTGATTGTGCAGACAGCGGATGCTAGCGTTGCACTTTTGCTCTTAACATGCATTGTTGTTTGTGGAAGTCAAATGGCATCTTTTGTCTAACAAGCTAAAGGGGAAGCATGCAGTTGGCGCTGTGGTGACTCTTCTAAAAACATCTATTAGATTCTATTAGACCGAGTTTAACCAGCAGAAGCATAAAACAGTTACAAGACCTGTATTTAGTGTTAATGTTAAAGAGAAAGATGTTTAAGAAGTCTCTATATTCTCACCAGGATTTGATTAAAAATACATTAAAAACAATAAAAATGTGAAATATTATTATAATTTTAAATAACTGTTTTCTATTTGAATATATATTTTAAAATGTAATTTAATTTTGATGCAAAGCTGAATTTTCAGCATCATTACGTCAGTCTTCAGTGTCACATGATCCTTCAGAAATCATTCTAATATACTGATTTGCTGCTCAAGAAACATTTATTATTATTATCATCAATGTTGAAAACAGTTGTGCTGCTTCATATTGTTGTGAAAATTGATACTTTTTTCAGGATTCTTTGATGAATAGAAAGTTCAAAATTAACACAATTTGTTTGAAATGGAACAATTTTTACTCTCACTTTAGATTAATTTAATGTATCCTTGCTGATTAAAAGTATTCTACAAAATTTCTACATTTCTACAAAAATTATACTGAATGATTACAATATCATAACCCATGGTACATTCATTTCATACTGCACTAGAGTATGTCTAATATGGTAATACCATGTTTTTTTGGTATTTTGTTGCCATGGTACGTTTACAATGTGGTTCATGAACCTATGGTACAAGTTCGTGGTCTTTTCTTCTGCATCTATATCTATGATATCATGACTTGATGCATTTTTAATACTTTTTCATGGAATTTGAATATTATTTTTTGTTATAAAAGAACAGATCACAGTACAATGGTCTTTCATTTGCAATAAGGAAAAAATGGGGGATTTAACAAATAAAATAAATATTATAATATTCCAAATGCACTGTGCTGGGCTGTTTGTAACAGTGTGGCTTTTTGCATTATGAGTCAGTTTATTGTATCATGTGAATGGACTTTAATAGGACAAAATGCGGCATCATAAATCTGTATCATAAGCGCATATGTTGTCATGCTGCCTCCCAGATGGCCGTCATGGATTTACTACTATCCACAAGAGACTCGAACCAACTGCTTTCCTCTGGATCTGCTTCAGTATCTTCAGAGGCTGCTCTTCTCTCGATCCCATGGATGTTAAAACAGTTAATGAAGCTCATGAAGTTGTGCGTGTATGTGTGTCAGGACGGGACGGGCGTTAAGTACGGGTTTAATCTTGTTCTGATTACACAGTCATTACAAGCAGGTTGGCAGCGTTGGTGAAACCAGCAGTTGCCATACGAGCTCTCATTTCCACTAATCTGATTTAAGGCACAGATGCCACCCATGCCAAGCTGCTGCTATGGCAACAATGCCAAATATAACCATAACAAAGAAAACTTACGACAGTTTGACTGCCTACGTTCTAGTTCCCTCTTATTTCTTATGCATCTTGCACGCTTGTCAACTTGATAGAGGAGATTTGCGTGGGGTGAGTGGCGTTTGCCGACCCATGGCGACAGTTAAAAGACACACCTTCAGCAGCGACGTCACGCTTTCTTTACATCAGCCGACCGTTTCAAACAGTCGCAAAGTTCTTTTAATAATTTTGTTTTCTTAAAGTTTTTTTGTCATTTCTATTTAGCTTAATTTACTTTTATTTCAGTCGCTTTAACATAAACATAATATAATTCAGTTTTTGTTTTTCATCTGATATTTGAATTTGTTTTATTTCAGCTTTACTTCAGGTAGTAAAAACCATTTGAATAGTTTTAGTTAACAGTATAGCACCACTGGCGATAGATAGCCATAACGTGTTGCATATATTCATTTGGCTTTCAATACTTTCAAATTAGCACATATTTGAACTCTGCCTTGCTCTATACAGACTTGTTATTTTATTTCTTTTTTACTATTATTTTTAGAACCGGTATTGTTTTATTTTATTTTTATTTTGTAGCCAAATGTAAAAATATTTTATTTTATTTATTTGATTACATCGGTTGTTTTATATATAATTATTTTATACATTTTATTTACTTTTTCTGTAATATATTTATTTCTTTTACTTAATTTTTTTTATTTTATTTTTTATTTTTTTCAAACAGAGGGTTGAAAGTAATTTAAAAATTGAAATAGTTTTTTTTTATTATTTGGGTTGGGATAAACATGCGACAGATGCTTCTAATAGAGCGCGAGCTGCATTGAATGCAGAACATTTATTTAAAGTCAGCATGAATTCCAAGTTGACTGTATTTACTGTACGTTCCTGATCTTATCACACACAGTCTATTTGTTTACATCGGTTTCCCTGTACACTCTTAAAAATGAAGGTTCCAAAAATAAATGTTCAAAACCATAGAAGAACCATTTTTGGTTCCCCCGAAAACCTTTCAGTAAACAGTTCTTAAAACAACCATGATTTCTTATAATCTAAAGAACCTTCTTTTCCACTATAAAGTACTTTTTGTGCAGTGTAAAGTTTCCATGGATGTTAAAGGTTCTTCATGGACCCAGGAATGCCAGTAAAGAAGCTTTATTAGTAGGAATGTAGTGTGTCATGGAGTTGCGTGTGGTCATCATTAGTGTGGTGGCCTGTGGAGCTGAATTATGGATGTGTTTATTCCAGCAGAAAGTTCTGTCCCACAGCCCACTCCATCACTTCCTGCGTGCAGTGAACTTCCTCGCCCCGGCCCGAGCGTGTTATAGGAACAGGTTGCACTGCGCTCGACTGGGTGCTTGTGTTTGAGTAATGGTGCAGGGTTGCAGTTATTCCTGACCTGCCTGTGTGAACTCACTGCTATTCATTATAACAGGAGCCGTGTACTGTGCTGTGCTCTTGCCTGCCATCCGGTTTCAAGAAATAAACTAGAGGCTTATTGTCCACAGCCCTGCCTGTACACAACTGTATTTCATACATAACAAACAAGTTCCAAATCAAAACTGCTCGTATCAAATCTTGGACAACAGGTGCTTAAAGCATCAATTGCACTAACTGAGAACTTTTTGACTTGTGATTAGTGTTATTTTAGTATTGTTTACTGACTATTATAGTAGTTATTAGTATTATAAATTGGCTTTCATGTTTATATTTTTAATTATATTATTTTATTTAAGTTTTAGTAATCTTAGTAAATATAGTAATTTTATGTTCTATTGTCATTTTTTATTTTAGTTTAGTTTTAGAATTTTTTTGTAATTGAACTTTATTTTATATAATTTTTATGTTTTATATCATTAGTTTAAGTTTTTGTAGTGTTAATAATTTAGTAATTTTTTTTGACATTTTATTAGATTTTCTCTATATTTAGCTTTAATTTCCTTTTATTTCCGTTTTAATAGATCTAGTGATTAAACTTAAACACACACACACACACACACACACAGAGAGAGAGAGATTATATCATTTCAAATTTTTACCTAAAACTATGCCTCTACAGATATTTTACTATTTTATTTACTATTTTAAGTTTTTATACGTTATACTTTTTTACTTTTATTGATTTATTACTTATGTTGAAATAGTTTATGAAAATGGACATGCAACAGATGCTGCATGTAGAGCTTAAATTGAACCCAGTCCATTCATTTCTAATCATAAATGAAAAACATTTTCAACTCCATCCTAGTGTGTGTGCTCACTTTTCCAGATCCAGTCATTTTCTGATGAATAAAATTAAGTCCCACCAAAGATTTATTTTGCTCATTAAATGAATTGCAGACAGCATAACTGTATTGAAAATACACAAAACATTTATTTTTTTAAATATCTGCTTTAGAGTCATATTAAAAATATTAGTCTGCACACAATGAGCCGGTAGGATAAGCTGTGTGGTGCTGCTGAATTATGAAGTCTTTCGAGTGCATTATCCCGTCCTATTTTCAGACAACCCATATCAGGTTGCCCACTGAGCCAACAGGTCATCTGAGGTTATTACAGTATCCTGCAACACCTGCCGACTCTCAACCTCGAGCTTTACCGCTCATCTCAAAACCGGAGAGCATCAGGGCCGAAGCCTGGTCAGTTTCTGTCCGCAGGCGTCCTGGCCTGTTCCTTCATCCGCGCTGAAGAGCAGAGGTGAAGGAAGACCTCAGGGGCTTCACATTGGAATGCACAGCATCACCGATTACTCATTGGAGAGAGGGAGGAGAAGGAGCGGAGAACGTGGTGGAGAATGTGTAAAAGAGGAGAAGGGTGGGCGAGACGGGCGAAAAAGCAGGAATGTCGCATTAGGAATTTCAAACAGCCCCTTAATCCAAGTGCTGACTGAAATGCTGCTCAAAGCATTTGCTGAAGCTTTTATCCCACCATAGTGCAAGAGCTGCCTACAAAGCAGAGGTCGAGAGGTCAAGAGCGTGAACGGGGATTTCTAAGAGCTCGCTTCTGACTGTCTGTGCACACTCGGGTGTGATTCATACTATGACACTAAATGTCTGTAACCCCTTTTACACAAAGCAGGTTAGACTGATGTGTGGTTTGTATAAATCAAACTGGCATTAGGACAAACAGGAGACTTTTTTTTGTTTTCGTCATGAAATAAAAACACAAAAAGGTAATTGTGACTTTCTCACAATTCTGACTTTTTGACAGAATTGCAAGATTTAAACTCAGAATTGCAGGATAAACATTCAGAATTGTGAGATCTAAACTCAGAATTGCGAGATGTTAAAGGGTTACTCCACCCCAAAATGAAAATTGTCATTAATCACTTACCCCCATGTCTTTCCAAACTCGTAAAAACTTCCTTTTGTCTTCGGAACACAATTTAAGATATTTTGGATGAAAACCAGGAGGCTTGTGACTGTGCCGTTGACTGCATAGTAAATTACACTCTCAAGGTCCAGAAAAGTATGGAAGAAATCACCAAAATAGTTCATCTGCCATCAGTGGTTCAGTCTGAATTTTATGAAGCGATGAGAATACTTTTTGTACGCAAAGAACAAAACGCTTCCACGCTGTTTCCGTTCAAATCAAAGCATAAATAAACGTACAATACGTGTCCATGCTTTACTGATGACAGAGAATAGCGAACGCACTTTGCGTCCATCGGATGCTCTCCAAAATGGCGGTTTGTTGAATAAATGTCGTAATTATTATTTTCTTTGCATACAAAAAGTATTCTCATCGCTTCATAAAATTCAGATTGATCCACTGATGGCAGATGGACTGCTTTGGCGATGTTATTTATACTTTTCTGTGCCTTGGCAGTCAACGGGACAGTCACAAGCCTCCCGGTTTTCATCCAAAATATCTTAAATTGTGTTCTGAAGACGAACGAAGCTTTTACGGGTTTGGAACGACATGGGGGTAGGCGATTAATGACAAAATTTTCATTTTGGGGTGGAGTATCCCTTTAATTCAGAATGGCGAGATCTAAACTTTTAAAAAAAGAAAAATTGTGAGATATAAACTTCATTTGCGAGAAACAAAGTCAGATTTTGTGAGATATAAACTTTTTATTTTGTGGTAAAAACAGGTTTACATTTTACAATTTCTGTTTCAAATGCTGTTGTTGAAATTTCTATTTATCAAAGAATCCTGCAAAAAATTTATTTTCAAAAACTGTTTTCAACACTGATAAGAAATGTTTCATGAGCATCAAATCAGCATATTAGAATGATTCTATAGTATTTATGACGAACTGTAGTCTAAACACCTTGATTTCAATGAAAATGAATTACATCACGTATTACATCATGTAAAATGCATTTATTCACAGTGTTTTAGATAATAAAAAAAGTCTTTGTTCTTTTATGAAATATAATAATGCATGCTGTGCTTCTGCTCAGTATACTCTGTATACTTCACTGCTGTGGCATTCTAGTTGGTTGCTCAGATGTTGTAGCTGGTTAATAGACATTGCTAGGTTACTCTAGATGGTTGCTTTGGTATTTTGAGTAGTTGCTGAGTGGCTGGTTACTAGGCCTCGCTTTGGGCTCTGGCTGGTTGCGTTGGAATTTTGGCTGGTTATTATGGGATGCTAGAGTATTTGTTATTTGCCAGTTGCTGCTATGGAGATCTAGCTGGTTATTTGGACTAGTTGTGGTAATTATAGTTGAAATTCTTCATCAGTTGTGTTTGAATAGTTGAGACAACATTTGGAGGGAATTTTGTCGCTCTAACATGGGTTTTTCTGTGGTTTTATAGTGATTATTCGTGACTCAAAAGGTCCTGTAAACTGGAAAGTATGTAGTTGCTTTTACCCCAAAGTCCAGACCATTGACATGCTTGATTCACAATCTGCGCCAGATGTGATGAGCGTAACTGAGTTTCCATGCAAATAGGATGTGCACCTCCTATTTTCCTGCAGCAGGATGTTTTCTGACCTTGGTTCTTAATATGTGCTTCCTTGTTTTTCTTTTTCTCAACAGGTATGACTATAAAGAAATGCTGCATAACTCCACTTTTTGTCTCGTGCCTCGAGGACGCCGCCTGGGCTCTTTCCGTTTTCTGGAGGCTCTGCAGGTACAGTTTTCCAGTTCCTTCCCATCGCCAATACTGATTGCCAACGGAAGACACTTAACAGTTGCATGCAGGTTCTGTGTTTCCAGCCCATCTACACACACACTTCATCATCATTGCAGTACTACGGCTATGTGATATACATGGAAAAAAATATATTTCAGAATTTTTATTATTTTATTTTTTATTATTTTAAATATAGCCAACCCTAAATTTTACATTTAGATTAAAAAATGAATTAAATTTAAAAAAAAAAATATTATCACATATATTGATTCATGTTGCTCCTTTATATTTCTTGATGTCATACTATGTTTGTGTCAGTTTGATTTTATTTATTTATTTTTTTGTCAAATTTTTGAAAGAAGTCCCTTACGCTTACCAAAGCTGCAATTAGGCTAATTTCGTCAAAAATAGTATGAAAACTCTAATAATCCATTAAATAATTCATTAAAATGAATGTTTTTTTTATAAGCAGCAATTGAGATATTAAAACGATCTCATTTGTGGTATTTCGTTACTTTGTCAAATCCACCTTTATCCATCACCAGCACTATTCTGTGATGCTGTGATGCCGGTGTAATGTCAGACGGCCGTCTATTGTGTATTGTGTGGGAGTGCGGCTGTGCTCTTTCAGGTTGTCTGACGTTGTGCAGACATGAGGCTTAACAGGCCATTATATATTGTGTTTTGAATTGTGTGGGTGTTGAGGATTGACTAGCTGAGGTTTTCTGGGCTTTTATGCTGTGTATGTGCGTTTGTGTCTGTCTTCAGCTCTCGGGGGCTGTATTGGTCTGTATGTATTTCAGCAGATTGAAGCGCTGTTTAATGACACTGCAAGGATTAGTCCATAACAGCGGGATGATATTAGAGATGAGGGCAGGTCAGAGGGTGGGAGCAGCTTAACAGATTAGGGGCAGGACAGCAAGCCTGTGCAAACACACAGTTATAAAATATTGGATTTCATTTACAATAAATTTCTGTTGATGACAGATAATGCTTTTAATACAGACCATGATACTGAATTATTAACACTTTTATATACTATGGTACACGTCCAGAAATGGTAGCATGTCCACACTTGTGCATGTTATAACTATAAAAAAAATTAATTAAACGTCTTATTCATGTTATATAACAGTTTTTTTATGAATAGTTTAAATTAGCTTTTTTATTTTGTTTTAGTCATTTTGTTATTTTCTTGTTTTATTTGCATTTATTCATTTGTTTGTTTGTTTCATATTCATGTGTTTTTTATTTCATATTATCACCATGATGCATGCTCAAAAAGCATGGAAATACTGTGATACCATGTTAAAAAAAATTCACCTTAATATTACTATGGCAACATGTCCACATTTACTAAAATAAAATAAAATAAATAATAATAATAAAAAAATAAAAAGTATATAATTTCATCTTTATGTCCATAACAGTGTTATTTTAGTATTTTTATTGTATTTTTTTTTTTTTTTTTTTTTTAGGAATTTTTGCTTTTATTTGTATCAATTTAGTTATTTAATTATTTTGATTTTAGTTAGATTTATTTTGATATATGGGTTTGTCATTTTTATTAGATTTTTTAAAATATTTTGAATTTGTTTTTAATTTTATTTCAAATTTAGATTATTTTACTTAGTAATTTTACTGCTTAATCTTTGTTCAATTAATTTCCAAGGCAACACATTTTTTTCACCTAATATTTTATTTGATTTGACTTTAAATAGGTTTAGTTTTACTAAACAATAGTATTTACTAAACAATGCTTTAAGAACAAACATTTTTTTTTTTAAACTGTACTGAGGTGATGAGAGATATTTTGAGCTTTTGGGATTGTTTTCACTGTAACTCCATCCTAAATAATGAATGCAGCTCTGCACTAATGACCAATAATGGCAGCTGATATGCAAATTGGAGACCAGGTAGTCATTAGATATTATAAACAATGCACCATCTGTCTGTTGGTACCTGCTGCTACAGCACTACTTCAGGAACAAGACACAACAGCTCATTTGTAGCTGAATGGTGAACATGTTTGACAGTGTGCATACACAGAAGAGCTGCTTGAATGTGCTTGATTCCTTTTCAAATAAATGTCCATATTGCACGTAATTGTATAGTCCCATATTGGTGCATATACTGTATATATAAAAATATTAAAAATAAAAAATTTTAAGATTTTTTTCCCTGTAGCTTTTTGCATTGGTCTCCTTCTCTGTTCTTGATGATCGTCTCACATCCTTTTTCATTGCTGTGACCCGTGAAGCCTCAGTTCAGACAGGCAGAGCCACGCTTTGTGTTTCCCTCAGTCGCTGCCAGATTTCCCAGAGCTCAAGTTGGAACAGAAACATGACTGATCTGATAAACCATGATTCCTCATTTCTCAGTCTGAAGTCAGAGCTCGTCTTGCTTTCAGACTTTCCACTCGAAGACGCTAATAAAATTTTCATGACGCTTGTTTTATTTTTCTTCAGCCTGTTTTAACTCGCCTCTGTCTCTCTCTCTCTGTGTGTGTGTGTGTGTGTGTGTGTGTGTGTGTGTGTGTGTGTGTGTGTGTGTGTGCAGGCCGCTTGTGTTCCTGTCATGCTCAGTAATGGCTGGGAGCTTCCCTTCTCAGAGATCATCGACTGGCACACGGCCGCCGTCATTGGGGACGAGAGACTTCTTCTACAGGTACGACTTCCAGAATATATCAGGATAGAATCTATAGCTCAGCTTATGTGATTCATTCTGTTGCTTGTTCCTGTCTGAAACAACAGCTCTGTTCCCAAATTTAGTGAGCTGCCTGCTGTCTACTGCCTATATGGGCAGCATCTGAACTAAAATACATTCTAGTATTGGCTTCTCTGTTAAAAGTGCATGCAGTGCTGCCAAAAGAAAGTGTATTAGAAGGTCAGATAGGGTGCTCAAAAAACTAGATAGAGCGTTCAAAAACACAGACAGAATCACGGATTACTGTATAATGCAGAATGTCATGGAATTTGGCAATGAATGATGCAGACATGTTTTCAGCATCTGCTATCTGACTATATGAGGACAAGAACACATGACCTTCATCTCCAGAACTGCTATGAGAGTTCACTTTATGAGCATTTTACTTTCATTTGATAGAAGTTATTGTCATATTTCACAACAACCCATTAAAATAAGTTTGACTTGAAGAAATTGTGACAGAAATATATTACTATATTAATAACAGTAATGTTTAAAACACTTCTCTTTAGACCCTTATTTTATTTACACTTACTTGTACACACTTATTAATATTTCCATTTTATTCTTCTTGCAATTTTAACAGTAAATGCTTGCTGAGTAGCACT
The DNA here is from genome assembly GCA_036784905.1 of Acrossocheilus fasciatus. NCBI lineage: Eukaryota > Metazoa > Chordata > Actinopteri > Cypriniformes > Cyprinidae > Acrossocheilus > Acrossocheilus fasciatus. Next base: position 32,217,287 of record CM071953.1, read on the forward strand.
TTGTTCGCCATAAAATATTAATTTTTTTTCATTTTCTGTTGATTTAAAATAATTTTTGTTTGCCTTCACTTGATTACAAGAAAAATTTAAATACATAAAAAAAACAGCGTTTTGATTGGACGAACATTTCTTGGTCCTACGCCTTCCACAGAATATATAAATACATGTGAATACATTTAGACCACTTACAGTAACTTAATGATTGCTATCAGGATGTGAAGAGACTTTTAACCAGCATAACAAAAAATGTTTCTGAAGTCAATCACCTGTTGCACCTTTAATAAACTGATGTTAAATTGTATAAGTTTAATAATTTAATGATTCTATGATTTTATCTAACCATTAAAATTGAGTCCAGAAAAATTTAAATGGACAAATGCATGTTGGAAAAAAATACAATTGAATTTGGGGGAAAATATAACCAATCTCATAGGGCCCTTGTAGTATAATCATACACTTTTGAATTTGAAATGCTCCCTGCAAAGTCAGCTTGCAAGGTTTTGGAATGGAGACATGTTTATATGTTGAAATTCGTTTTAACCTCATGCAATCTCAAGCCTTTTCTATTAATTAATCATGCCTGAATTAAATCGTTCTAATGTCACATGCTAATTTGCCGGGCTCAAGCTTGCAACTATCAGTGACGTTCTGCAGACCCCCGGAGATTCCACGCTGAAAGCAAGTGCATGTTGCTTTGTAATTGAAATGGGACCTCTTGCCCTCGCCGATTAGCGGCCTGCGGCAGGAAGGCAGTCTGTGGTGAGAGGAGTGACAGCTTCTGTCAGGCCGCAGTAGCACATTTCTGCATTTAATATGCTCTCGTGCCCCTGTGGCACTGACTGGCTCAACAAAAGGTGAGACTAATCGGCCAGTGAGATATTTGTAATGGAAATCCACCTCAAGGGCCGTTTGTGTTTACAGTGATGAGAGACTTTAATAATCGCTCACACCTGCTGTGAATCACTTCTCCTCTCAGTAAATACTGCAACAGAACCACAGACTGAGCAAGACCTAAGGCTGTGTTCCAGTGTTTCTTGCAGTTGTCTATCTGTCTGTCTGTCTGTCGTTCTATCTATCGTTCTATAGTATCATTTTATCTATCATTTTGTCATTCTATCTATCTGTCTGACTGCCTATCAATCACTCATAACACCTTTACCGTAGCTCAGCAATCACTTATAACACCTTAGCAACTACCTCAGTAACCACATAGCAACTAGATAGATGTCAACACCCTATAAACTACCTAGCAATCACCCAAGCAAAAGTCTGAAATGAGTGTGAATAACAAAGCTTTTCACTTTGAGGTGAACTGTTCTGTTAAACTTACTCTTGAAAACTTACTCGTCTACTGTCCGAAAAAGCCCAGTTTGTCAGAGTGATCTGTCCGAAGGGAGAAATTTGAGTTATTTTAACTGGTGCCTCCGATTGGAAAGGCCTGTCAAGAAGAAAATACATTATCACACTGCTCCCGTCTCCTCACAGATTCCATCGACGGTTCGCTCCATCCATCAAGATCGTATTCTGTCTCTCCGCCAGCAGACGCAGTTCTTGTGGGAAGCGTATTTCTCTTCTGTGGAGAAAATTGTGCTCACTACATTGGAGGTAAGCAACTTCCTGATCAATTAAAACAAGACATGCAGCCATCAAAACCTAAAAACTAGTCGGATAAATCCCGCAAAAACTTGTCCAGGTCATACTTCACCCTAAAAATGAACAGGGAAAAAATGGGAAATTATTATATTTTGCAGAAAATGAAGCTCATTTTAGAACCATTAAGACTTTTGCTCTGTGAATGTCATGATTATTAAGCACATTTTCATAACACAGTTCTCATTACTGCAATGCATCCACAATCGGGTGTAGTTATGAGTTTGTAATTATCATTATTATAACTGATCGAATGATAAAAATGTAACGAGAATCATCCAGGCGCAATGATGATTATTTAGTAAAATTAGCATAAATAGTCATTACGTATGAATATTTTAAATAACTAATAATTACCATAATGTGAATTAGATCTTGCAAAAAATCTAAATGGTTCTAAAAATAAGCTTCATTTTCTTTCAAATGAAAAATGCGCAAACGCATGCGGTCAGTCATGTCGGGAGCTATTCCTGAATGAAGACAGAGCTACATCGGGCCGGTCTCAGGCTCTGGTTTCACACACTTCTCCCTGGAGGAAACGTTGCAGCTCTGAGACGTGCTGGATTGCTGTTGGTGTGTAAGAGGACACCCGGGTCAGGTCTTGAAGGGTGGATCTGTGATACCGAGCATTAATACGCGTCCGAATAAACATGGCTGCAGTCCAGCTGGCCTCATGTTTAAGGTTTAAAGTTAAACGCTTGTGAGATTTGTGCCTTGTTAATGTTGAAGTGAGTCTGATAACCTCTAATGAGCACCAGTGATATGAAATCACTCAGAGATTCATCTCATAACTTTCCAAACTCTTTCTGGACTGGTTTTCCCAGATCATCCAGGACCGTGTGTTGCAGCACAACGCCCGCAGCACTCTGATGTGGAACCGGTTGCCTGGAGGACTTTTCACTTTGCCCCAATACTCATCCTACCTGGGCGATTTTCCCTTCTTCTACGCTGTACTCGGTAAGCAGGCCAATGCTGTTTACTACTAACATGCTATGGGTATGGAGTCAGTGGTTTATATATATATATGAATTGTCTGGATGGAATATATTGATCATCTTCTTTTCAGGTGTTAAACCACAGCAGAAGTTCACAGCCGTCATTCACGCCGTCACGCCTCTCGTATCTCAGTCTCAACCGGTTTTCAAGTTGCTAGTGGCTGTGGCCAAATCACAGTACTGTGACCAGGTCAGTGCTCATTTTGCATTTTTTATGCACTATTATAGTATTTTGAACTATATAGTATTTTGTAATTGTACAGTTTAGTCATTTTGTTATGTGCTTTTGTTATTTGTATTAGTTTTGAGGGATTTTATAGTTCTATTTAACTTTCATTTATTTTTAGTACTTAATCTTTTTATTTCATAATATTAATACTTTTAGTTTGAATCCAGGCTATAAAACTATACTAGTATCTCAATGATACTAAAACGATACACTGATTCAAAGAAATACTCTCTGGTCAAGTTCAGACACTTCATCTTCATGAATTCAAACTTGACTATTTACACAAGTGCAAAAAATTTAACTGAATATTAATAAAGAGATAAAGTTCATAAGGACATCACATACCTCATCAGATCCATTGTTTATACTTACAGATGTTTGTCCTGTTGTTTTCCCTCTAAAATGATGTAATTTTCTGGAAGATGATATCATTGAGGAACTGGCAAATGCTAAAGGCATTTTAGAAAAGACTGACAGTATGGAATAAAATATAAAATTAATTATTGTAAGTTTATGATTTAATCTGGTTTATTAAGACATCAGCATTCAAAAGTATGTTTTTTTTTTGTTTTTTTTTTTTAAAGAAATACTGAAAGAAATTAAATTGATCAAAAGTGACAGTAAAGATTTTTGTTCTTCTCAACATTGATAACAATCAGAAATGTTTCTTGAGCAGCAAATCAGTATATCAGAATGATTTCTGAAGGATCATGTGACACTGAAGACTGTAGAAATGAAGCTGAAAGTTCAGCTTTGCATCACAGCAATAAATTTCATTTTATAAATATACTAAACCAGAAAAAAGTTGCTTTAAATTGTTATATTTCGCAGTATTACCATTTTTAATGCATTTTTTTTTACTTCTTTCAAAAGCATTAAAGAAACTTACCAACCCTGGACTTTTGAGCAATAGTCTATATGTGATCCTCGACCACAGAACCAGTCATAAGTAGCACGAGTATATTTGTAGTAATAGCCAACAATTCATTACATGGGTCAAAATTATCGTTATAAATTATTATTATTTTTTTATTCCAAAAATCATTAAGTAAAGATCATGTTCCATGAAGATATTATTTTAAAAAGTTCCTACCGTAAATATATCAAAACTTAATTTTTGATTAGTAATATGCATTGCTAAGAACTTCGTTTGAACAACTTTTTTTTTTTTTTTTTTTTTTTTTGCATTTTCAAATAGTTGTATCTCGGCCAAATATTGTCCTATCCTAACAAACCATACATCAGTGATGTATAAATCACAATTTATACCTGGTTTTGTGGTCCAGGGTGTACTGAATAGTAGAAATGATCCAGGTACAGGCTGAATTCACAGCATCTGATGTTCTCACTGTGTGCTTGTGTTAGATCGTTGTTCTGTGGAACTGTGACAAGCCTCTCCCTGCGAAGCACCGCTGGCCCGCCACCTCTGTTCCAGTCATCGTAATCGAGGGCGAGAGCAAGGTGAATCTCCACTCATTCAACCGTGCTGTCTTTATATTCCCATCATATCAAATGAAGTGTCTGGTGTTACTCGCCTGCGATGACAAATGATGGATGGTGTATAGATTTGCTGTTGCCGTTGTTTTGTGCTCTGCCTTGAATGTTTATCTTAACTAAAGTCAAAGATATTGAGCATTTTCTGGAGGTTTCGTAATATTGATTACGTTTAGGTGATGAGCAGCCGATTCCTGCCCTATGAGAACATCAAAACTGATGCAGTCTTGAGTCTGGATGAAGACACTGTGCTCTCGACTACAGAGGTGAGCCAACAAATCAGAACGCGTGCATCAGTATGATATTAAAAAGTGCTCATTTTTGGTACTTCTGCTCATTAAAGTTACACTTTGTTAACGTTTGTCCAGTTAAACTTTAACTGCTAGTGGACAAAAATGTACATAGTGTAACTTTAATGAGAAAAAATACCAAAAAAAAGTACAATGAAATGAAGCATGAACACACAAGTTACTTGGTAATGATCACCTTGATGATTGCCTCATCAGTGTGAATGTCTCTAATAACATCAAATCTCCCAAGATAATGAGAGGAGGATATCTGAAAAATATTATGAACAAGTAAGATTATTATGCTTGTTTCCACAATAGAATTATTTTAAACAAAAAAGGTAATTGCAACTTTTTGTCTCACAATTTTGAGTTTATCTTTTGCAATTCTGACTTTTTTCCCTGGAATTCTGGCTTTACACCTCACAATTCTTTTTCCTCGGAATTCTGAGTTCACACCTCGCAATTCTGACTTTTCCCCCCGGAATTCTGAGTTTGCATCTCACAATTCTGTTTCTGCAACAAAATAAAAAACAAAACGGTTAATTACAATTACTTTTTTCTTGCAATTCTGAGTTTTTATCTCACAATTCGGATGTTTCTTTTTAGAATTGTGAAACAAAAAGTCGTAATTACCCATTTTTTTTATCCCTTGTCATTTGTCATACTTAAATGTTTTTTTATTTTTATTTTTTGACTTGTTGAAATCAATAGAATTTTAAAATAATGTCACAAAAGTTTGCCAACGCTTATACTTAACAAAGCTATTTATTGGCAAATGCACTAAAATTGTAACTGGTTTCAAGTGGTTTTAACAAAATGTGTCACATTTTAATTTCAAACAAAAAATAAAGCTTTAAATTGTATTTTCAGCAATAATTTGGTTACCAGTCATGCTGCTCTCTAGATATCGATATCTTGAACCACTAACTTGAGTTATACTCTTTTTATGCAGGAATGTGAATTCAGAGTTCAGTATTTCTGAAACCATTTAAATTGTTCAACACAATGACAAACCTTAGAGTTTATGTGTGCATGGTTGAGTAAGTGTACTTATTATAGAATACTTGTTTCCGCAGGTGGATTTTGCCTTTACGGTTTGGCAAAGTTTCCCAGAGAGGATCGTGGGATACCCCGCACGGAGCCATTTCTGGGACTCTAACAAGGAGCGCTGGGGCTACACCTCCAAATGGACCAATGACTACTCCATGGTGCTGACTGGAGCTGCTTTCTACCACAGGTAAGTTTCCTTCACGACGCTTTCCAGAACCTTCACCTTCTCTGTTTATCTGTGGAATGAGCTGCCAACCTCCTACACTGCTGAAACTGAAATGCTCTGAAGTACCAAAATGTTCCCTAGGCCCCTAAGATTTATAAAGGTTTTAACAGGCTATATTTTTTACTCCAGGTATTATAACTACTTGTATACACAATACCTGCCTGGCAGCTTAAAGAGTATGGTTGACCAGCTCTCAAACTGTGAAGACATCCTCATGAACTTCCTGGTGTCTGCTGTTACTAAGATGCCTCCTATCAAGGTCACTCAAAAGAAGCAGTACAAGGAGACGATGATGGGACAGGTACAAAATGCATTAAATCAATGTAACTCAGTTTCAGGTGTTCACCTCATATGTTCAGCTGTGTGTGCGCTAGTATTTCCTGCAGAGTTAAATCTGGAATACTGGGGAAGGGTTTGAGACAAGTGCGTCACTCTTTTCACCTCCCAAAAATAGCTTGTAATGACTTGAGGAAATACTTCAGCTTCCTCCAACAGCTTCTGCTATTCTCATGTTGAGAGTGTGTTATTTTGAATGTGTTCGGTGATTTCTCTCGGCAATTTTTGCAAAACAAAGATGGTTTATTTTTGGTGTATGAGTGAATATCATGATGATACCTGTCAAGAACCAGTGTTATTTTAGATACTATTATAGATTTTATGAATATTTTGAATTTTAATTTTAGTTTAGTAGTTTTTAGTTTTAGTAATTGCTTAAAAGCTAAAATAAATTAAGTTGTTAAATTAAGTGTTTTATATATAATACTATATATTTATTTAATTTATATTTTTTATATCACGTAATGTTTATTTTATTTGTTTTAAGTTAATTGTAGTAATGCTGCTGTCAAGAGCATGCCTGGATTATATCTCACATCAACGTCAAAAGATTTAAATAAAGGTAGTAAATAAAGCTGGTTTTGGGAAAACAAAATTTAATTGAGACATGTTTTTTTGATAGTCCAATTTAAATTAGCTAAAATTATATTTGCAAGCAAATTACAAGCCAATTTTTGTTTGTGACAAATTAATTGCAAGAAAGAATGAAAATATATATAAAATAGCTTTTATATAACAGTATTGAGTGTTTTAATCAATCTGTTTAATAACAGGTTTGTGCAGCTAAAATAATTTGAAGCAAATGACACCAGATGTCTTGCGCATTCAAGTTACAAATGACCGCATTCGCTCTTACGTTAAAAATAAAGTGGACACAGCAGCTAACTAGCTCTCTCTTTCATCGGCAGACATCCCGGGCATCACGCTGGGCAGATCCTGACCACTTTGCCCAGCGGCAGACATGCATGAACAAATTTGCCAGCTGGTTTGGCACCATGCCCCTGGTCCATTCGCAGATGAGACTGGATCCCGTTCTGTTCAAGGACCAGGTATCGATACTGCGCAAAAAGTACAGAGACATCGAGAGACTCTGACGAAGCTGAGAAACCCTTTCCCTCTGAACGGGGATGGGAAACGGCATCCGAAACCCCCCCCAGAACCCTGAAAACCAGATCAACAGGGATGAAAACGGGGGCACGGAAACCCTCAGGGAGGGAGCGCATCGAGATTGGGGGAAGTGTTGCGCTGCAAGAAGATCCATCTGTTTGAGATCATCACTAACTATAAATATATGAAAGCAAGAGGTTCGATGCGAGACCACGTTGACGTTATTTGGCTGAGTTTAGCACAACACAAAGACACGCCAATATTGGCAGCTTTCTGTCTTCCACACCCCCCTCTTGTAATACTTTGCCAATGACAACGGTGACCGTGGCAAATTAGCCAATGCCGGGCAGCCACACACACATCCACATGCAGTCAGAATATAGACTAGCGCTTAACTTCAGGATCAGACCTCTCCATGTTAGATGTGTGATACGCCTGGCTGGAAGGGTTGCCCGCAGTCCAGCTGTGCATATTTATTCAGTCTGCCTTCGGCAAGCGTTACGCCCCTCTTGAAGACGCAGGACGACGTCCCGCGGAGAAGTCAAGCGTGCGAAACACCGCGCACAACGTCACAGTGCCTGAGCTTTCAGATGGACCGTATCTGGGAGTCCAAAGGGGTTTTGTGTGAATGCAAAAACACCTTGTTCATGCTGCTTATATTTGGATTCAAATGTAGGTGTTCCACAAATTGGCCCAAAGTTTAGATATTTTTTTTTTCTTTCTATACAAACCTTTTGGTGTATTTTGTCAAAGTGACATAATTTTAGTATTTTTTAATGATTTAGACACAATGTCGCAAACATCTAATTTTCTGTCTGGTTTTGTTGCGAGTCTTACGAGTGTAATGCCATATCAGACGCCACGTTCACACTGCAGCTAATTCAGATCTCACTCCACTTCTGACTTACCTTGGTCTTAATTTGTTTTTGTTTGTTTTTTTGGAAGTGAGACATATTTAAATCCAAAATGTTCATATAATGACAACCACTTTTACAATTCAGATGAATGATAACTAGTTGTTAATGCAGCAATGCCACTTGTTTAATGACAAACATGTTCTGTTTACGGTGGTTTCAAAATTTAAAAAAAAAAAAATGTAAAAATGTTCATACCCATTCTAATCTGCGCTCACTAATGTTTCTTTCTTTAAAACACCAAACATTTTAAATTCTGTTGCAATCCATTTCTCTTTTGTTGTCAGTTTTGACAAGTCAGCCAGAGTTTATGTGGCTATTATGTAGGTTTCCATAAATTGGCCCAAATTTTTAATTTTTTCTTTCTTTCTATACAAGCCTTTTAGTGTATTTTGTCAAATTGACATAATTTTAGTATTTTTTTTTTAATGATTTAGACACATTTTTTAATGATTTAGCTGTCACAAACATCTCATTGCCTGTCTGGTTTTGTTGCGAGTCTTACAGGTGTAATACCATATCAGAGGCCACGTTCACACTTAAGCTAATTCAGATGTCACTCCACTTCTGACTGCTTCATCTGGAGTGACAAATACATTTTACATCTCAATAAAGTTCACATAGTGACAACCACTTTTACAAATCAGTCTAATAATTACAAATAGTTCATGCAGACATTACTTGTCTAATGACAAACATGGAGGGACTTAAAACAGGTGGTTTACTAACATTTTTGAATGCTAGCACATCGTTGTTCACTAATATTTCTTTCTTTAAATGGATGTTCCAATCCATTTGTTTAAATCTATTTATATTGTTTCTAAAGGTTCAATAAATGGTTCAATCTCAGAAAACTAGATTCAATAATCGCTATGTTGTTTCAGTGTGTACGTGGCTAGTATGTATTTCAAGAATCACTCACTCAGCAGCTCGAGTCAAAGCACAGGATACGTAGTTGTAAAGAGATATTTAACACTAGTTTTGCATTTACTCTCGCAAATCAATAAAACGTCTGAAAATGTTTGATTACGGGAGGACGTCATTCACTCAGAGCTTCACGTCAAGTTTTGAGAACGTCTCCCATTGATTTTCTGTTAAGAAAGAACTATTAACTCATTATCACTCCTGTTTTTCTCGGATTGGGATGAGTGGAGCTGGCTGTCCCAGTGGAGACTGATTCAAAAGTACTTTTGTCCAAAATTCATACACTTGGTCTTTAGTCAGGGCAGATGCTATATTTAATGTTCGTGAAGGACAGACGTACAGTTTCAGTGGGTCGCACTGTTTTGTTGTCAAGAAAAATACTTATTTTTGACGTGATATAGTACCTTAAACAATCTACCATATTCAACCAACTGTAAATTAAATATGGCATCTATATTGACTTAAGATTTAAAGTCCCTACTATTACAAAAATAAAAATAAAAAATACTATATGCAGTGCTTTAGTAAGAGCATTTTCCCTATTAAAGACAATAGGATTGAATATTATACATTGATGGTTTGGAACATGTGACGATAGAAATGTGTGAACTGGTAGTGATTTTGCTTGACCATTAATATAATACCTATATTTGCATGGCGATCATCTGATAGGACTGCTTTATTTTATTGACACAAGAAAGAAACATGGAGTAATGTGACAATACAGAACAAAATGTGTCCCAAATCGTTTAAGATGAGGAAAAACCTATTTAGGAGTGTTGACTTATTTGACATTAATGTACAATTGAACTGATGTGCATGAATTGGGCCGAAAGTGTGGCAAACATCTCTCCAAATAAGATATCGCTATTATGAAGTTCTAGTCACATATATCAGGATTCAATCAGGCTTTTCTCTCTTTTTTTTGTCTCAAATGAATGTGCCTTTTCTCAAGACACTTCTGCATTATTTTGTTAGCCTTCAGCACCACAATCTCCTCTATAGCGTTGATCATACATATCTTCTCTCTGTTCTTGTTCACTTGGCTTAGTTTTCTTTGTCAAACACTGGAGTTATTCTGATGGTTCAGTACTGACATTCCTGCCTGTTTTGTAGGAAACATCTCGGTCGCTCTTTCACTCTGCCTCATGTTTGTACTTGTATTTAGCATCCATGAGGATTCATGTATTTATTCATGTATTATTTCATCCTTGGACCCTGTAAAGACTTTTATTTTACATCATTACAAACAATAAAAGGAAAGTTGGAGTTTTTTAAGATATAAAAGTGATTTTATAAAAAAAGAAATAAATGATATTTGATACATTTGTGTGTGTTGTTTTTTGATTACATCAAGTGATACCAAATCGTGCCATATTGGGATGTAACGATTCAATTAACTCATGATGCGATACAATTCATAATACTGATTTCACAATATAAATTTCTCACAATGTTTTGTAAAAAAAAAAAAAAGAGATTTAAGCCAAATTATAAATAAAAAGTTGTCCTTTTATTATTTCTCATACAAAATGCTGCATGTTTCTTTGTGAAATTGAAATACGTCAAATAACAAAATTAAATTGAAATTTAATAAACAAACAAGCTTTGCCTGTGCTCTTGAACAGCATGAGCAGTTTTTTTTATTTGAATTAGATTGTAAAATTAAGATATTTGAAGCAAAAACAGAATAGTCTGACTTCAGCTTTATGAAACTGTACAACATAAAACAACTGAAACGAAACCAAAACAGCAGACGGGCTAAATGAGAATGCTAATTCACTCTCTGACAGCAGGTGGCGCTTATGGAACAGCAGTCATATAGCATTTACTTGATTATCGCTGTAAACGAAGCAGTGCTGCGCTTATAAACACTGCTTATGGGGCTCCGCCCCTTTTCAGCGCTGCACTCGTTGTTTTGTCTTCCGTTTGTAGTTCCACAGTACAAATTTATGAACGAACCGCTCATTTTAAAACCTTCCCGGCCTACTGACGTTTGGTATGGCATCCGCTTTAAACATTACAGTGCTCATGATAACATTCGTTAACTCTACAGTAAGCAAAAACAGAAGTTTCAAAGACAAAATTCTAAAGAATTTAGTTGCGCTTTTATTTCTATGACACATACATAGGTAAGATTAGATGATAAATACCATCTAAACTTTTCGTAAGATAAGCAGTTCCCCTCAGAGATGCGTTCATATAAACCCCCAGCTGTAACAGTCACATATTTCTCTTGAGTCAGATATTTTCAGTCGGCTCGGGGTGCAATCTTTATATCCCTATTAGGCCTATCTTATTTTTTGGTGCTCAGCAGCATTTACTGAGAAATATAGTGTAGAATCAATTTTTACCAAGAAATTCCTAGTAAATTTCCAAATAATTACAAAGAATCGGCAAGTAACACATTGAATTAAGCATGAATTGAAGAAAGACTTGAATAGTATTTTCTAGTAAAAATGCACTCCAGCAGTCTTCTAAAAATCATTTACAGTCTGTATTAATGGACATTTTTGGTAGGCCTATACGATTCCTTTAACATCATAAAAATGACACCGTTCACCTTTAAATGGTTCTCAGACGGCTGTGGTTTGGCTGGAGTCTGAGTCTGTCACGGGCTGCTGTAATGAAAGCTCAATTCTCTTTCAGCCGTTCTGGAGGGAATTACAGAGAGCGAAGCGAAAGATTCTCATTCATAAATCATTGACAGCTTGGGCATGTGGGACACTCATTGTGCTGGAATCTTCTTCCATGACTGCGTCGCACTGAATCTCTGGACCGCTTCGAACCTCAAACACATTATACTTACTGGATTTACCAACTGGCTCTCTTTCAGGTCCTGAGGCTGTTCGAGCTGAATTGGTGCTGCTCCATGATGCTGAAGTGGATTTGAATGGAATGAAAGAATGAGGCATTCAATAGAGGATTTTATATATTCAAATAAATGCATTGTTAATAATGCTTATATACTCCCATCATTTTTAGAAAATATTGTTTCTCAACAGATTAGACATTTTTCTGAGCTTTAACTTCAATACTGTCAAAACAATTAGCACAAATTAAAGATTTGCCATACAACACAAAATGTCCAATTTTTTATTTATTTATTTATTTATTTTTAAATAAATATGGGTGGAATTTGCAGTAAATTAGAGCAATAAAATGTTAAGTAATTAAATATAATGACATTTAATTAAGTACTATTTTCTGTTTGTGGCATTTTAAATATAATTCAACACTTTGCAATACCATTAACATTTGTTAACATTAACTACTTAACATGAACCATCAATGATAACATTTGTTAATGAACCTGAACTAACAATGAACAGTTGGATTTTTATTAACAGATATTAATAAATAGTGTAACAAATGTATTGCTTGTGGTTTGTTGATGTTAATGCATTAACTAATGTCAAAAGTGTTCCCAGTTATTAATATGATCTAATATTTCTGGCCCATATCTTGCATTTATGGGTAATTCATACTGAAAATTATAAAATATAAATGAACATTTATTCTGGCAATTGACAATTTAAAAAGAATTTAAAAAAATCAATTATTTCATTAAAGAACACTGTTTTCAATTTATATTTGGAATGTATTCTAGACAATATACGCAGTTATGTAAATCTGTGTTATCTAGCGTAATGCAAACTCAGAAACTGAACTGGGATTTTCCAGTCATTCTCACACAGCAGCTGTATCCAGACTAAAGCAGAGCAAATATCAGGAGCATTGGTGCAGTAAATCAGCAGCTGCGTTCACATAAATCTGCTGGTGATCAGTTCAGAGACATGTAAATAAGTGGCAGGAGCTTTCATTTCTGCAGATTTACTGTGTGGTTCTGACACAGAGACCCGACAATAACCTGAACCACGGCCACCGTCAGCCAGACATCAGAGCGCCAGACTGAGGATTTCATCAAAAACGGCCTGCAGTATGATGGGATATCAGCAGGCCATAACACGGCAGGAAATCGAATCAAATACCTCACAAAAAACCAGATTAATATCTACGTATGGAATATATTACTGATATGTGATCACCGCTGTTGCCATGGGGAGGACAGATTTCCTTTATGAATATAGTTCTGTTTCAGAGACAAATTCAAAGAGTCATATCCAGCAAAAAAAGAATTGAACATGTTAAGTTTTTGTGACAACATGCCCCAGTGGCAGGGCGTTGTCACAATGGGATATAATAAATCATTTCTGATAGATTGATCAGTCTCAGGTCAATGGCTGGACTTTTTAAATATATCATATAGAGAAACATACATTGTCATTTTTCCCCCAGGCAAACTGATTAAATGGCATGTTTCTGAACTGTATTTCTATCTATTTCTTTGACAATTAATTTATATATTTTACAGTTATTTAATCAAATATATAATTATAATATATATATATATATATATATATATATATACACACATATATATACATATATACATATATATATACATATATATATATATACATATATATATATATACATATATATATATATACATATATATATATATATATATATATATATATATATATATATATATATATATATATATATATTTGAATTAATATTTATATTTATCATTTAAAGGGTCATCTATGATGTGACATACAAAGACTTGCAATGATGTTTTGGTTATTGTCCAGCAAAAGTGTTTATTGAAAACATGTGACAACATGCCCTGCTATTGAGATATAATAATAGATATTGAGATTGAGATATAATAATAACACATAACAGTAAAACCCCCTTTTTAGTATAGATACTTTTTTGTGTGTGTTGTATGCTAAAGTCTGAGACAGTCTCTGGTGCCGATTTGTCTTCTTGCTCTTGTATTTATGCAAAAACTAATGACACTGTTTAGAAGAAATCATATTGAGTCCATGTTTCCTCATCTCACAAAAATACGGCAATAAATCATAATCACGTTTGGTTCAGGAAACACAGCTGCCGCTGACAGGCTCTGTCAGAAAGCGCGCTCGTGTTCAGGGCCATCTAATCTTGCTGCAACAGATTTCTTTAATTTGAGGAAACATGAAGCAGCTGTAAGAGTCTGCCAGAGCCTCCTCGACCGTGAGCACAACACGCTCAGTTATTTTGGGTTTCAGAAGATACACTGATGCGGGGGTTTGTGTGAGGCCAGAGCGAGTCCATTTGTCCAGAACAAGGGCAGATAAAACTGTAATCTGATTACTGTCTGATACAGGGAACAATCTCAGATGAATGACTGGACTTTCACAACTCTGACCTCAACATGATCTGGATTTAACATTTTTAGTTCCTTCCTTTTGTGGTGCAGGTTTTTTGTTTTTATATAATATATACAACAACACATAATAAAAAAAATTATAAATATTGTATCATGGATAATTTTTATGTAATTATTTATCATTCATTTATATAATAAGTAATAATAAATAATAATATTTTTCTAATATAGCATTATAATATAATTCTAATTATAAATTAATATAATATAATATAATTTTTTTCAGATATTTTTACCAAGCAAATTCTAGATTAATTATTATATGACAATATTTCTGATATAATATTTTGAATGTATTTATATTTACACATTTTTATTCACATATTTTTTACCAAGCAACTTCGTTGAATGGCATGTTCCTATATATGTATTTATTTTATATTTTTTAATGATAAAATAATTTATTAGATATAAAATAAATAATATGCATTTTATAATTGTTAATTATTATACAATAATATTTCTAAAATAATATTTAGAATTTATTTATTTATTTATTTTTTGATTGAGCAAATTCATTTCAGTGTATTTCTATGTATATCTTTGACAGTTACTTTAATATATATTATTTATATACATTCATATTTTATCAAGCGAATTCATTAAGTGTGAATAAGTATTTCGCAGGAAGGCGTGAAATCAGCGATAACATTTGTGTAATGCTGTATTGAGCGATCAGCATGCGGGACCGGTTTAGTAAAGCAGTTTTAAAGAGCTACATAAATTTGGCACAGATATTGTTGTGCTCGATTACGCTTGTTTCAATGTGGTAATACATGCAGAGCCAGTGACATTTCAAAAGGATAAATAAAACTGTGCATGCTAAAACAGAAAACTCATTCTAATGCTTTTATAACACCCTACTGACTCTCTCTCCAGCAGCCGGGCGTCACGCAGAGAGTCCCGAGCCCTGCGGGACGCAGCGGAGGTCACAGGTGAGCGGACAGGTCAAAGAGGGTCAAGGAGGCGAGCTCAGGCCTGACGCTCTTATTTACTACAAGACTATAACTTCAGCGCAAACGCTGACTGTGGCTCATAAAGAACGGCTGTTTGTCTCTTATAGAGACTGAGCTTTCAGAGTTCAGCATTCAGTGGAGGAAATGTGTGTCACAAACATTTACATTCATCAAAAACACATAATATATATGAATATGAAATAATAATATTATACGATATATTATAATGAAACATGGCACTTACTGACTTGGTAAAATATTTATATGTCTTTTTTTCAATCTATATATTATTATATGTGACCCTGGACCACAAAACCAGTCTTAAGTCGCTGGGGTATATTTGTAGCAATAGCCAAAAATACAGGTGTTGGTCATATAATTAGAATATCATCAAAAAGTTGATTTATTTCACTAATTCCATTCAAAAAGTGAAACTTGCATATTATATTCATTCACTACACACAGACTGATATATTTCAAATCTTTATTTCTTTTAATTTTGATGATTATAACTGACAACTAAGGAAAATCCTAAATTCAGTATCTCAGAAAATTAGAATATTACTTAAGACCAATACAAAGAAAGGATTTTTAGAAATCTTGGCCAACTGAAAAGCATGAACATGAAAAGTATGAGCATGTACAGCACTCAATACTTAGTTGGGGCTCCTTTTGCCTGAATTACTGCAGCAATGCGGCGTGGCATGGAGTCGATCAGTCTGTGGCACTGCTCAGGTGTTATGAGAGCCCAGGTTGCTCTGATAGTGGCCTTCAGCTCATCTGCATTGTTGGGTCTGGTGTCTCTCATCTTCCTCTTGACAATACCCCATAGATTCTCTCTGGGGTTCAGGTCAGGTGAGTTTGCTGGCCAGTCAAGCACAGTAACACTATGGTCATTGAACCAGCTTTTGGTACCTTTGGCAGTGTGGGCAGGTGCCAAGTCCTGCTTGAAAATTAAATCAGCATCTCCATAAAGCTTGTCAACAAAAGGAAGCATGAAGTGCTCTAAAATTTCCTGGTAGATGGCTGCGTTGACTGTGGACTTCAGAAAACACAGTGGACCAACACCAGCAGATGACATGGCAGCCCAAACCATCACTGACTGTGGAAACTTCACACTGGACTTCAAGCAACATGGATTCTGTGCCTCTCCACTCTTCCTCCAGACTCTGGGACCTTTATTTCCAAATGAAATGTAAAATTTACTTTCATCTGAAAAGAGGACTTTAGACCACTGAGCAACAGTCCAGTTCTTTTTCTCCACAGCCCAGGTAAGATGCTTCTGACGTTGTCTCTGGTTCAGAAGTGGCTTAGTAGCCCTCTTCCTGAAGACGTCTGAGCGTGGTGACTCTTGATGCACTGACTCCAGCTTCAGTCCACTCCTTGTGAAGCTCTCACAAGTGTTTGAATCGGCTTTGCTTGACTGTATTCTCAAGCTTTCGGTCATCCCTGTTGCTTGTGCACCTTTTCCTACCCAAATTCTTCCTTCCAGTCAACTTTGCATTTAATATGCTTTGATACAGCACTCTGTAAACAGCCACACATAAATATCCATTTCGAAAAATTGACACTTAAGACCGGTTTTGTCGTCCAGGGTCACACACACACACATATATATATATATATAATGTACTAATTTATTTCCAATCCATCATTAATATATTTTTTACTAAGCAAAGTAACGAAGAATTCTAAAATTAATTTGTATCTATATTTTTGATATTTAATATTTTATTTACATTTATATATAACTGAACTTACTGAAAGCATTACCAGACGTGTGCATATTGACATGCCACCTTTTTTGCAAACATTTTCTGCCTCATGATCTTGTAATTGAACACAAATTGCTAGTAATGCACAGGCAGTGTCATGTTCACAAACCTGATCGCCGCAGGGGAAGCTCGTGTAAAACCAGGCATGAAAAATGCTAATTACTAATGTTAACAGCATAGCTGGTGATTTGTGAACAACACCTGACAAGTATCGTGCTCTCCCTCAATGAAGCGCCTCATTAAGCAGCAGTCCGATGAGAAGGAACATCATGTGTGACCTTCAGCGTGTGTTGAATCCACATGTTTTAGTTTGAAGTCAGAGTCGCGTGTCCCTTCACGTCTGCTCACCTCCATCACCAACGAACAGAGAATTTAATGAGATCTGACTCACAGAAGAGGGGGGGGGGGGGGGGGGTTGTCTTTGAACACTATATGTATTGATTTTAAGATTTTTAAAGAAGTTCTTTTTTCAGAAATGTTTTGTTTGAAAACTGTGCTTTCTTGAATATCTTTCTTTAAAATAATGCCATTTGTTGTCCTATTTTATTATCTACAGCAATAATCTTTATTATATTTTTTTAAATGTACAAATAGTTTTCAGGCCTGCTGTATTGTATTATAAGTGGACACCATTACTGATCATACACTAAAATAATATGTAATATTCCTCGATACAAAGGCCCATATGGCAAAAAATATATATTTTAAAAACTGAACCCAAAATATATTGCTGATAAAATGTATTTATGATATATTTAAAATATGTGATTTTGCAAAATGTATAAAAATGTAATTTATTAGGCCATATATATATATATATATATATATATATATATATATATATATATATATATATATATATATATATATATATATATATATATATATGTGGTTCCTTTATGATACTCAAGTGAGATTAAAATTGTTAGTCTCTGTCGGCATCTAGTGGCTGAATCTGGGATGTAAGGCAGTGGAACTCGGTTAAATCTTACTAAGACTTGAGAAATGTGTGCTCTTGAGTTTACATATCTTCTCATAATAAAAGTAAACTTTATAATTCACATTTAAACATTTATTTCCATATTATTGCATATACATAAAGAGGCAGAGATCCTTCAAATGACCTTTATCTTTAAAGCAAGAGCTATTCTGTGACTCTCCCATTCATTTTGGAGCTATGAGTTCAAGCGCAGTGAATGTAGCAATGGTGAGAAGTAGTGCAAGTGTTCTTATACTGGTAGTCTGATCTTTATAGTTATTTGGACAGGAAAGAGTCTGCCATGATAAGCTCACACACTGTAACAGACCCAGTAAAGCAGGAACCTCCCGTTTGATTCTCAGCTCATCAGATCATCTGTTAATGAACAGGCTTGAGCTCCGTTCTCTGTTCATCCATTCTTCCGCCCTGGACCTTCAGCAACAAAGAAAAGAAATCTTCATCGTCCATCGGTCCTGGAGCTGCACTGCGCTGCTCCTCCAGCCGCCCCTGGGCCTGGCGAAATAAAAAGAAATCCATTAATAATAATAATAATAATAATAATAATAATAATAATAATAATAATAATACTTTTTAAATTATAATTATATAATAATAATAACATTAGCCTTTACCTATTTGACATTACTGATCCGAAATTATTTTACTGATTATAAATGTTTTGTGATTAAAAAAAAAGAAATTTTGTTTTTAAATATTTTAAATAGTAGTATTAAAAAGTTAATACAATAATAACAATAATAATTGTAGAAATCAAAAGCATTAACCAATTTGACATTACTGGACATAAATTATTATAATAATTATGAACATTTTGAAATTATTGTTATTAATAATAATAATAATAATAATAATAATACTTTTTAATATAATGACATATAATTATAATTATTTTAGAAATCAGAAACATTAGCCTTTGCCAATTTGACATTACTGACCAAAAATTATTATATTGATTATAAACGTTTTGTGATTTAAAAAAAAAAATGATTTTTTTATATTATAATAATAACAATATTACTATTATTATTATTATTATTAAAAAGTGAACACAATAATAATAATAATTTTAGAAATCAAAAACATTAACCAATTTGACATTACTGGCCATAAATTATTATAATAATTATGAACATGAAATTATTGTTAATAATAATAATAATAATACTTATTAATGTAATGACATATAATTTTAATCATAATTATTTCAGAAATCAGAAACATTAGCCTTTGCCAATTTGACATTACTGACCAAAAATGATTATATTGATTATAAACGTTTTGTGATTTAAAAAATATATATATATGATTTTTTTATATTATAATAATATTACTATTCTTCTTCTTCTTCTTCTTCTTCTTCTTCTTCTTCTTATTATTATTATTATTATTAAAACGTGAACACAATAATAATAATAATTTTAGAAATCAAAAACATTCGCTTTTACCAATTTGACATTACTGTCCATATATTATGATATTAATCATAAACATGTTGCAATTAATAGTAGTAATAATAATAATAATTTTACAAATTAAAAATTTTACATTTAAAAAACCTTTACTGATTTGTTATTACTGACCAGAAATGAGGAGTATTAATATATAAGTATATTAATTATGGTCTTTTTGTGCCCTTTGACAAATGGCAAGAAATAAAAACAAACAAACTACTTTTACTATTTGTCTTTTTGCACACATACATCTCCCTATGTAATATATTTGGAATGGGGTCCCCATTATATTTGGGGCCCTTGGCATCAACAAGTTTGAGAACCTCTGTGTTAAGTGAAAAAAGCAAAGCAAAGTTTCCTGACACAAAGACAAACATGCCAGTTAGAGACTGTGTCATACAGTGTGTGTGTATTCCAGCAGTGCTAAACAGCGCTCACTTGTGTGTTGACGATCATGTTGTAAAAGTCCTCTTTGGGTGTTTGCGTGGGAACGGTCCGGGTGACCTCTGGGATCTTCCAGCTGCTCTTCCTCTGTTTGGCTTTGGCCAGCGGAGGCGGGGGGGCAGAGGGAACGTCCTGGAGGTCTGCTCGCTGGTCATCCAGTCGACGACCCTGAGAGGTCGCCAACAAATCGAAGAACTCCTCCTTCTGCAGGGACGTCATGGAGGAGAACACCACTGTGTGGAAAGACACGGTTCATGAGAGCCCTGCGTGTGATCGTGTGAAGAAATGCGTTCAGATTGCGTCTCTTCACCTCTCTGGCTGTGGCGAGGTGTGCCGGGCTCCGAGTAACATCTCCTGCGGCGCTCCAGACGGAACGAGCAGCGCTGGTCATTGAGCCGCCGGCCCTCTTGTAACGTGAACAACAGATCACACAAAGCGTCTGGGAAATCTGGAGATATCCTGTGAACCTGAGCACATCATCATCATCATCATATCAAATCCTTTCACTCAAAATGAAAATTCGGTCATCATTTACTCCCCCTCGTGTTGTTCCAAACCTGTACGAGCTTCTTTCATCTGCTGAGCACAAAAGAAGACATTCTGAAGAATGTTGGTAACCAGTTGCTGGTAGCCAATTTTTTCCATTTATGGCCTCCACCAACTGTTTGGTTACCAATATACTTCAAAATGTATTTTCTTTCATGTTCAACAGAAGAAAGAAGCTCATACAGGTTTGAAATGTCGTGAGGATGAATAAATGGTGACATTTTTAGGTGAAATATCCCTTAAATTCGAAAGAGTCCATCCATAATATGGCTTAATTTCCAAAAGTCAGATTGCTTAGAAAAGTAATAGTGTCCCCTTAACACAATCAGTTCCTGAAGGATAAAATCAAGGCCCTTTTCTTGATGAATATAATTTTTCACTCATAAAGAATATTAAATATATATTAAAAATATTAGAATATTAGAAATATTAAATAAGTGGCGTACACTTTATAATGTTGATTTTAAATGTCAGTTTGCAAATTTCAGAACTATACTTTTGTATTTGCGTAAATTCCTTTTAAAAGAAAATTTCCAAATACTTGAAAAATGTAAAATTCTGAAGAAAACAAAAATGCTTTCTAATCCCATGACAACTAAAGTAACAATCAGTGTCATTATGTGAAGCTTTTTAAATAATATTAATCCATGCCTGTTAGCTTTGAGGCTCATTTACAGTAGGCTTTTTTTATTATTATTATATTAATACTTTTATTCAGCAAGGGTGCACTTTAAAGAAAAAGTGACAGTAAAGGCATGTATAATCCTACATAAAATGTCTATTTTAAATAAATGCTGTCTTTTTTAACTTTCTATTCATCAAAGAATCCTGAAAATGCATCACTGTGTCCATAAAAATATGAAGCAATACAACTGATTTCAACATTGATAATAATGAGAAATGTTTCTTGAGAAGCAATTCAGCATATTAGAATGACTTCTGAAGAATCATATTACACTGAAGACTGGATCAATGATGCTGATGCTGACAGGAATAAATTACATTTTTAAAACATACAGACAGAAAACAACATTACAGCTTTTACTTTATAAAACATTAAACTCCAACGCCAGACTTTTGAAAAGTAGTCTATATGCTAATATAATAAATAATGAAATAATAAAATATTTATTTATTATAATAAAATGATTCAAATTTCTAGAATTCAAATTTCCTAGCTGTAGCTAACACCTATTGGCTTAAAACCAAAAAACGAGAAGAACTTCAAAGGTCCCGCCCACTTATTGATTCGATAGGAAATTCATCAACTCTGGAAAGAAACCTGCACTTGTCAATCCATTTCATGGTGTCTTCTTAATGCAATTAGGCACACTATTAAATTTAGGATAATTATTAAACGTTACCGTTAGTTTTGCATCGTCAGGGCTGAGTCTGTCTTTGGGCCGCAGTTTTACTTCTGCTTGAGCGCTTGGTTTGTCTCGAGTCTCAGCTTGTAGCATCTTCTCTGGTCCCGCAGCCGTCCCGTCTGGTGATCCCTTGTCTGTTTTCGCAATATTTTCACGCCCCGTGTGATCTTCCACCTTCTCTTCTCGTTGACTTTCCAGAGTTACATTCCTCTCCTCATCTATTTCTGCCTGCGTTGCTTCACTTTCACCTTTTCCTACTTGGACATTGTTGTGATCATGTGAACTTCCCTCTGTGGCTTCTCTAATGTCATCTTTTGTGTTTTCATCAGTCGTCCTAACTCTCAGTACGGTCCTTCCTCTCTCTGTGTTGTTTATCACATCCGAAGGTTCATCCCCCTCTTCGAGAATGAGAAGAGGTTCCAACTGCTTGTCCACCGAGGTTTCAACTTTGACCTCTGAGCAGTTCATCGTAGCTTCTGCTGAGCTCTCCGTGGAAGAAAATATGAGAGCCTATAAAAAGTATGAAGTTAGAGATCCCTCATTTCCATATATTGAACAAGTCGAGACATTGAGAGACACTGAACAGTCATGCAGGTAATCAGCATATACTGTCTCTAAAGTATGTTTATCATTTATAATGCCACGTTTTATCTATCAGTCAAAGCGTAGTCTGTGGTAGAACATGACATATGACAACTAACCTTAGATAAAACGTCTTCAGCGCACAACATAGTTATTATAATATAGTTACAACATCTAACTGTACTTATTTCGACTTAGTGGGTGACATTTTACGGCCCTGCTTACCTTCTCAACCTTAGACGAGTTAAAATGAGGTCCTCGCAGCGGAATGTCAAGTAAAGCCCACATGCATCTCACCTCCGTGTACGAACACGCATTAACTCCCACATATCTCTGCTAAACTGTGAGTGTTTCTCACAAACGAATTTGAAAAGAGCTAAAAGCTGACACGATGCTTCGACAACTTCACTGCTTCACAGTCTGCTTGCTCTGTCTCTTCCTGTTCCTCTCTTATGGCCCTGATCCACCCCTATTTATATGGCCCGTTTCAGTTTAACTAGTGGAATAGGTTTACGTATAGAAATGCACTATGGAAGTGCATGATGCAGTCTGCTCCCTTTAAACCCACTTTTATTCAAATGCTAAACTATTTTATAATCATACGTATGGGAAAATGTGTGCTGCTGACGCTCAAAAGCTCTGAAAGTGTTGCATGTTGAAACTGGCGGCCTGTTTGTTTAACACAGTCTGTGGTTTTGCAGATTTCCTGTTGACTACCAGCAAAACGAGAAGTTAGACTTGGTGATGTAGCGTAAGACTTGAGCATAGAGGAGAAGACGACTGAGTGTCTAGAATTTAAAATAAGATACTTGACATTCATGTGCCATTTAGCACCAAGAAACATGTCAGTGTTTCTCCCCCCATTGAATACACTGCACACCTAAAGCCTCCAGGCCGTGACATGATGACATGTAAACTATGCACTTACAGAAAGGAATTTTGTATATGTTGAGCAACTCAGTACATGCAAGAATATCACATTTCATAATTTGGAAGTAAAACTGTGCCTTAATAAAAGAGTGAATATCATGAAAATGGTCAAGAACATGACCAGAGTTCACATTTCACCCTTAAAGCAAACAAACAAAAAAACGAATGAATGAATAAATAAATAAATAAATAAATAAGAAAGCAAATAAACGTATTTTAAGATGATTATTTTATTTATATTATCTTAATTATAATTAAGCCAGTTTCTACCATTTCCATCTAAATCATCTGGATGTTTTACTTTTTTGAATACGTTTTTAATTCCACTTAATTCATATCATATCATTATATCTGTAATAAAATGTTTTTTTTCCCCTTCTTTAAATTGGCATAAATTAAAGCATAATCACATTTACATTTCCTTTTAATTAATATTGCTATGAAATGCAATCTGAACATGTTCCTGACATGTTTTGTGAGATTTATTCACAAAAACCCTGAACTTCTCCATATTTGTGCATTTAGGCTACATTTTCCTGGAAGTATAAATCCACGTTTCATGGACTCGGTTAGATGAGGTGTCATTTAATTTCACCTCTGTGTGTTTTCATACTGTTTTTGACCCATGTAATAGGACTGCGTGGTCACAATGTACTCATATCTTGACTTTGCTTTTGCAGAACGTCTATTTCCATGCAAGGGCACGTTTTTTATGTGTCAATCGCTAGGGGACTCCAGAGTGGTGATGCATGGACACACACTCACTCACAGTCAGACACACTCAGCTAGATTAATGTAGCCTACTGCTCAGGATGTTGCAGCCGCAGCAGCCCATCACAGGCAACGGGCCCAGCGCAAGCCGCGGTCTCGGGTTGAACATCCACCCGGGAATGCATCCCCTTAACCCGGTGCACCCGCCTTCTCAACACCGCCCCGATGGAGACCCAGCGGGCCTCGAAGGCACCGAAAATGGACACGACAACCGCCGAGACATTGGAGATATCCTGCAACAGATCATGACGATTACCGACCAAAGTTTAGATGAAGCTCAAGCAAAGTGAGTTAGTTAAAATTATTTCTTTGAAAACTTAACAAGTTTAGCATTGAGCTAACGATCGCGTGAGACAAGGGTATGCTAAAACATAGTGTAATGTATTATCTGACCTTTTTAATGACATAATTTAGTCTTTAATCCGCTTAAATACACTTTTATTTGATTTAACAAGGCCTAAAATGTCAAATGTTATCACTGTTAAAACAATTATTAGAATGTGTGCTGAAGTTCACGGACTTAGCTGCTATTGTTTACGTTTTTCTTGACTTCAAACAAACTCTTTTTCTTAAATTTTGCAATATATACGTTGCAAAATAACAATTCGCTATTATATGTACACGAATATATTTATTTTTTATTTATCTTATTACAGGAGTAACTTTATTTTTATTCATTTTACAATAACACAAATCACTGCCTGAAGCTAAGGTGAAAGGCTAATGTGTCAGGAGAATCGAAATGGGTAATAAGGTCTGAATATAGTACAAATTAAAAAAAATTAAAAAGTATATATAAAGGGAGGTTGTGACATATTATATTTTCAACAGCAACGCGATTTTAGGCTTTATATATTTAACGCGAGTCTTGCTGTCACTGTTACATCGGTAGCATGCTAATGTTAGCTAACTGACTTTTGTTTGTTATTCTGTGACAGAAAACACGCTTTAAACTGTCATCGGATGAAACCGGCTTTATTCAGTGTCCTGTGCGAAATTAAAGAGAAAACTGGTGAGTAATGGACATGCATTTTGTTTTATAAGTGGTAAATATCATAACTGAAACTTTATAATTGGTTTAAAAGTTGGCATTGGATTCGGCACAGGCGCCATGTTCTGCAAGAACAAAGCCAGAGAGTGTACACCTCATAAAAATACAATAATTGTAACATTTTTTTCCTTAATAATCATTTTTGTTTTATTCTAGTTCATAAATCTATTCTCAAACCCTGGAGTTTGCATGAAATTTTGCATGATATGAATGTTAAAACAGCACTTTTTACTCAACAATAGCATAAAGATTATGGGGTTGACCAGGTTTGCAGCTTTTAAAAATTGAAGTTGCTCTTTAATAATAATAGCTATCTTATACCAAAAAAAAAAACAGTCTCAGACCATGTTATTTGCATGTTATTTTAAATTAGTTGCATGCTTTAAAATGTTTAAATTAGCACACCAATAACAAATGGTTTCTGGTTTGTCTAAAGACCACATCTGCAGTTCCTGAGTACCAAATGAAAATGTTTCTCAGCACTATTTTAGCGATATTATCTCAAACCCTATTTTTTGCATGTGATACCACATTTGCATGCATTAGGATATCAGTACAACAATAAAGTCGTAATTGGCCTGTATGAGAAGCTAAATAACTGTCCAGTATATCAACATAAACATTTTTATTTGCATGCAACATCCTAGTATATGCAGGCAAGAATTGATCTATTAATAATTGCGCAAAAAACATTGGTTTGTATGAAAAGTTTAGGAAGTCCCATAAGAGGACTGAAATGTTTACTGTGATGGCTAGTAATTAAATGCCGTTGTGCCTAATGGAGTCTTTTAATTTCCGTGGTTTGGCATGCTCCCTTACAGCCTGTGGTATTGCATGCTGTGTGCCATTAATCATACAGTACTACCCTGCACTATTCACTGTTTATTGCACAGTGCTGTCTTGAAACATTTTGTAAAGTATATAACTAAAAAGAAAATCTCTCCTAATCAGACTATGTGTTATAGAATAAAGCAGTACTTAGGGTGGCTGCAATGTTAAGTAGTGATGACACAGGAACTGTCAAAATGAGTCATCCTGCTTAATGTTTTGCCCTTGACTGAAGCACTTAACCTTGTGTTGCTCCAGGGAATAAATTAAAATTAATTCAAATTCATATTTATCTTGTAGGTCATTGACTTCCATTACAGTATCAAACATATTGGATTGTACTATTTCTACTCCTCTGAGAAAATTTATATAGTGTTGACACCCTTGAAAAGGGTTTTAAATAAGTTAACCCAAATGTAATTTTAAGAAAAACAGGAAAACTTGAATATTTTATTTACTCTCTGCTTTAAAGTTTAAGAACTCAAAAATAGTTTACAGCATGAACATTGACAAATAATTTGGTATTGCCTTCAAATAACCAGTCATTACAGTACAGTTTGTATAATTATATATTTTTATTATATATCTGTTAATGTGTTTTATTGTTATGCATACTATTCACATGCAGAATTTCTTACATTTGAAGTGGTAATACCAGTGTTGTACAATTAGGCATCTGCATTATTAAAAGTAAACATAACATGGTGAATATTAAAGGGGTAATTTTTATTTTTGAATCATGAATCATGAATTCCTAGAGGAAAAGGGCTGTGGTGAAAAAAAACAAACATGGAAACACTTCATTGCCCATAATGCACTGGGTTCGATCAGACTACAGGTGAGCAGGGATACAAAAATGTGAAGGTACAATTTGTAGATTTCATAAAAGTTGTAAAACTTGTAATATGGCAGACCTTTGCTGACAAATAAATAGATTTCTTTATTTTTTTTGGTGCAAGCAACACATAAAAACAATGCACAATGTTCATTTACTTATACTACCGACATTGCAACAATACAAAGCTGCTTGAAAATCAGTGAATGGATGAATCTTTTAATGAATAAATTTCTTATTTGCAGGTCTTTCCATGAGAAATGCTCAGGAGGAAGAGCCTCCAGACCCACAGCTTGTGCGATTGGACAACATGCTGCTGGCCGAAGGTGTGGCCGGTCCAGAGAAGGGAGGCGGAGCTGCCGCCGCGGTCTCTGCCGCAACCAGCTCTGGCGGGATGTCACCTGACAGCTCACTGGAGCACTCCGACTATAAAAGCAAGTTGAGCCAAATTCGGAACATTTACCACACAGAGCTGGAAAAATACGAGCAGGTACATAACGCTGTCATTGTGCTGGGTTGCCACGCCCACAGCGAAATCTTATTGGTCCAGATTCCTGCATCACAATAATAGAGTGCAGCAGTGCACACCCACTTTTATTTAGCAGCTTGCTTTCTGGAAGTATTTTTCTCATTCATTTTTTCACAAAAGATTAATGAGTTAAAAAAGTGAACCAATCAACCAGCTGTGAGGCTTTGATTTTAAGCAAAAAGTATGCTATATATTAATTTTATTGAAAAATAAGGATATTATGCATACAAATATTTAAGTAGTTTAAGATCATGGGAAGACTGATTTTTCTGCAGAATCATGGGTAATATAGTTTTTCATCAGGAATTCCACTTTTGAACACGATTATATAAAACAATACATTGATCAATCAACGAAAGCACATACCATTGATTAATAATCTCATAGCTCACAGTGTGTCTCACTTAATAAGTTACAGTTCGAAATCAGTTGTTCTATGGAGCAAATGAATGAGATTCTTTCTTCTGGAACCTGACTGTTGCACTCTATTGAGCTTGAAATACATCTTGATCTGTTGTTTGCACTGCATTTGTCTTTGAGTGAGGACAAAAATGTATGTCTGTCATAGGAAGACACAGGTCCTCAGGCAGAAAGGTGCTGCTTTCTAACCTCATTGCTGTTTCCAGGCCTGCAGTGAGTTCACAACCCATGTTATGAACCTGCTGAGGGAGCAGTCTCGCACCCGACCCGTGTCTCCGCGTGAGATCGAGCGCATGGTGGCCATCATCCACCGCAAGTTCAGCTCCATTCAGACGCAGCTCAAACAGAGCACCTGTGAAGCGGTCATGATACTGCGCTCACGCTTTCTGGATGCCAGGTGGGATTAAAAGGCATTTTGTGATATTACATCTTTGCTTTTAGTGGTTTTTTGTTTTCCAATCTAAACAATCTAAACATAATCCAATCTAAACATAAGAAGTCTTGAAACGCTGAACAAATTCACATAGATGCAAACTCCTCACCTTTCAGTGACAGCTCACTTTTTTGAGATCAGAATAGGTCACCTATGAGATTTGAGTGTTTTTGTGAGGGTGAGGTACTTACAGGTGTAAATAAATAATGGGGCTGGTTGCAGACTGATCATAACTTTTTTAATTCAGTTATGAAAAGGTAGATTAGTCTTATTTGTAAGACTGAGAACCACTTGGCAACTGCTAGTAAGTTTTGTATAGTCTTTTTTTTCTTTACTCTTTACTTCAAAAACAGTCTAAAAAGGGTAATATTTTATG
This sequence comes from Acrossocheilus fasciatus, assembly GCA_036784905.1. Classification (NCBI taxonomy): domain Eukaryota; kingdom Metazoa; phylum Chordata; class Actinopteri; order Cypriniformes; family Cyprinidae; genus Acrossocheilus; species Acrossocheilus fasciatus. The sequence continues at coordinate 32,246,080 of CM071953.1, forward strand.
TATTTGAGGTCTGAGATGTTGTAACAGTGAAGAGAGAAATGTGAAAAATGACATATTAGGTATAATAAAAAATATTTTTAAAAATACCTTAAAGTAACAACAAATGAGCATGTAAAACAAATATCTTTAAAAGAAATTCCACGTAGAGCATGCCCCTGATTCACGCAATGTTCTTCTTTTTCCCCCCTTACCTGTTTGCATCTCTGAGTTCATGCTTAAAACAAGAACAAATAGCTGTCAATGGGGAATGAAAACTTGTTTTTTCCCTTTGAATTAAATAGATTTTTCTGATCCCATCGACGTATATTTGATCGTGTTTTAGTCATAAACTCAGTTCATTTTGATCAGTTTCACTGAAAACAAGACTTTTTATCTTATGTCATTTTTCTTCTCAAATAAATGTGCCTTGATTTAAGAATCTTTAGAACATACATATTGTGTTCCCTACAAGTTACTCCTTCATTTTTCTTTACTTGGTCTTTAAAAGTCTCAAATTGATCTGCATTAAACCTGCAGAAACCCTGTTTGTTCTTCATGCAGATGTTGATTTCAGATTTTACATTTTTTTTGACTATGACATTTTCTTGCTTTGTCAGGCGTAAACGGCGTAATTTTAGTAAACAGGCCACAGAGGTCCTGAACGAGTATTTCTATTCACATCTCTCGAACCCTTACCCGAGCGAGGAGGCCAAAGAAGAGCTGGCCAAGCAGTGCGGTATCACTATGTCTCAGGTACGAGCTCCTCTACCAGATCTATTTTCTCTATTTAATAGGCTTGTTTTCTTTTGAGCGTTTGAAAGGAGCCTGGCTCTCAGTCCACTACGGGAGCGTCCAGTCATCAGAGATGGATCAGTTTCATTTTGGCTCTGAAATCGTGACAGGTGTCCAACTGGTTTGGTAACAAGAGGATTCGCTATAAGAAGAACATTGGAAAGTTCCAGGAAGAGGCCAATCTGTATGCCATGAAGACGGCCTTAGGGGCGACACAGAGCGAGGAATCACCCCACACTCCAAACTCTACTGGTTAGTTCAAGTCAGGGCATTTTCACACTAGTTTTTGAGATTTGAAATAGTCTTGAGTAGGGGTGTGCGATATATATATCGTCGTCTGATTGTTGTTTAAATGATGTGCGATTTGACATTATCAAGTATTTTACAAAAACCATTCAAAACACATACAGAGTGCACACATTAATTAAGTGTTCTTTCACTACATTTAGAATGAACACAAAATTAAAGACATGGGGGCAGAAAATGTATATAGGTTATTTTGTACCACTTCATATAGCCTAGTTAATCAGTTTCACACAAAAAATAACGCTCCAAAAATGACCACGATTACAAATGTGTGATAGATTTTTTTTACAACAGTTCAATAAACAAGAGGTTAATTAAGAGACTTACGTTTTAGACACCATATTTCCTATTTTTGCTTTATTTCGCCAACAAAAATCACTTCAAACACAGCCACAGCACTGTTTTGCGTCTCTGAGCAACATGACGGTGTTTCGTTCCTGAATGAATCAAATGATTCGGTTCAGTTGCTGTGACTCACTTATTAACAGTGACTTGCTGCCACCTCCTTGACATTCAAAGTATCTTTTATTATTTTAATAAATTCAAATATTGGTATTTAACCTTTTTTTGTTTAATATATCAAAACATGATTTATGCATTTGTTATTGCAGGTTAAATGCATTCGTGTCTTGCATTAAACAGTGTGTAAATGCATCTAAATGCCACTTCATATGCAGCTTCTGTGTTTTCTCTGCATTGCAAAGATTTCATTTGCTTGGTAATAGCCCAAAAATCTTATTATTCTAATCCACTGATTAAATGTAAGAATTCGACTCAAAAGATAGTGGACACTTTTAGAAAAAATGGCTTTATAAAGGTAAAAATGCCCATAAAATGTAAAAATCAGTTTAAACGTATTGGAAAAGATTAATTTGTATCACTGCTGTGAACTGACCACCTCACAGAATATGAAGAATATCAAAAACTTTAGGAGTCAGCACAATAACATACAGCAAAATATCATCTAATTATCGTTATCGAATACCAGAAAATATAGAGATATCATTTTTTGTCAATATCGCACACCCCTAGTCCTGAGCAATATACTTAATACATATTAAGAAATAGCAACATTTACCTACATGTAGCTTACTGCAGCAGAGATAATGCAAACAAATCTTTGGAATCAGAGTTTTGAATTGGGCTGACCATTGAGATGAATCATTGATATTTCAATTATAAAGTGGTTAAATATGTTTGAAAGCAATAACTATATATTTAGATGTTTAACAATATAATACAATGTTCTTAATATATTACTGTTCAGAAGTTTAGGATCTGTACACAATTGTGACTTTGTAAATCTCTAATGCTAACCAAAGCTGCATTTATGTGATCAAAAATACTGAAAAACTGAAATGTTCTTACAATTTAAAATAACTGCTTTCTATTTGAATATATGTAAAAATGTAATATATTCCTGTGATGCAAAGTTGAATTTTCAGCATCATTACTGCAGTCTTCAGTGTCACATGATCCTGCAAAAATCATTCTCATATGCTGTTTTTTTCAGAATTATTTGATGAATTGAGTCTAGCATTTATTTAAAAGATAAATCTTTTCTGCGATTATAAATGTCTTTACTGTCACTTTTGATCAATTTATTGCATCCTTGCGTCAAACTTTTGAACAGTAGTGTGTGTATATAACAATATAATATGTATTTCTAAAATTAAAATAACCGCTTTGTTTGTTTTGCTCCATTTGATTGATGTGTGTGCATGATGAACAAAGACTACAATGTTTAATCACTTTCTGTTAGGGTCCATTGTTAATTGCATAATGTTAATTGAAACTATAACAGTAAAATGTATGTATATGTTTGCTCTTTATCCTGCTGGTATCACAGTGCAAAATCCTTCTTAATTAATAATTAAAGTCATTAAAATTGATATAAACTTGTAGTACTAGTAAAAGGCATTTGCGAGGTTTTTCATACATGACTGAGTCTCATACCTCTCATTCTTCCAGGCTCAGGATCGTTCTCGCTGTCAGGGTCAGCTGACTGCTTCCTAGGAGTTCCTCCAATGAACGGAGAGCAGCCGCCCTATCACATGGGGGCTCAGGTACGACTCTCCCGAACTCAGTCATCATTCCTACGGCCCGCTGCATGTCATCATCTCTGTGCATGTGTTTGCATCTCACTGCTTCAGAGAGGGAACGATGTGGTTTTGTGTGTTTGCCGTGCAGCTCTGCCTAAATGTCCTTTTCCTCTCTCTCTCTGGTAGGACGCTCAATCACGCTTCTCAGAAAGACTCTATAGTACCAGAGAGAGCCGGGTGAGGAGCTCATCACATGCATGCTCGTGTCTGCCAACTATCAGTCTCGCTTTTAAAGTGACTTCACTGTGATCTTTACTCAGTTATGCTGCTTTGCAAGGATTCACATGCAGTGTTGATTATATTTAAGGCCCATTCATATCAAGAGTGACGTGTGACTCAAGTGGCACATGAATTTTTTAGGAGAAACAAATGTGAATAGCACATACGTGGTCTTACATTATTTTCGATAATGATAATGTAATAATCATTATTACAACATTATTTGTTATTAATAAAAAATAATAAAAAGGTGCTGTATAAATGTTCAAATTATTATTGTTATAAAATGTGTATTGTTGTTAAAAATGTAAATTATCTCACAATTAAATCAGATTATTATCAGATTTCACCTGCTTTAAATAAGTGTAAAATACCAATATACTGATAATATATTAATAGTAAAAATATAGTCTAGTATAAATGCTGAAATGATGATGATGATTATTATTATTATCTAACAATATATTTCACTTGCATTAAATAGGGATATATCTTGATATAATGTAATAGTGTTCTTTTGTTAGTAATAAAAATTGATCATTTTACAAAATAGCTTTTGTTTATTAAAAGAAGAAAGCATTGCATTTGCGATATGGCTTCTGCAGTGAAATCACAAAAAATATGTCAATATAAAATGTACAATGTGAACAACATGGCAAAATCCATTACATGCATCAAAATGTGAAAATTTTCTTTATAACTTTAAGCCAGTTCATTGTAAATAACATCTTCAGCATAATATGTGGTCGTTTTTTTTCACTCACTGTGAATAGGCCTTAAATTCTATGTATGTATGCTATTTCTGTACAGGACGACTTCTATTTTTCTGGTTTTAACAGCAGTTTTCTGTGTCTGCAGACTAATGGGAACTGGCAGGAGCAGAACACACCACCCTCCGCCACTTCACCCGGCAGCGATCACTCCGACAACTCGGACTGATGAGCTCCTTCCGCTGGCGTCCCGCTCAGACACCGGAGGACACACGGAATGACGAAAGAATGATGGTCACTCTTCTACCCAAATGCAGTTTTAGTTTTTGGCATTTATTTTGTTTTTAGAAGCTCATTATCAGACTTGACATTGAGCCTCATTCATGACACACGAGCAGAGATTTTCCATGTAAACCATTAATAAAACTGTTCTTATGACAATTGTCGTATTCCATTCAATACGGTAATTTACGTAAGAATGGGCCTCATTCATGAAGCATGAAATAAATTGATCGTAAAATCGTTATTTTTCTGCGTTCAGTTCAGTGAGAGCAGAACAGATTTCTGTCATAATATCTCACACATACATATTTTATGTGTGTGTGTAAAGCTAATTTACATACAATTTTGTTACAATTTATGCATTTGTTAAGCTTTTGTTTCATGAATAAGGCCCTTTTCTCCGTTCGGATGAATGAGTGTGTTTGTGTGTGAGAGAAGAGTTGGACGAGTTCATGGTTTTTAGTTGCCGTCTTGTATTTTATTTTCACTTTTTCACTACATTACAATTTCCACTATTTGTTACTGCAATATCTGGGTGTTGAAAGGGGAAATTTTTAAACTGCATTAAGACTGCTTTCATTATAGTTATTATATTATTGTTATCACTGCTCTATATTGTTTATTCAAAGCTCAGATAGAATTGGCTTGGGTGAAGGGGGCAATAGAGAAAAATCCAAAGATTGTTTGTTTGTTTTTTTCGTGTGTGTGTGTGCGTTTCTCTTTTTTACTGGGTTTGTGTATGTATCAGTTATATGAATGAGGTGTGTTTGCTGTCTTTATTTACCGTTTGAATGAGTATATCAACAGTGCTGTCTTTTCTCTGTACAGTGAAACACCTGTATTCTCTACCTCTTTTACAATAAAGACTGTCTGTGTACACATTCATCATTGCGCTCAAATATTGTATTTTTTCAAGCAAATGATCGGTTTTACCTTTTATTTTTAACACTGAAAAATGTTTACTTAACATAATATGGCACTTGCAGCCCATTTTACTTTAATAATTTGATTAATTTCCCAGTGAAATGTTATTTGTTAATATTTCGCTGGACGATATTTCAGTCAAGTCAGACTTTATAGAAGTAGCATCTCACAAAAGCGAGAAAATTTGGTTAGCGACACCATTGTGAAAGATACACCGGAATCTGGATGTTTCTTGAATCTTCATCTCATGTGAGTGTACATCTTTTTAAATATATTTACTGTACTTTTTTTGTTTGTTTGTTTGTATAAAACATAAATGAACATTTGAAACCCTCCTCAACTAAAATGGAGAGCAGATTAGACTGCAAGAAAATGCAATTCAACGCAATAATATTAGTGCTGTCAAGCGATTAATTGCATCCAAAATAAACGTTTTTGTTTACATAATATATGTGTGTAATGTGTATATTTATCATGTATATATAAATACACACATGCAGCATAGGTTTTTTCTTAAATCAACAGAAAAATAAGGATTTTTTTCCTTGCAGAAAATGAAGCCAATTTTTAGTTTAATTAAGTTTATTTATTTATTTTTTTATGGAAAATATTTTTTGCATCAAGGTTTCATTATGGTATTGTAATACAAATATTATATGAAGTCACTATTTTCATGAAAATTTCCTATTACTGTAGTGAAAAAAAATCGAATTCTCACCGCTGTAGTGAAAAGATTAGTTTAATTTAATTTGTATATTTTGTGTAGTATTAAAGTAAACCCTTAATTACAATAAAGCAAAACATCAAAAAATATAATGCTTATCAGGGAATAATTAAGGAGGACAATATGCTTTATTGTCCTAAAAATAATGTCAAAATGCAAAAAGAAGTTCTAAAAAATAGTTCTAAATAGACTTTATTTTCTTCATGCAAATTTGAATTGCTTTTGATTTTGGGGTGAGGACAAGTTTTCCTGAGATTCCACCACTAATATTAGATTATTTTAATAGTTAATAGAGAAATTGTAAAGCACAGTTTTATGCATTTTTGAGTTGTCTAATTTCGTTTCTCTTTATCTTCTCTCACATGCTGCTTTGGATGATGACGGGGAGCTCATTACCGACCCTTTCACTCATTTTGGAGTTGCAGTTCCTCATATTCTCCCTCTCAGAGTCCATCTGAGCTGCGCTGAGGCTGTTCCCTGTGGTTCTGCTCTCTGATTGGCTGGCTGCTTCTCTTGGGTGTGGCACAATCACTATTTCTACATGCTCATTGGCTATTTTTCCAGCTGGCATGGCTACGGACAGCTCTGTTTGGTTGCCACTGGAACGGCGGTTCAGTGCATGCTGGGTACAGGAGAACGAACGCTGTCGAGGTGCGGGTTGAGGAGACAGGAAGTGAGGTGTTGCCGCTCGAGTAACGTTCTGGGTCATCTCCCTCTCCTCGTCCTCTGCCTCTGACGTCACTTCCTGGAGAGTGCTGATAGGCCGAGATGGGCGGCCAAGAATCCTGGGGCTGACCAATGCTGTTGCTGATTGGTTGGGTGCTGGACGCCAGTTCTGGGGGGAGGAGCATTGCGTTCTTCCCATCTGCCAATCACTGTTGAGAACAAAACAGGAGATCACGTTGGTAAAGTTGCAAATGGTTTTTGAGGGAACATCTGCAGAGGTGACTTACGTAGGCGGAGGTGTTGACATCCCCCTTTGGCTAATGACCCCTGAAAACGAGGCACTTCTTCCGGGTAGACATGGAGGTGAAGCGACCCAAGGAGAATAGACGTACGTGCGATCGTCCCAGAGCACCTCAGTGGCGGGATCTAGAGGAACCGGCGCCCTGTGAACTCTGTGAGCCAACAGGAGCTCGAGGACCTGATGATGTAATCCCTCTCGAGCCACATCCAGTGGCCGCCGCCCCTTGCAGTCAGACAGGTCCTGATTGGCCCCGTTGAGCAGTAGGAATCGTGCGGTGTCATAGCAACCGTGGAGAGCTGAGAGAAACAAAGCCGTTTCACCCTATAGAGAAAGAGTGAGTTTTATTCCATTAGTATTGGTGGACTACAATGAATCATTCATCAATCTAATGTTCGTTCTCTCTATCAATCTATCTATCTACATATAAATTGTTTAACTGTTTGTTCTCTATCTATCTATCTATCTATCTATCTATCTATCTATCTATCTATCTATCTATCTATCTATCTATCTATCTGTCTATCTATCTATCTATCTATCTATCTATCTATCTATCTACCTACCTACCTACCTATCTATCTACTTGTCCGTCCGTCCGTCTGTCTGTCTATCGTTCCATCATTTTATCGATAGTTCTATCTATCTATCTATCTATCTATCTATCTATCTATCTATCTATCTATCTATCTATCTATCTATCTATCTATCTATCTATCTACCTACCTACCTACCTACCTACCTATCTATCTACTTGTCCGTCCGTCCGTCTGTCTGTCTATCGTTCCATCATTTTATCGATAGTTCTATCTATCTATCTATCTATCTATCTATCTATCTATCTATCTATCTATCTATCTATCTATCTATCTATCTATCTATCTATCTATCTGTCTGTCTGTCTATCTATCTGTCTGTCTGTCTGTGTCTGTCTATCTAACTATCTGTCTGTCTATCTGTCTGTCTGTGTCTATCTATCTATCTATCTATCTATCTATCTATCTATCTATCTATCTATCTATCTATCTATCTGTCTGTCTGTCTATCTATCTGTCTGTCTGTCTGTGTCTGTCTATCTAACTATCTGTCTGTCTATCTGTCTGTCTGTGTCTATCTATCTATCTATCTATCTGTCTGTCTGTCTATCTGTCTGTGTCTGTCTATCTATCTATCTGTCTGTCTGTCTGTCTATCTGTCTGTCTGTGTCTATCTATCTATCTATCTATCTATCTATCAATCATTCTATCGTTCTATTGTTCTTTCATTCTTTCTGTCGTTCCATCCATCCATTCATCCATCTACCACAATTGAAATTCTGAATGGCACGTAACCCTGGTTTATTCAGTGGTTATACAAAAGGTTGACTTTTCTTTACCTTATGGTCCTGTAAGTCCACTGCAGCACCGTAGCGAATGAGAGTCCGTGTCAATGGGAGGTGGTTTACTGAGCATGCCCAGTGGAGGGCAGATCTCCCTGGATGAAGAGAACGGGAGAGAGAGAGAGAGAAAGAGAAAAGATGCAAGAAGGAATTGACAACAAACAGGGCAAGGGTGATCAGGAAATGGCGTGTTGTGGCGCACAGAGGGGTCAGAAAGTAGTGGACGAAGCCAAAAAATGACATGCGAGCATCCAGGAATGTGTTATGAGAAGGGAAAACAGGAAGCGACAATAAAAGAGGGAAATTTTTGAGAGAGAGAAACGGAGGCATGGAAGGTTAATACATTATTTCCACATTGACCGGGCGCTACAGCACATTAACTGTGTTCTGAATCAGACGTGTTAATCAGGGGTGCTGGAGTGAGGCGAGGGAAGCAGGAGGAGACGGAGGAAGGCAGTGGGGAGTTCAGGACAGGACAGAGACAGTGACAAAGACAAAACCAGAAAGGGCAAAAACATTACTCCCCAACTGCAAAGGAAACAAAAACTATTCCTGTAATATATTCTTGAAGACCACTTTGATTGAAGGGACTCGTTCCACATGCAAGGGTTAATGGCGCTCTTACCCGTGTGGTCGGTGTTGTTGACTGGCACTCCGGCTCTCAGGAGCTCCAGAACCACTCGGTCAAGCCCGCTTCTGACAGCTCGGATCAGCACGACCGAGCCGTCCGGGCCACACCACTGCACCGGAGCGGCCTGAGAGAGGACAGCACAAATGATCAGCTCTACAGAGAGAATGCACAATGATGCAGCATGCAGAAATCTTTTTAATAACATACAGTATATCAGGAGCGTTGTGGTATAATATGTTTTTTAATGTGCAGGCAGATTGTTCAAATTAAATAAACTCACATTTCTTGGAGGTCTTTGAGGTGTAGGAGCTGCATTTCTTTCCCATCCTCTAGGGGGAGCTAAAGGTAAAAAAGAGAAACACAATTGAAGCACAGTAGCTGTGTCCCATTTCTCCTCCTATCTGTGCTAAATAGTATGCATGATTAGAATTAGCACTTTCTCCATTCATGATGCATTGAAAATAACATGCAAATGTTATTCAGATGCACATGATTTTCAAAGGTTATGTTGGGGATGTAAAACAAGTTTTTCAACATGAATCTGTTGAAAGATTTGCTTGAATCATCACTTTGAAATATCCACAGAAATCCCCACATGGCATTTACATACTTTTAAATGTTTTAGTAAAAAATAATATATATATATATATATATATATATATATATATATATATATATATATATATATATATATATATATATATATATTTATACAGTTTCATTTAATATATTATCTAAATTAGTCAAATAACTATGCTTTCAAAATAATATTTGTTAATTGAAATTACAAAAAAAAAAATAATGAAAATAAAATATAAATATTAAACTTAAACATAAATTTGCCTTGACAACTAACTGAAATAAGTTTAAGTTGAAGTAAAAAAAAAAAGAATAAAACTGAAATAAAAAATAAAACTAAAATAGCAGTCTATAATAAAATATAAAAAATGACAAAAGCAAATAAATATTACTAAAACATAAACTAAACTAAATCAATAAAAATAAATGCTCATTTAAAATAATGATAATAGTAATAAATGCTATAATAGTAGTATATAAATAAAATAAAACTGAATTAATCATAACTATACATAACTTTGTTTTTGTAATCTTTTGAATCTGCTTGGCTGTTTGTGAAATGATGATATAAATATAATATAATATAATATATATATATATATATATATATTATGAAGAGAGAGAGTAACTAAATGAACGTTTACTGACTACATCTTAATGTAATCTCTTCTGTCTACTCGACTGTTTTGCCAATATTATGGTTTCACAGATACAAAAAAACACCCCTCTTTTGTTATTTTAGAGCAAACACATAAATAACACTGAAAAATATCATTTCTAGCTGTTTGACAGTGAGTGGCTCCTCATTCCAGCAGGTCTCACCCAGCATGCGGGGCTGTTGGTGGTTGAAGTGTTTTTGGTCTGGTGATCTGTGGTCACGGATGGTCCTGTTGATGTCCTCCATGGAGCTCTGGGTCACATCGGTGTCACTTCCGATGTCCAGTTCCTTCCTCAGGGGTCTATAATCAGCGTAAAGGACACGGACAATTCCTCCCCATTAGCACGGTTTCCTCACTCACAGTATGAAAACTCTTCAAAGACCCTCGAGCTCCTTTGAACATCAGACTCACCGCATACGGATCGCATCCTCACCGAGGGGCTCCTTGCGACTTTTTCCTGACTCTTTTCCTTTCTTGTTTTTCTTCGTCCCATTTCTGTCTTTATCTCTTCCCGATCGGCTTCTTTTCTGCTCAGAGCGGCGGGACCAGGCCTTGCTGCCGTTATTGCTGTCGGTCACCGTGGATCTGTGACGCACTCGCTCTCCTCCCTCTCGTCTCTGTCTCCTTCTCTTTAACCACAGGAACACCACCGTGATGATCACGGCAGCCGCCACACCGAGCCCCGTCGCCACACCGACCACAGGCCACATCCAGCCAGGAGAGGCTTCATGAACTAAAACATGACATTTAGCAGCTAAATAATGCTCAGGAATACAAGAAAACATGCTTGATATTTCTCACAGCTAACTTTTCTAAAACTCTCTTATCTTTTGCTGTGACTTTAATCAGTTTAATCAGCAGGGGATAAACATTTAGCAGAGGGAAGGATGATTAGTGAATAATGATTAAAATATTAGTTCGTTCCTCACACAAAGCTATCGCATTGTTTCAGAAGAGTACTTTTATGATGCTTTTTGTTGTTGTTGTCATTTTAGAGTTAATAGTCATGGTTATTATGAAAGTAAGAAAAATATTGCTGCGTTTTTGTTTGACAGCATTGTTGTTATTGTTGAAATAAAGGTGAAATAAAAAAAAATAAAAAATATTAGACTTAAAAATAATTAAAGAAGCCAAGAACACGGTTTGGAAAATGGATTCACGGTGTACTCGCTTATTATATAAAATTTGAACTAAAAAAAGTTACGGACTGCAGCTTTAAATGTCAATTTGTGTTGTCTTGGAAGCTATCTGAAATAAGCTCAAACTGAAGTATTAAAGTACTGAAGTACTGAAGAAATAAATATAAAGCTGTACAAATTTTTTAAAATCTAAAAGAAATTAAAAAGCACTAACACACAACTATTTTGTGCAAATCATTCCAGTATTACAAATTACTAAAATTGAATTAAATTAGGCTAAATATTAAAATCAATCAATACAGTTTTAAAATATTACATACTATAGTAATATGTAAATAATAAAATAACTAAATTATTAACATTTCGTTTTAAATGAGAATAAGTAAAATAAAAACTTACAATGTAGAATGTGGACTCTTTAAATAAAAAAATGAAGAAATAAAATTACCAACACTGAAATAAATAAAAAGCTTTACAGAAATGAAAATTAAAAAAAAAATAAAAATATAAAATAAAAGTTTAAAAAATTCAAATTTAGCTTAAATAAGTAAATAAAATAATTTAAACAAAATTTAAAATGTTTAATATGGACTCTTTAAATTAAATAAACATTAGATGAAAAACTTAAACCTAAAAAAACTCAAATAAATGCTAATTCAAAATATTATACTAATACTAAAATAACACCTTATGCAGGAAAAATAACAGCATAATGGTTTGAAACAATAATAGTTAGTAAATAATTATTTAAATTTTGCATAACTTTCTGTAAGTGTCTGAATAGTATGCTTATGTTTTGGCAAAGTATAAAGAAAACAAACCGTTGCGCTCCTCCTTTGGCAGTTTCACCTCCTCTCTGGCTCCTATTTCCTCATCGACTCCACGTACGCTGATCACAGCCGCCAGGATCTCTGGGATCATGGGAAACGAGGAGGCATGATTCTGTGCCAGGATGGCACGCAGGAAGTGTGCAGCCTCGATGGCATAGTGGAAACACGCGGAGGAAAGACGGGAGCAGGGTCTGTTATCCAGCTGCAGGAATAACACTGACCTGTAATACAAAAAATACACATGCAGTCAGCACACGTTTGGAAAACAGACCACTGATTATTGAAAAGTCAGGCAATACCTGTATGATATCATTACTGAAGAACTGTAGCAAATAATATATAACTAACAGTAAAACAAACTATAAAATAAAGTAAAATAAAATATAAAATATATTTTTGAAGCATAAACCCTTGATTAAAGACTATAAAAAATAAATTAAAAATCAATACTATATTATTTAAAAAGATTTCTTATTTAAAAAATAAAATAAAAGCTTGAAATGTAGAATATGGCCTCTTTAAATTATTTATTTTACATTATTTTTTAGAAACATTTTATGCTTTTTACAGTTTATATTATGTTTTTTTTTTATGCATAAACCTTTGATTAACATGGAATATAAAATAAAATAAAAAATAGTAAAATTTAATTTAAAAGCTTGAAAAGTAGAAGATGGCCCTTTTAACTTAATATTATTAACATTATTTTATAGGTATTTTTTAGGGGGTTATTTATATTATGAGTATTTTTGGTGCATAACCCCTTAATTAACATGGACTATAAAAAATAAAGTAAAATAAAATATAAAATATATTTTTGATGCATAAACCCTTAATTAACATGGACTGTAAAAAATAAAGTAAAATAAAATATAAAATATATTTTTGATGCATAAACCCTTAATTAACGTGGACTATAAAAAATAAAAATAAAGAAAAATTCAATACTATATTATTTAAAAACATTTCTTATTTAAAAAAATAAAAATAAAACCTTGAAATGCAGAATATGGCCTCTTTAACTGAAAACATAAACGGATATAGTATCACTAACCCATTGCTGTCATAGGATGGAGTTTGAGCGTACAGCTCGGAGAGCTGTCGGGTGTCCATTGTAAGTAGGTCTGTGGTGGGCTGGAGAGGTGCCATCCCTCTGAGTTTGACGCCGGTCTGCAGGACAGTGCTTAAGGGCCATAATAGAGAGCTGTTCTGGGTCTGACCCCTCTGGAAAGGGATTCTAGTGTGCAGTATGAGGCTTCCTTTAGCCCAGACGGGGTGATGCTTTTTGTGGCAGTCCGAGCCGTCCGACCCACAGGGGGCGTTGTTGCAGCCCTGGTCGCAGTGGCCGTTGTCATAATGATTTCGGCAATATTGAACATGCCCTAAACTGAGAAAACAAAACATTTGACTTCAAGCATGCATATAACAAATTATAAATATGGGTGTTGCATTGCAATAAATTCATATGCATATCAGTTGTGGGTTCTGCATCCTGTAAAGGCATGTAATTTGATGCATTGTAACTGTGGTTACAATTATTTATGACAACTAATACTTTATCGAGTTTTTAAGGCCGAAGTATTATTTTTACTTCGTTATTGTACTTGTACATGTTTCAAGTAGGCCCAGGGGGGCTCGAGCTGCATTCTATCAGCTGCAGTTCTGGCGCCGCCGTCTCTATGTACTGTACAACGCCACATACATTCACAGCAGTGTTAACTCAGCGGTAGAGTTACTCTCATGGGACACTGCACATATTCGCAATCACAAAACTACATTATTTGCATCTGCTTCAAAGACTTACTGGTTAAACATTGTTCTGAGGAGCGCCTTTTCTGAGCAAATACAGCGCGTGCTCTAAAAAAAAACCGTCAAACAGTGCCTGATTACTGAACTAAGTTATGTTTTTTTGCTAATACTGTCAAAGCACACAAGGTTCATGTATAGACTCAGCTGGTTATGTCTAAAATGAAAGTAAACAGCTGAGAGAAACTGATGCGTGCCTGTATATTAGATGCGTGCAGGTCTTAAAGGGACAGTACTAAACATGCTAGTGTAATTAAAGGAATAGTTCACACTAAAATTACATTTCTGTCATTATTTATTCACTCACATGTTGTCCCAAACCTGTATTAATTTTTTTCTTGTGCTGAACACAAAAGAATATATTATGAAGAATACTATGGACGGATGACTGTAGACCAGCAACTCTTCTTCAAAATAGCATTTATGTTTAGCAGAAGAAGGAAACTCATTCAGGTTTAAAACAACTTTTGAGTGAGTAAATGAAGGTATAAAAATAAAACACTAGCCTATTTTGTGGTGAATTATTCCTTTAATGTTAATAAAACAATAAAAATCACTCACTGCTCTTGACTGAAAAACTTTAATACAGTTGCTTTAATAGGAATCAATCTATCTAATGTTTTATTTTTATATTTGTTCATTTAATTTCTTGAATGCTCCTGCTCAATACACCTATAGCCTACCTGAAAATAAAACACGGTTTATTTTATTTGTATATTATGTGTATTTGTAATCTGTATCTTTGCTCTCATTTTTTAATAACAAAGATAAAATAATGACAACGGTTTTTATCTTCACCCACTTTGGCCTAAATATCTGCCATGCTTTTTTATATTTTGTTACCTTGAAAGGCCTTGTCTTTATAATAGGGAAATTAGTTTGGCTGTAATGCTCAGACAACTTACAAAATAGTAAAACCAACATGACAAAGAATCGTGTTAAAATCGTGATATTTCAAAAAAAAAAATCATGATTTTTTTTTTGCCACGTCACCTACCTCTAGCCGAGGGGGACCAAACCCATACGTTTTCCTCGTTTTTAAATACTATATGTTATATTTAGATTTTTTTTTTTTCAGTTGTTTGCACACATGACGTATCAGTTACCTAAACTGATATTTTAATATATTTTTAATGTTTTGATAGCATATGATAGGCCCCCCTCCCCAGGTATTTTGAGCAGTAGGGCTACAAAATGTAAAAATATATCAATTAAAATAACAAAATAAACACTTATCTATTAGTACTTTGCATTTTCACTCGCGTAAAAGTCTACTAGAGTAATAGTTTGTTATGGTATCTGTACTTCTACTCCAGTAGGCCTAATGTTACTAGATTTGTGTACTTCCTCCACAACTGGAGTTACTTCTCCTGGTTTGTTTTATGTGATATTAGCATGTTTCCCATTGGTTTCTTACTTGCAGGGGCCTTTGTCTTTGAGGCAGTCGAATCCATCTCTCAGACAATCAGAATCTGAGCACTCCTTATCACATACTCCATTCCCAAACTTGGCCTGGCACGTTTTTCCTTCTTTACAGCTGCTGTATGGATCACTAGGGGAGCCTTTTTAGGAAAAGCCAAAGTAGGTATGATTATCATGTAATAGAACTGGCTAGAACACATGGCAATGTCAAGCATGTTTTTGAGCTATTAAAAGGGCCCACATCACTAAAGATGTTCAGCATCATCCTGGCTGGAGGGGGCGGGGCCTTGACCTGAATTCCAGGAGAAACAGGAAACGAGGGGCATGACACAAACAGGAAGTTTCCAGAAGAGACGAACAGCAACAGGAAATGGGGTGGAATGGGCGTGGATGAAGGCTGAAGGGCATTACTGTAGCGATGAGGGATGTATTAGAGAGAGACAATAGCTTTGACAGGTGTGTGAAGTTAAAATCAAGCCATTATGACTGAACAATAAACCAGAATTTCGTATCACAAAACACAGAAAGTATAAATGGATTTACTGTTACATTGTATATATTTTTAAAACCTACAATATGTGCTTATGAACTACATTACTGCAAGAAGGAAATTTGACATCTCTTCAAAAAAACCTTCACTTCGTTTCACATTCAATATCTCATTTTTGTATGCCTGCTAAAAATCTTGTACATTTGTATTTTTTCTCTTAGCATTTTCTCCATTGAAGATGGATATATATATATATACACTACTTTTCAAAAAAAGTTGAGGTCAGTAATATTTTTAAAATGAAATTATTAATTTTATTTAGGAAGGATGCATTACACTGATCAAAAGTGTCAGTCATTTATAATTAATAATTTACAACTCATTTATAATGTTACAAAATTCTCGATTTAAAATAGAAAAAAAATAGATTTCTGTTTAAAATAAATGCTGTTTTTTAACTTTCTATTCATTAATCAATTTTTTTCTGTACAGCAAAATACAGAAAGTATATATGGACAGATTGATCTATCAAGTAGATAGATAGATAGATAGATAGATAGATAGATAGATAGATAGATAGATAGATAGATAGATAGATAGATAGATAGATAGATAGATAGATAGATAGATAGATAGATAGATAGATAGATAGATAGATAGATAGATAGATAGATAGATAGATAGATAGATAGATAGACAGACAGAAAATACAAATAAAAAAAAACAAATGGGTTTACTTACACACACACACACACACACACACACGTATACATACATATGTATATATATATATATATATATATATATATATATATATATATATATATAAGAACATTATTTTTTTTCAATAAAAATATATTTACTTTGTGGGTCTGAGATCAAAGTTTGGGAATTAAACCTGAAAGTAAAAAAAAAAAAAAAAAAAAAAAAAAAAAACCTTACACCCAATACATATTTTAGATTTTATTTGAGAAATATTACAGATTTTTTACAAAAAAAGGAAAAACTAATAATGAAAATAGAATGTTTAATTAATTTGCATGTTTGTTAATGTTTTTAATAAATATGTAATACATATCTAATATCAGATATCTAATAATATATCTAATATCAAGTTTCTAATCATTTGCCTTCAAATTCGTTATAAAAACAATTAGTGAATATTCTATATTATTCCTGTCTTATTTGCAGCTAGTAAGTGGCAGATAGTAGATAGTGGTACTAGATAGTAAGTGGGTCTTAGAACAGCAATCATCACATCATCATGCCGTCATCTGTGTTCATCTATTCATTCATCCATCAGTTCTGTCCACAGGAAACTGAATTTGACTCACCTTCAGATAATCTGCAGAGAGTCCATATGAAGAAGGAGAATCTCACAGTCGGGTGCATCTCTGAACACACAGACGAGTCTGGAGTTAGTCAAGTTCCTCTTGATTTGACAAAGGAACCCCCTTGAGTATGAATCACCAAGACCAAGACCTGGTGTCTTCTCATTTGAGGCTGTTCTTATGTCTTCAGGGAGTCTTAGATGGTGTCTTTAGATGGATGCAGCATTATCAGTCCAGCAATACTGTGTGAAGTGTGTGAACGTTCATGTCTACACCCTCAACAGCTCCCTCCCTGAATTTGCCCCTCATTCTTTTTCAGAAGCACGGCGGATATCTGGACGACTTCCTGCCACTGTGTGCAAAAGAATAGGAGCGAGTGTGTGTGTGTGAATCTGAAAGGTCGTTATTATCGCAGGAGTTTGACCTGTTTATGAATTATTTTACTGCATGAATTGTGTTGAAGGAAATTTGACAGGACAATTGAACAATACCACACAAAAAAAACTTTACTTCCTTGTGTTCAAACTAGACATAATATCTCATTTTTATATGCATTCTAAAAGTCCTATACATTTGTGTTGCTTTTTTCAGCATTTTCTGGGTTGAAAATGGATATTAAAAAGTGTAGTGATTTTTGCTTTCGCCAACCCAGGGAGGCAAAATGGTGTGGTGATGGGTACTCGCGTCACCAATGACGTTATGATATTTGAATCACGTGTCACTAAAGATGTGGTTATGAGTACATCACATAAGAAAGATCGGTGGGATCTCTAACTTGTAGAACCTCTTTCTGTATCATCAACACATGAAGACACAAGTGTAATAAAATAGAATTTATTAACAAAAAATAGACAAGCGTAACCAACAACTACTAAACGAATACCATAAATGAAATAGGAATAAAGTGCATAAGATGCATAAAATACAAGTGATTGTGTTGGGTGTTGCAATGTCAGAGCTACGTTATCTGGAAAGATAAACTGTTGCTACTCTGAAAGAAATAAGGTGAAGAACCTTATTATGCATCAAACAAATACATGAAAGATTTGTTATAAACTGCAATCGGCTATATAATATCTAATGTAAATTAGAAAAATCATATACTGATAATATACAACAATGCCAAGGTCTCTGGAAGAGGTTTGGATAAGTGATAGTTACGTTCTCTGTGGTCGAGTGAGCAGTCCGGTGGCGGTGACTTCATCCACTGGTTGTGCTGGTAACAATGCAGTGAGGAAAGGAGCAGGAATCTGTTTCGACAGCCTTGAACACGAAGCGCTGGAGGATGCTGAGCTCCTGGAGCACCAAAGGGTCCTAGAATCTGGAACACGCAGATGTGGCCCTGGAGTAGGTGCAGAAGGTCCTTAGCCTGGAACATACAAGCCAAGGTACCTTGGAGTGAAGGCTGGCTCGCTGGAGCTTAACCTTGTTACAGATGTCTGAGTGTCTTCTGCCTCTTTGGGCTAGAGATTCAGAACTTGGAGGCCGGAGACTCAGATCTGGTTGATCTGTCGCTGCCTTCCCTGTAACAGGCCGAAGACTCAGAACTAGGAGTGTCTTTCGGGAAGGTACCTTTATCTCTTTTCGATGAGGAGGAGATTGCAATCTGGCGCTTCTCCATTTCCATGCTGTGATTGGCTGTTTCCATCAGAGTGGAAGCATTCCACCCTTCTTTCCTCCTGTGGAACTTATTTGCATAGTCCAAACACAAAGTTACAAAAGTGTCACAAAAGTTTTACCAATGCATCATTCACTTACCAAACCACAATCAGAATACCTTTGGCAATGTTACGAACAAGTCCAAACATGATGGAAGAAGACTGAACTGTCATGCATGCATTCATTGTCCATCAACAGCTGAGTTTGTGTAAGATGTTGCACTACACGTCGCTGTCACTAAGAATACTTATTTCTCTGAATAAGTAGGATGTGTGTGTTGTAGTTTGCATCAGTTTAAGGTTTGAGAACTATGGAAGCATATGTGTAGCAAAATTCAATGTGCAATGTAATATGCAAAATGGCAATGCAATATTCAAAATGGCAATGCAATATTCAAAATGGCAATGTATTTCTGTATTTAAATTTACATTTTCCATTACCCCATATGTGCAAAGTTTGGTGCAGAAGGAAAATGAAAATGAAATTATAGTATTTACATTTGCCATTTCCAACAGTAGTCTTAATATGTAAAGTGCATACCATTTTAACGCTTTATAAGTAGCGAAATTAAAATGAAAATATATAACCCGAATTGATTTGATATGTGTAACATGTCCAAGCAGAAATGGTAGCAAAATGATCATTTAAATGTTATTTGTCCTAAATGCATTTAGACTAACAGTTAGGACACTTGCGATTGCATTTTCATCACGACTCGTGGGATATGTGTAGCAAAATTCAATGCGGCTTTGAAAATGCATTCCGAGCTAACCACGCCCACCCTCTGTCAATCATTGCGTCAAGGTGGGGATTGGCGGAAGCGTGTTACGTTTAGATCGCTCGAGACATGGCGGCTGGAGATCTGATAATATCGTTGAATTAATGGTACCATTAAATATACCATGTTTTTACTATAGTAAATATAGTTTAACTATATCGTTTGTAATTAAACCACAGTAGCCCCAAATTTAGGCTAGTTGTCTGAGACTCAATGAAATGTACTTTACCATCACAAACCATAAAATGTAATCTACTTTTACTATAATATTCATTTTCATAAGTAAACAGAGGTCACAAGTTAACACGGGCACATTTCCTTGATTCAGCCATGTTGTACAATGTCACGCCGAGAGTAAATTCAGAGCGGCTCGGTAGCTCAGTGCGCTCGTTACTGGCATCCCCACAGCGCGACTATTTTTAGCGCGTGTTCGAAACCCGTGCCAAACAGACTTTTTTTTTTTTTTTTTTTTTTCTGTAATTCAGCCGCTACGGGCGATCATACCATTGATTTGTAATCATTACAAGAATACCAAAAATCGTGTAATGAGCAAGTGTGCGTTTATTAGACAGTTTAATATCACGGCAGTTTGAGCTCGCAGAATCGGGGAATCTGCAGCGGTCGTTCCATCACATCTGGAGCGGAGACCTGAACCAGCAAGTTGGTCACCAGATAACACGGAAACCAGTAAAACCGTAACACCGGTCGTCCCACTAGTTCTGTCACCTACATACGCGTAAAAATCTGCTGATCTCCGTTCACGCTCCACTTCATCTGCCAGTGAATTCAACGATATTATCAGATCTCCAGCCGCCATGTCTCGAGCGATCTAAACGTAACACACTTCCGCCAATCCCCACCTTGACGCAATGATTGACAGAGGGTGGGCGTGGTTAGCTCGGAATGCATTTTCAAAGCCGCATTGAATTTTGCTACACATATCCCACGAGTCGTGATGAAAATGCAATCGCAAGTGTCCTAACTGTTAGTCTAAATGCATTTAGGACAAATAACATTTAAATGATCATTTTGCTACCATTTCTGCTTGGACATGTTACACATATCAAATCAATTCGGGTTATATATTTTCATTTTAATTTCGCTACTTATAAAGCGTTAAAATGGTATGCACTTTACATATTAAGACTACTGTTGGAAATGGCAAATGTAAATACTATAATTTCATTTTCATTTTCCTTCTGCACCAAACTTTGCACATATGGGGTAATGGAAAATGTAAATTTAAATACAGAAATACATTGCCATTTTGAATATTGCATTGCCATTTTGAATATTGCATTGCCATTTTGCATATTACATTGCACATTGAATTTTGCTACACATATGCTTCCATAGGAGAACATAGTTTTGAATGGATTTGGATGGAACTTTGTGATCTCTCTTTGTTTCATCCATTGCTGCTGCATCCAGAGGTCCTGAGGAATTTTTATGGCAGTCACAGTCCAAAACCTTAGGAATCAGTCTGTTGGTGGGTGAAGGGCAGAAACTGCATTTGACCAATGAGAAGTACTGTCCTTCCCGGGCTTTTTACCAAAGGTCTTCTTCTTGCCCTCTGGCTGTTGTCCTGGCATCTTTATCTGATGGCGTCGGACAGTTTGCTTATGTTAGTCCACCAAGATCCAATCAAAATGTAGCAAACCTTTGTCCACTATTGTGGTCAGAGAGGGGCCCCGCCATAAACTGGGCCCTGGAATGTGCTGTCCACTACAAAAGTCTGGGTTCAGTAAGATTTTTTTATGAAATTACTACATTTATAATGTTACAAAATATTTTTATTTTAAATAAATGCATTTCTTCAGAACTTTCTAGTCATCAAAGTATTATTAAAAAAATGTTTTCTGCAGAAATATTAAGCAGCACAACTGTTTTCATTAATAATAGCAAGACATGTTTCTTGAGCAGCAAATCAGCACATTAGAATGATTTCTGAAGGATCATGTGGCATTGAAGAATGGAGTAACGATGCTGAAAATTCAGCTTTGCATCACAGGACAAAATTATACTTTTGAATAGAAAAGTTATTTATTTATTTTTTATTTTTGTAATTTCTGCAGTTATGCAAGCAAGACACAGAGAGACAGAAAGAAGTATTGTAATAATGATAATTATTATTTTTTTGTTTTGCTTTACTAGAAAAAAATAAATCTTAAACTAACCTAAGGTGGCTGGTCTTAGCTTGCCACAAAACTGACCAGAATGGTCTGATAGTGTATTTAGATATTTTTTATTCAGTGTAAAAAATGTAGTAGACAAAATATATAGCCTACTTATATAAATTAAAGGTATCAATTCTGAAAAGCAAATTTACTGTGCATTATTTGTTGCGGTTATCTTCATCCTGCTTTTATGAGCAGGACGGGTTTGGTTACACTAAATATTTATGAATATTAATTAGGTTATACTGACGTTGGGGGCGTTTACGCAACGCGCTGCGTAACGTAATATGTGAAGACAACAATGAAGACATCGGAGACTAGTTCATAAATACTGAACTATTAACTCAACACAACATCTTAAAACGCTGGACTCATGCTGCGAGAGCCTTAACAAAACAGCGATACGAGTCGCAGCGGTCAAAGACGCCTATTTACATGAGAGGACAGTGACAAAACGGCGGAAACCGACATAAAACGCGTCCTGTGCGGCATTTTCACAGACGTTCATCGTTATTAATATGTAATATATGAGCCCTCCTTGATTGGTCAGTTGCTTGCCAACGTCTGCCTACCAGCCAATGAGGTAGGACAACGTCGCTTCCGTTAAGTTACGTAATTAATATTCATGAGTTATGCTCAGATGGGATTTTCCTTGCTGTTCATACTTTCGGTTTCAGATTTGAACCTTGTGTGCAAGTTACACGAGCAGCACTATTATTTATCTTCTGTTTTCAAACTATAATGTATTAAATTAATGCGACGTCGACATTGAAAACATTACATTCTTACATTTTAAAGCAGATTTTCAGTAGTATATACTAAGGTACGTATTGTTTCCTTCTTTCTGTTCAATGCCATTTTGTCAACATGCAGTGCTGGGAACTCTTTAATCGTACACAATACTTAAATAATTTAGTACAGTCAAGAGTTATTCACACCTTTACTATTATTATTAAGTAAGCAACAACTTATTGAACTTAAATTAACATAATTTTTTAGAGTGAAAGTGAAAGTGAATTACTTATACGAAACCAAAAACATAAAATACCATTGTTTTACTTTGAATAATGATATGAATGATAATGACACGTTGTGGTATCATAAAAGCTACTTTTTTTGCACATGCTATTCCGGTTGTTTGCAATTGCAAATGTGTTTGTTCTGTGATTTTACTCAGATATTTGTTTTAAATGTTGCTTTCTCTTTGCCAGTGCTGGAGATGAAGGATAAGATGGCCGTTCCTCTGTTCGCCCTGTTGGCAGTGTGTGTTGATGTGTGTGCCGTGATGTTCATTGGTGCTATCCAGCTCTCCCCGTCCTTCATTAATAACACCTTCATCCTGCTGTGGGCCGGTGGACTGCTCCGATCATGTCTCCTCCTCTTCATCTCCTTCACTTACCCTGGCAGCCCGGCGTGGATGAGAGGATTCGAGGGGGTGCAGACGGCTGTAATTCACGGTCTTCTCTATCCAGTGTATATTTCTTTCCTCTGTGCTTGTGACAGGTCTACGGTGGAGCTGGTGTGGGGCTGGCACACCTGTCAAGGGGTAAGATGTGTTTTAACAAGTTTAAATGGCGTGCAGACACCTGGAAGAGTATTTTAAATGTCAGGTGTGTAGATACGGTGGTATTTTGTATTAAAATCCGATTATGTTTCAGCTCCTGCAGGGCTATGTGGTGTTGGCTTTGTCTCTGTTGCTGTGGAAACGCTATGTTCCCAATCTCCTCCCGACAGCCAAAAAGCAGAAAACAGAGCAGAAGGGCAAGGCTTCACTGCAAAGGCTGCTGGGATACATGAAGCCTTTCAGTGGACGTTTTGCAGTAGTCTTCTTCTTTGTGGTTATTTCTTCATTAGGTAAAAACATGTGTTGTGTCATACATATAAATCTATTTCTTCTATTTAATTTTATGACTTAAAGTGGGATTTGGTGCCACAGACCCCCAAATATGATGATTCTTCTGCAAAGGACCCCAATCCTAAAATTAAAAAGGCAGCTATATATATATATATATATATATATATATATATATATATATATATATATATATACATTTTTTCATGTATAATGAAAGACCCAATTTATATAGTAAAAATTAATATTATAAATATGTCTAAAACATTATTTGGCAAATATTTACTTTCTATTACTATAATACTGTTAGATGTACTATTTATTTATTTGTTTATTTATTAAAACCAAATGTATATTATCTAATTTTAATCAGTTTATCAATTCATTTTAAATTATCATTATTATCTATAATATATATATATATATATATATATATATATATATTACTTACTGGCCATTAAAAAAAATCATTTCATGTTATATATATATATATATATATATATATATATATATAAATTTGAGTTTTTCTGTTACTGGCCATTAAAAAATCATTTCACATGACATGTCTGTTATGGCTTTATGATCTGTAAATAATTACCTTGAAATCTAGCCTGCAGTGTAATTTAAAACTATAGTCTGAGAAATGAAAGAAAGTTAAATGTGATCTAATGTTACTTTTAGTTTCACTTTGGTCAAGTTTGCTCTGATAATTGTTCAGTACACAAAAGCATGCCAAGTTTGCAAACCTAGTAAACTTTTCAGGACTTTTCAGCAACTATGCTGAACATATTGATTCTTCTCTACAGACATAAGACATTTTAATGTTTTGATTTCAGCATAATGTGGGCCACTGATCATAAATCTTGTATATTTTGTTTGTAAGCAAATTTGAAGATATTGACATGAATGTTAACATGCAAATTTGCATGCATATTGTCCTGCAGGTGAAATGGCGATTCCTCATTACACTGGTAAAATGACAGACTGGATCATGAATGAAGATGAACCCGAGGCCTTTAACCACGCTATCACTGTCATGACACTGATGACCATTATGAGGTAAGACCACTGTTGAAAAGTTTAGGTCAGTAAGACACTGCAAAGCAAAGACACATTAAATTGATTAAAAGTGACAGTAAAGACATTTATAATGTTACATTTATAAAGTTACATTTATAAAGTTTCAAATAAATCTTTTCTTTTGAACTGTCTATTCATAAGAGAATCCTGAAAACTGTTTTCAGCAATTATGATAATAAGAAGTGTTTATTGAGCTGCAAATCAGCATATTAGAATGATTTCTGAAGGATCATGTGACTCTGAAGACTGGAGTAATGATGCTGAAAATTCAAAATTCATCACTGGACTAAATTACATTTTGAAATATATTCAAGTAGAAAACATTCCTTTTAAATTGTAATAATATATCACAATATTAGAGTTCATACTGTAACAGTAAACGGCTGCTCAAATGCATTAAAGGTAAATGCACATCTCAGGATTTCCACCTGTTTTCCACAGCGCTGTGTGTGAGTTTGTGTGTGACCTCATCTACAACATCACCATGAGCCGAATTCACACGTCCATCCAAGGACTCGTCTTCCAGTCTGTGCTGAAGCAGGATATTGCGTTCTTTGATAAAGCTTCCACAGGTAAAACTGCAAACATATTCCACTAGTGCTGGTTTTTGAACACTGGTGTTTTTTATCATATAAAATTGTTGCTATCCTGATTGTTTTAATGCATGCTGTCATGGTTTTCTGTTCAGGGGATATTGTATCTCGCATCACCACCGACACCAACACCATGAGTGAGTCTCTGAGTGAGAAGTTGAGTCTGCTCATGTGGTACTTCATGCGTGTCATCTTCCTGTTCGGCTCCATGCTGCTGCTCTCCACCAGGCTGTCCATCTTCACCGCACTCGGCCTCCCCATCATCTGGATCATCCCAGAATTTTCCGGCCAGTTTTACCAGGTAAGATTGATATACAGTAGTCAGCATTTGAAGTGGATCAAAACATTTCCTCAAAGTTAACCTAAAACCAAAATGCGTTTTTGTCTTAGGACAACTTTGATGAATATTTAAAGTCATACCTAAGTTTTCTCGCACAAAATGTGTCAAAATTTAGTCATAATTTGGTCAGAACATGATCATTTTCACTAATAACCTTTCATTTGTACAATTAATATAAGAACATTTAATATATATTATTAACCACAGATAAATAGGTAAATATTTTTAACTAATAGATATCATCATATTACCTCAGCTGATTAATCATAGTATAAGGCAATTATTCTTTGTATTAGAAGTTTTCTGAAATGTTATGTTTAGATTTGCAGAAGGGGCATTGTGTAATTAAATACGCCATAATTTACATACATTTCAAGAACAAAAATATGAACATTGAATAAGGCAGGTTCAAAATTCTTATTTCATTTTGTGTAAAAAATCCACAGTAAAAAATCTTCAGAATATGGACAATTAATAAAAATGAATAAAACCGTAAAGTTTGGTGTAGGTAAGTGGCTGAACTGATTTATGTATGTGGGGAAAGTTTTTTTTTTTTTTTGTCATTTTCAGAAAATAGCCTTTAAAGATATGTAATTAAAATTGAAAATGTAATAAAAAAAGGCATTTGTTTTGAATGTTTTCTTTCCACTATTTTGAGAGAAGACATATCATGGAAGCAAAATAGCCCAAATCTCAGAACTGAGCAGTGCATACAAAAACAATGGTTTTGTCTGTAGTGACTTGCTGGAAATAAATCATGCACAAAAAGACAAAGAATGTGCATTAAAAATAGGTTATTTTTGATTCATTTTATGTGACTGAAATAAAAATGAAGCAGCTTTTTCCTAATGTTGGGTGTGCAGATGTTTCTAATGATACCTTCAAATTTGCTGGTGGTTTTCTTTAGTTCATCAAGTGCATCGAGAGCATTTGTGTTTATGTGTGATAATGTTTTTCCCATAGAAACTTTCTGTACAAGTGCAAGAATCTCTCGCCAAGGCCAATGATGTTGCCACGGAAACTTTTTCTTCCATGAAGACAGTGAGGAGCTTTGCAAACGAGGATGGAGAAACCGAGAGGTACAGGAAGTGCTTGGAGGACACATATGCCCTGAATAAAGTGGAAGCCGCAGCTTATGCAGCCTCAACTTGGACCAATAGTGTAAGTGTTTTATTGATACACTGATGACCTTTGATTTGGCTCGCCATAACATATCACGAGAGGAAGGAAAAAATAGTAATAAAATATTCCATTGAAGCATATCTTCATTCATAATGTATATATTTGTTTTAACTTTTTTTGTTTTATTTTTGCATTAAAATGTAAAAAAATAAAAACAATATAAGTGAATTTTATTAAAAAATACTCGAAAATGTTCCAAAAATTGATTTTTAAATTTTTGTTGAATTATTTAAAATGATTAAAATGTAATACGTTTTGATTATAATAGAGTTGGATATAATGCAACATGTACATTTGACCCAACGGCCCTCAATCAAGTTTGATTTTTGGACGTTGTATTAAAAACCTTGGGTACCTCTGCTTTAGAAAACTGCTTTGTATATTAAAGCAGTTTGCATGAATATTTACACTATATTTCTATTGCATCTTGAAGTCAACGTTTGAAATCAAATGTGCATTTTTCAGATGTCCAGTCTGGCTTTGAAAGTCAGTATACTGTACTATGGAGGGCGGCTTGTGACAGGAAGTGATGTCAGTAGTGGTGATCTGGTGTCCTTTGTGCTTTATGAGCTTCAGTTCACATCAGCTGTGGAGGTAAGACTTCAGATGCTGTCTGTTTGAACACAGGCATCTTGCTAAACAAGTATCACTGTTTAGAAAAAACACTAACGCTTAGTATTAAACTTTAGGAATGCTCTGCATGCACCCACAGCGCCCTAACATTGTTGTGGCAAATTTTACACAGAAAAACACCACTTTTAGTTTGCTTTTGTGGTTTTAATCCAATGCCTCTTCTATCACAGGTACTGATGTCATACTGGCCGCATGTAAAGAAGGCGGTCGGTGCTTCTGAGAAAATCTTTGAGTACGTGGACCGAAAGCCTGATATTCCTCCAGATGGATCCCTCACTCCTCAAAGTCTGAAAGGACATGTGCAATTCAAAAATATCACATTTGCTTACCCAAAGCGACCGGACACAGATGTGCTAAAGGTATGCATCAGAAATCTCAGTAAAAATGTCTTATTATATTTTACAAAATAAAAAAAAAGAAGGTAGGAAGTAATTTTTTCCGCTGTTTCTAGAACATTTCTCTTGAGCTGAAGCCAGGCCAGATGACAGCTCTGGTGGGTCCATCAGGTTCTGGAAAAAGCACTATTGTGAGTTTGCTGGAGAGGTTTTACCAGCCTCAAAACGGGGAGATTTTATTGGACCAGAAGCCACTACTGAAGTACAAGGACCAATATCTACATGAGAAGGTAATCCTATTCTTTTCTGTATACACTTTCAGAAAAAAGGTACAAAAGCTGTCACTGGGGTGGTACTCTTTCAAAAGGTACACTTTTGTACCTTATTTATGCCTAAAGGGTGCATGGTAGTACCTTAAAGGAACACTCCACTTTTTTTGGAAATAGGCTTATTCTCCAACTCCCCCAGAGTTAATAAGTTGAGTTTTACCGTTTTTGAATCCATTCAGCCGATCTCTGGATCTGGCGATAGCACTTTCAACATAGCTTAGCATAGATCATTGAATCCGATTAGACCAGTAGCATCGCGTTCAAAAATGACCAAAGAGCTTTGATATTTGTCCTATTTAAAACTCGACTCTTCTGTAGTTATATCATGTACTAAGAACGGCGGAAAATGAAAAGTTGCGATTTTCTAGGCTGATATGATTAAGAACTATACTCTCATAAAGGTACATATTAGTACCTAAATGGTACATTTTAGTACCTTTTGAAATGATACTGCCCCAGTGACAGCTTTTGTACCTTTTTTTTTTTCTGAGAGTGTACTAATAGCTGCATCCTTATAAATAAATAAAAGTGACTTTTTCTTTGTCTGAATTCTTTGTTTGCTGACCTTGTTTATTCTCCACCCTCTTCAGATTACTGTGGTGTCACAGGAGCCAGTTCTGTTTGCTCGGTCAGTGCGGGAAAACATCAAATATGGCAAAGAAAACGCCTCGGATGAAGAAATGCGTGCTGCTGCCAAGCTGGCCAATGCAGATGACTTCATTGCCAGTTTACCTAAAGGATATGACACAGGTGAGTCTTAAAGTAACAGTCCAAACAACAACCCAAAAATTAAAAATTTGTGGAAAATGTATTCACCCTCAGGCCATCCAAGATGTAGATGAGTTTGTTTCTTCATCTGAGCAGATTTGGAGAAATTTAGCATTACATCACTTGTTCACCAGTGGATCCTCTGCTGTGAATGGGTGCCGTCAGAATTTTTGTTGGTAAACTGTTGCTTCTGGCCATAATTCATAATAACACTTCATCCACTGAAAAAGTAAATTTCCTGTTGTCCTCTCTCATCAAAGTCCTCCAACATATTTGTTTAGAACTGTTTTTGACAGTTTTTACTCGAAAACTATGTTTAATCCATGCATATTTCTCTCCTGATTCAGAATTTTTCACTGGAGAGGGCAATATTACGGATAGAGGACACATATTTTAGCCAGAAGCAACAGTCTGAATGTTAAAAACCTCTTAATGATAGATTTGTATTGCTCTCTTAACACGGCATTAATTGATGGACTGGAGCGGTGTGGATTACTTGTGGATTATTGTGTTGTTTTTATCAGCTGTTTGGACTCTCATTCTGACGGCACCCTTTCACTGCAGAGGATCCTTGGTGAGCATTTAAAGTTTAAAAGTTGTTTGAGAAAGTAACACGTGTTGTTTTCTGTTTTTTTCAGATGCTGGAGAGAAGGGCGGTCAGGTCTCCGGAGGTCAGAAGCAGCGTATCGCCATCGCCAGAGCTCTGATTCAGAAACCGCAGATTCTAGTGCTTGATGATGCTACCAGTTCCCTGGACACCGAGAGTGAACACAGGGTAAGAGGCACGCTTATTGCCACCATGAAAACACCTGATTGAAACCATTTGGAAAAGCCCATATACGTATATACGGGCTGGGTGATGTATTGAATATTTACTGTACATGTGCGATAACTTTGCATTAAACTGCATTATGAATATTGCAATTACCTTTTATTGGAATAATTTTCTTGACAAATCACTTTTCAATTTGGCCATAAAGTTAACTAAAGAGCATATAACTATTGACAAATGTTTGTGATTTGCATCTGATTTTAAGTTCAGTAGTAATAAGCTTAATTCATTCTTGGGAATCAGTTCAAACTGCGTTAAAGAATCAATTCAAAACTCTGTTTAATGAGTAATTTGCATATTAAATGCACATTTTGTAAAATATATGTGGGTAAATATATATTTTTTGTAGTTGATCATTTTAAATCTATTTTGCAAAAAAATGGCCACATGGTTGAGATGGTGGTTCCTCTGGAAAAAACCCAAAACTTAACAGTATTTAAATTAACAGCCATTTAACAGTAAATAAATGTATTTATACCAAATATCACCTAAGTTTGAAAAATATTGAAATACTGAATTGATCTGTTTAATGATTAATTTGCATAATATTGTTAGTAAAATATATGTAGGTAAGTATTTTTAGTAGTTTTGTTTCTTACAGTTGAAAAATATTACACTGAATCTGATCTGATCATAACTGTTTAATTATTAATTTTGATAATATAAAATAATTAAAATGCAAAATGGGTAAATAGATATTTTTTATTTTTCTATGTTCATTTAGAAGTCTTTTTGAAGCTTTAGTTTTTTTACAGCTACACAGTTTTAAATCTATTTTGATAAAATGGCTGCTTGGTTGAAATGATGGCTCTGAAAAAAAAAAGAAAAAATAATTGTAAGGCGTTTAAGAGCAAATTAGTAATTACTTATTTATACCAAACATCACTTAAGTTTGAAAAATATCAAGATGCTTTGTCTTCGATTAGTGGCTCCTTGGGAGTGACCTTCCCTGATCTTGGGTTCTCGTCCACTTCTTCTCAGGTGCACAGCGCTCTGAAGAAGGAGCTGAAGAGCTGTACGGTGCTGCTCATCTCTCACAGACTGAGCGGCGTGGAAAAGGCAGATCACATCATCTTCCTCCGAGAAGGGGAAGTGGCCGAGGAGGGGACCCATGAAGAACTGCTGGCCAAACATGGATTCTATGCAGAGTTCGTGAAACAACAGAATACTTCTATCCATCGCAACACAGAAGACGTTACAAACTCCGGCCAATGATAGACTAGCTGCTCTATATTTAACCTGAGCCAGCACAAATCAGATTACAAATCTTTGCATTTTTTCCCTCCATTAGCACATATTTCTCAGCTTTTCAATTATGTAAATGCTACTAGTGTTTTTAAATTAGGTGTAAATATCACTCAATTAAATTATTTTTTTGCATATAGTATTTTTTAACCTGTTATTAGGGAACCTATTTTATTTTTCATATTTCCTCAACTCATATGTGGTTTACTTTTGAGCTTCACAATTCAAATTTCTGCCATTGGTGATTCTCATCAGGTACACAGAATGAACCCTATATAATTCAATGCCTTAAAATGCGTAACATGCACAAAAAGTAACTGCTACACACATATTATTTTTCATTGTGTTTATCCATTGGACATGTATTGTGTTTCCCATGTATCATGTAATGCATAACATTGAATTGCACAGGTGTTTACTTGATTTAAAATTAGGATTAAAATTAAAATTAGGATTGTTTTCTTTATTATCCGTTTTATTTTTATGCATCCTTTTCCTTTTTATTTCTCAATAAAATATGTCCTGTTCTTGACATATTTCCTGAGACTCACCCATATACTGTTAGCCAGGGCTTATTAAATCATTTCTAATACACTTTCCCAGCAAAGTACTTCAACCATGTCTTTTTTTTTGGTTATGGTATTTGTGTTTTATTTTCTATGGTTGATATGCTCATGTAAATAAACATAGTGCTTTGTAACTCATTAATTTGTCATTTTAAAACATTATTGCTTGACATGTTAATTATGGACATGTTATGTGTTTGCCCAGTAATGTTTGATAATGATCTATTAATGAACATAATAAGAAATTGCAACCAATTCACTTTTTTAAAGAATGTACATAGTTGACATTTTGCTTTTCATACTCTTCTAAGATATTTTAGGACCACTGATCACTGAAAAAAAATCCTATAGTGCTAGAATAACACCTACTCATATAGACTTACATACCAAATAAAAGATTAATAGGTTAATCAGAAACAGTATTATACAGAAAGAAATACATTTTATTATTTAAAAGTTTTAAAGGTTGAAAAAGCTTTTGAGATCATTAGGAAATAAAGGATTGTGAAGGGAAATGTTTGCTTATGAATATGAAACTTGGAGGTTAAGTATTTTTATACCTTTCAAAATATAATAAAGAAAATATTTGAAGTAATTTAACCATGCGTTCAGTCAGAAGCTTAATTAACATGCAAAATAAATTATAATGTAGATTTTCTAAAGAATTTAGAATTCTTAAGAATTTTTTCGTTTAGTTAACTAAACAGATTCGTTTAGTTTCTTTATCATCCTCACAAAATCCTCACTAGATGGTAACCGTGAGTCATATATATAATAAACTCCCTCAAACCAAACTGTACATGGGCGGTTCTAGCGCTGCGGAAGGACTTGACACTAAACCAATAAGAAACCAGCTTCGGAGGCGGGACGAATTCTGATTGGTCAGTGGCGTTCTTATATAAAAACGCTGGAGCGGAAATTGAAAGGCGCCATTTGCTCGTTGGACGGCGCGGGGTAGCTTAAGCATAAGGAGTTGAATAACAATAAAACGGGGACGAAAACGCAGGATTCCGCACCGCAAAACAACCCCGATCCATCCGGATGGAGGCGGCCATCAACCCGTCTCTTGACAGGTATTATCGGCGTGCCTTCGGAGCCTATAAACTAATCCTGTGTGGGTATTTAATCACAAAGGATGAGCAAAAGGGAAGGAAGCGTTTGTTTACAAGTTCATTTTCCTCCTTAAATGGGAATGTAACTCATGTTAAAACTGCCTTGCGTCTTTTTAAATGAGTCCCGGGCTAATAAAATAACAGTATGCAGTGAGCATCACTGTGTTGTGGGTCTATACTGCATCATTTCCCTCCGCCATCTTCAGCATTTAAAGGGCTACACTGTAACACACACATACTCACCATGGTAACCACAGTTCCTGTCAAAATACATTATCTACTTTAGTTATTGATGCAAACAGGCATGCAGCTATGCTAACTTGATATTTACGCTGTTGTAATGTCATCTCGTATTAATAAATCATGGCTTTATAGTAGTAACTGTGCTAATTGGGTGCAAACTGTTTACATTGTGGTAACTTACAGTTTTATATCCACCATGCTAGTGCTCCATATATGCATCTCAGTGCATCTGTCTGATTGTGCTTGTGCATGCGGTTCATTTGCATAAGTGCAGTGTGAATGAGCGATCTGAAGTGTTTGAGCTGTATTATTAAATGAGTGTGTGAGGATAGGGAGGGGTGGATGATTCATGTGGCTGCTGTCCTGTGCTGATTGGGCATGAATGCACTGGACGCTTGTTTACAAACAGAGAATAGGCGGGACAGACTGAATGACATTTACTGTAGTGCTTCTTGCAGTATGAGTTACTATGCACTAATGATTTCGTCTGGCTGCTAATGCACAATTTCCCTCATGGGATGAATTGTCTATTGCATGAATGTGTTAGTACTTATTCTCTAAATGGAGTAATCCAGTAATCCAATGTGTTATTATTCCTTGTAAACGATTAGTTGAAATAAGGAGAATGATTTGTGATATGATGAACAAATCGGCAGTGTTCAACATTGAATGCTGTTGTATTTCAGTAAAGTTAGCATGGAGATACATAAAGGTTTTTTATATTAATTATCGTGATATGATGCAGTATTATTTAGGTCTATATATTTTAATACATTTAGGTCAACGTTCTCGAGTTTCAAACATAATTGTCTGCATTTGTCAACATTCGTACTGACCATATCAGAAAACAGTTGTTGTTGTATTTAAAGGAAACTGTTGTTAAAACGTTGGGTATTTTTACACGCATGTTAAAAATATAAATAATTATTTCTCACACATGTATTGTATCTGTGTTTATATAATCAGTTGCATCTATAATCAAAGGTTTGTGGTCAATTTTTTACATTTATTTTTTTTTAATAAATTAATATTTGTATTAAATTTTTAATTTTAAAAAAGAAACCAGTTCTTATAAATTTATAATAATATTAAAAAAGGCACAAGAACAGTTTCTTCCCCCAGGCAATCTACCTTATGAACAGTTAAATGTTCCCCACATTATGCAATAAAAATGTGTAATAACCTTATAATTATTAGTTACCACCTCCATTCTAGCACATCTGCATCTCATTCTGTTCTATTCCTATCTATAGCACAACTGTACATACAATTTATTTACTTTTCAATTTTTGTCTATTTATATTTACATGTGTATTTTTTTTATTCTCCTCTTATTTTTATTGTCTGTGTGTTCTTGTCTCTGTGTACTGGAAGCTTATGTCATTAAATAAATTCCTTGTATGTGCAAACATATTTGGCAATAAAGCTCTTTCTGATTCTGATTTTGAAAAAAATATTTTTGATTAAATAAATTCAGTTTAATTTTGGCATGTAAAAAAAAATATATATTTTTTTTACACAATATCTAAGCCTGCTCACCACTCCCTAAAAATTTTTAAATTATATATATATATTATTTTTTATATTTTAGGGAGTGTATATATATATATATATATATATATATATATATATATATATATATATATATATATATATATATATATATAGATAGATAGATAGATAGATAGATAGATAGATAGATTATTATTATTTTTATGTAAAATGTGTATTATCTATTAATAAGGCAGTAGATAGGTTTATCACTACTGGTTTATGCCATTAAAATTACCAGATATTTGGTTATTAATCGACTTTGCTGATATGTTTGTCTGGTTGTGGATTATGTATGTTTTATGTATCTAATGTATATTATGTGTATGTGGCTTGTTCAGGCACGAAACTGCAATGTTCCATATGCAATAATTGTTACTATATGTTGCATTATTTAATTTTGATGTATTTCTCCTTATCCTCCCAACTCAACACTAAACGCTGCATCTTTTGTGTTTTGTTGATGATTTGTGCAGCAGCTCTGTGGGAATAGGGCTGTCTGTCATGGGTGGGATGGAGCAGAGTTCGGGCAAGCGTATTCGGAAGCCCTCACTGCTCTATGAGGGCTTTGAGAGCTCGTCTCTGCCCCATGTGCCTCCACCCCACGTGCCTCCACCCGGACCTCCTCCGCCCCAGCAGCCCCCGGTGACAGACCCCAGCCGGCAGGGACGCTCCACCAATCAGCTGCAGTTCCTCCACAAGGTCTTGGTGAAAGCGTTGTGGCGGCATCATTTCGCATGGCCTTTCCATGAACCCGTGGATGCGGTCCGACTCAACTTACCTGTGAGCGAACGTTTACTTTCTGAGAATAACTACATTTTTATCCTATGGACATCACTTTGATATAGTCACCACTGATAAATTGCTCTTCATTGTAATGTAGAAACATTCTTTTTCTGTTAATCTGCTTTGCAATCATGTGTGTCATGAAAAGTGCTTACAAAATGAATTGAACTGAATAATTCACATTAAAATGTATGTATCAAATCAACCAAATTTTAGAAACTTATCAAATTTTTTGATTGTTTATTTTTTCTGAAGACAGACAAACATAAATTGTTATGAAAGCCTAAATATTAAATGTCATAGATGTATATTTACTGAGTAATCCACTGTTTTGTACAGGGTCAAAATGTCAGTTTTCACCTGAGATTTGGAGACAAATTACAGAGGGGTAAAAATGACTTTAGAAAGATGGCAGCAACCTTGTGTCATTTTTACACGGAGTTAGATATGTCTATCAGTAAAACCTGTTGACTTCAGCAATCTTGGTTGCATTATATGCCAACGGTGACAAATGGAAAAAAAGCACTTTTCAAGTTCTTTTCCTCAAAGTTTGCATGCCAGTAGCTCAAGAAGTATTAAAGGTATCTTAATACCCTTTTAGACATTGTGTCTTAATAAACTTTTCTTTTGGTATCTTAATTTTTAAGGTCCTATATGGTTCAGTTGCAATGATATTGGGATCTCAATATGACTCCAAGAGTAAATTGTTAAATTCACAACTGTAAACAACCTTCAACTTTCAACCTTTGCTTTTTTTTTTTCTTTGGTATTGCATTAATGCACAAAGGCTGTCCAATTACAAATCTTCAGCATGTTGTTGTCTTGTGACAGAGCATCTCATATTACCAGTAGTCTGACAGCATGTCTACAAACTTTGTGTGCAGAATTATTAGGCAAGTTGTTATTCTGGTCATATTTTTTTTCCAAGAACATTTTACCAATTCCAAACCACATCAATCTTAATAACTACTATTGATTTTGTATTTAATCGTTTCTAAGGGATATATAATTTTTCCATGAAGGCTGAAAGTCAAAAACTTTTTATTATTATAGTTAAATATAATTATTAGGCAGGTTTTCTTTTACAGATAAAATGAGCCAAAAAAGAGATTGAACTCAGACTAAAAGTAAAAAAAAAAAAAAAATGAAATGCCCATGAGAAGGATGCAATACTAATGCAATAATAGAATTAGCAAAGTTAAGGCATGACCATTGGGCAGCGAAATGCTCATTGGGTGGTCAAAAAAAACAGGTGGAGAAGAAAAGACACATTAACTGCAAAATAATTAAGGTGAAGAATAAGGTGTGAAACCATCAGGAATCATTTAGTCTCCAGTGCCGCCATTTTCCAGAACTGCAACCTTCCTGGAGTCTCCAAAAGTGCAATGTGTCAGGCTGCGTAATAATTCTGGACACACTGTATATTCTTATGCACAGATAATATGATCTACAATGACACTATTTCCTGTTTTGCTTTAAGGACTACCATAAGATCATCAAACAGCCGATGGACATGGGCTCAATCAAGAAACGACTGGAGAATAACTACTACCGCAGTGCCAACGAATGCTTGCAGGACTTTAATACCATGTTCACCAACTGTTACATCTACAATAAGGTGTGTGTTGCCATGGAAACATCCCACAGTGCTCATTTGTCGTTTCCTAAAGGTTAGAGCAGAAACATAGTCATTTCATATAATTGCTGTGTTATTAAGTACTAAAATGAAATGTGAGATTCAAATGGTTATAGGTGACATAAGCACTAAATGACGCATGTCCATATTTAAAGCACACATTCGATGTTTAAACAGATGTCAGAACCATGCATGTATTAATATACATCTACCAACACTAAGGTTTGAAAGTTTGTTTTTTTTGAATAAGAAATTATTGCTTTTATTCAGCAAGGATGCATTCAATTGATCAAAAGTGACAGTAAACACATTTATAATGCTACCAAATGTTAAATAAATAATAAATGCTGTTCTTTTGAATTTACTATTCACCATAGAATAATGAAAAAAATGTGTCATGATTTTCATAAAAATATGAAACAGCATAACCGAATCATAAATGTTTTTTGAGCAGCAAATCAGCATATTAGAATGATTTCTGCAGGATCATGTGACACTGAAGACTGAAGTAATGATGCTGAAATTTCAGCTTTACATCACTGAAATAAATTACATTTTAAAATATATTCAGATTGAAAACCCTTTTTTAAATTATAATAATATTTTACAATTTTACTGTATTTTGATCAAATAAATGCAGCCTTCGTGAGCATAAGAATTTCCAAAACTTCCAAACCCAAACTTTTGAATGGGATTGTACATTTACATATCATCATTGGTCCAGCAACTGATGGCACTGTTGAAGTTTTCTACAGAAGAGTATAATGTGAATTGTCTTTCAGCCTACAGATGACATTGTGCTGATGGCACAATCTCTGGAGAAGGTCTTCTTGCAGAAGGTTGCCCAGATGCCCCAGGAAGAGATCGAGTTGCCCCCTCCTACCCCTAAAGGCAGAGGAGCAAAAACCATCAAAGGACGTAGAGGCAGAGGTGAGTTACACAGTCATTAAGTCTGTAGTGTTTGTAGCTAATTCCGGCCAAGAACCACCTATTCAGACAGGAAGATCTCACCTAACTGACATGTAAAGCGATCTGAACCAGTTTGGCACTTTTGAAAAAGGCATGCTTTATTTCCATCAGGAGGAGGAAGTGTTACGTCAGCTCACCAGGTGCCTGCCGTGTCTCAGTCAGCGTACTCTCCTTCCTCACCCGACACGCCAGATTCCCGGTTTTCCACCCCTCCACAGACCCTGCTGAGCAACAGCGGCCCTCCTCCACCGCTGCTGACCCCACCACCCACCCAACCCACTGCAAAGGTACATACACACCCGTTTCAGAGCATCACTCTGTGATGTTTTACATGGCTGAGCCTGATACTGGGCATCATCATCATCCGGCTCGTCTGAAGTGACTTGTTGATCCAATATTTTATTTTTTTATTTTATTTTATTTTATCTAAATTTATATATAGATTTGTATTGAGATAAATACATAAATAGTCAACATTTGAAGTGGATCAAAAAGTTCATCAAAGTTGTCCTAAGACAAGAACGCATTTTAAAAGGGAAAACATATGTACACAGTGTCATAAGGATATAGATCTCACACATATATTTTTGTAATGTCTGAAAATATCTACATTTTGGCGAGGGGTTAAGGTTGAGATTAGGAAAATTCTGCTTATAGACTTGCCTTTTACTCCCCTGTTTTTCTCGCTTGAAGGGATACCCCAGGATTTATGTATTAAAAACCAGAGATATATACTGCATATACTCTTATTAAGTGCAAGAAAAACCATAACAATTAACCCCTTAACTGTCAC
Source organism: Acrossocheilus fasciatus (assembly GCA_036784905.1). Classification (NCBI taxonomy): domain Eukaryota; kingdom Metazoa; phylum Chordata; class Actinopteri; order Cypriniformes; family Cyprinidae; genus Acrossocheilus; species Acrossocheilus fasciatus. The sequence goes on from CM071953.1 coordinate 32,284,806, forward strand.
CGTCCCACCTGTGTGAAGCTTGGTGCTCTTTTTTTCATTGTCTTTTTTCCCTATCAAATATTTTAGTAATCATCATAAATTATATATCATTTGAAAGCTTAAAACCTCAAAATTCATCCTGTGAAAACCATTTTGAAACATTGCGTTACCATGGAAATGGTACTTTAAAATCTTTTGGAGGTCTCCTCCCCCTTAGTGGGCGGTGTCAAGTATCATATTACACAATGTTTTACGGTCTTTTAGAATCAAAACTTTTTATAATCTTGACAAAATGCATATCGTCGGAAAGGTCTGACTCTCAGGATTCTATATTTGGTAATATTGACAGAGAAATTTAGACATTTGTGACAGAAAAATGCATCAAAAAAATTAAATGGAGTTTGGATGGCACCTGGTGGCTGTTTGTGGTATGACGCCATAAATAAAATCTCACAAGAACCAAAATTTTTTTTTCATATCAACTTCAAATTTGGAACATAACTTATTTAGACAAAAGGCTTTAATTTTATATCAATTTTAGAGAATCTGATATGTAAAATGTTTATTTTATGTGAAATATAAAAAAAATTAGTACTGTGTATTTTCTTTACAGTAAATCTAAACTTCTATAACTTTTTTTTACTTTCATATTTTAAAATAAGTCTGCAGTAATCTGCTGATTGTCTTCTTTAAAAAGAGTCCAACCTTATGTCTGTATTCCAAAGCATTCATGAATTATAAGAGTTTAAGTTTGGATAGTGCACTTTCACGTATATGTTCAAAAATGGGGGGTGACAGTGTATACAAATAGAGTAAAAAAAAAAAAACATTCAAATAGAAAAGTTATTTTAAATTGTAATAATATTTCACAGTATTTTTTTTTATCAAATAAATGCAGCCTCTTTGAGCATAAGAGACTTCCTTCAAAAACATAACATTTTCTGACATTTTTTTTGTATATGTAATTAATAATTATGTATTGTGTATATAATAATAATAATAATTTTATGTTATTTATTTCTATTTGTTTAATTAACTAGTTATTAAATCAACTACTGTTTTATATATTCATATGATCAGTATTTAGTGTACTTGCAGACTATACTATACTTAATCCATGCTACTCGTGCGCTCTGTTCCAAGTCTTCTGAAGCTGTGTGGTAGAAATGTCTGGGGAGCAGACTGAAATTTAATGAATTATTCACTAAAAATGTTGGTTCAGTTGAGTATGTAGTTGTAACTAGCACTGACTGAAAGCCTTATGTCTCTGTTCTCTCTGCAGAAGAAGGGTGTGAAGCGTAAAGCCGACACCACCACTCCCACCACACTCGGCTTCCCCGTGACCGCAGCTGCTCGGATGGGAGGCATGGGGAAAGGTCATGGATCGGCCGGAGAGATGCCCCACTCGCTCTCCTCAATGCCCATGGACTGTTCACCCAGATTGGGCGTGAACGAGTCCACCCACCTCCAGCCCGTCTTGGGGCGACCGCTGTCCCGTCGTCCCATCAAACCTCCCCGTAAGGACCTGCCCGACTCCGTGCGGCCCCATCAGCCCTCGCGGCGTGGGAAACTAAGCAAGCAGCTTCGCTACTGCAGCGGCGTCCTTAAAGAACTGCTGTCCAAAAAACATGCCGCGTACGCCTGGCCTTTCTACAAACCCGTGGACGCATCAACGCTTGGCCTGCACGACTACCACGACATAATCAAACACCCCATGGACCTCAGCACCATCAAGGTGACTTGCATGAGCTACACACACACACACACACACACACACACACACACACACACACACACACACACACACACACACACACACACACACACACACACACACACACACACACAGTACTGGTGCTGTTTGGATGGTCATGTATACATGGTTCCGCTGCAGGTTTTTGGCTCTGGAAAAGTCCTGGTAGCATTAAAGTAATCTGAGGTGATGTAATACTGTGCCTGTGTTTTGTTTTCCTCAGAGGAAGATGGATGAGCGTGAGTACAGAGACGCCCAGCAGTTCAGCGCTGATGTCAGGCTCATGTTCTCCAACTGCTACAAGTACAACCCACCTGATCATGATGTGGTCACCATGGCACGAAAACTGCAGGTACATGGGCTGCCTCTGCTGTTTTATACGAAGATATAGAGATGCTTAATTCTGCTTAAATTCAAAATCCGAATTTATTCTAAAATAGGCTTCTGTTTTTGTGTAAAATGTTAAGAGAATTTAACCTGGGCATGTTAGAGAAAGGTTTCTTGACATTCAACCTATGTAGTAATTGTTTTAGCTGATAACTAGAATGATTTATATATTAATAATATTTATTTTTTTAATATATATTAGTAGTAGTATTAGTATTACTTATTTAATATGTTAATTACATTTTTCTTATTTGATTGGAGAAAATGAAGCCTGATATTATTTGCTTCTAACATCAGCCTAGTCAAACTGATAGAGATTTAAAAATTATTTTAAATACAATTTAAAATAATAAAAAATAGCATTTTGTATTTAGATAATCAGTTATTATTCTTTCTCATTTTAATATTTCACATTATTTATTGATTTTTTTTTATTTGATTGGAGAAAATAAAGACTGATATTATTTGCTTCTAATATCAGCCTAGTCAAGCTGAGCGAAAAAAATGTTTAAAATATAATTAAAAAAATATAATTTTTTATTAAGATAATGTCAGTTATTTTTATTGTTATTATTCATTTAAATGAAATACTTGAAATACTTTATTTTTATTTGATAGTCAAACTGAGTGTTTATATAATATATGTAATTTATTTAAAAATATATATAATTTATTAAAAATAATTAAATGTTTTATTTTAAGATTCTAGATAATATCCGTTAGTTTTGCTTTATATTTGTTGTTGTTATTGCTCATTTGAATATATATTTTTATTTATTTTAATAATTTTTAAAAATTAAATATTTTTTTGATTAGAAAAAAATAAATTATTATATTAGCCTAGTCAAATAATTTTAAAATAAATATAAAAATAGCTAAATTTATTTAAAAAAAATATATATATCTAAGTAATTAGATAATAAATTCTTATTTTTTAAAATGTATTATGACAAATATTTTACATTTCCTAAAAAAGTAGTTTATTTTTGTTAGAATTTTTGATAGGATTGTCTTTCTACAGAAGTAATATTTTAATATTCTTCCCTTTCTCTTTCCACAGGACGTGTTTGAGTTCCGCTTCGCAAAGATGCCTGACGAGGTTTCAGAGGAGGAGGAATTGTCTACCATGCCATTAGGCCGGGACATGGGCATGCTGGGAATGCACCACTCCTCCTCTTCATCCTCCTCTTCCTCCTCTTCCTCCTCCTCTTCATCCTCGTCGGAGAGCGAGCCGAGCAGTGACAGCGAGCCGAGCAGTGACAGCAGCCCGAGCTCTGACAGTGAGGAGGAGAGAGCTCAACGCCTGGCCCAACTGCAGGACCAGGTGTGTACTCAGGTACACAGACCTTCCTGTTACGCTCTACTTCATACATGCACATGAACAACAGGAAATCAAAGACCCTTTTACTTTGATAAATCTGTCTAGTCTTACTGTGCACGATTCATCCATTCACACATCCTTATAATAACTTGCATGTTAATCTAAAGAAAAAGTGTCATGGCTATGACTGTCATAGCGTGATAGTAGCTTTAATCTTTTAACTTGTAGTATATGCCTGTGTTTTAGCTCAGAGCGGTACATGAGCAGCTGGCAGCCCTCTCCTCCGGCCCGATTGTTAAACCCAAAAGGAAACGAGAGAAAAAGAAAGACAAGAAGAAGAAAAAGAAGCCTGAGAAACGCAGAGGAAGTCGAAGTTTGATGAGTGATGAGCGAGACAAACCTGCCAAACTGCCTAAAAGCAAATCCAGCCGTGCTTCACTGTCATCCACACAGAGCAAGAAAGGCCCTGCGAAGAAAAGCAGCAAGAACAAGTTCGTATTTTTCACTTCACCGGTTCTTATTGGGGGTGGAGTAGCTAATATGGATGGGAATTTAATTATTCCACCCTAAAGAGTTTGTTCAAACTAGTGTTACTTATCTAAGACTAAAAATAATAAAAAAGAATTTTCGCTAATTGAAATAAATCTGAAATGCAATACAAAAATAAACATTAGATGAAATTTTTTTTTTTTAGAAATGTTGCCTTGAAATAAGTACTAAAATTATTAAAACTGAAACAAAAATAAAGTTATATAGAGATAGTTAAAAAAAAATAATGACAAAAGCATATAACAAAATGACTAAAAGTAAAATTAAAATTGTGTTATTTTAATGAATAATAAATCATAATAATTTAATAAAAATACATTCTTTAATACATGTATCATTGTCTACATATATCATTTTTTATTTTATCATTTTTAAAGCACCATTTATTGCAACAAAAAATAGTTTAGCTAAATGTTATAAACAAGCAGTTATTTACACCGATTCTGACCAATTCAGTTTGTGAGTCAACATAATAACCTGAGATGCTGAAGTGCCATAGTAGCATTTACTGGTAACTAAAACGTTTTCATAAGGAGCAACATATCTTCACTTCAAAGTGATAGTTCACCCAAAAACGAAAATTGTGTCATTAATTACTCACCCTCGTGTCATTCCAAACCCCTAAGACCTTAGTTCATCTTTGAAACGCAAATTAAGATATTTGTGATGCATTCTGAGAGCTCTCTGACCCTCCCATAGACAGCAATGTAATTAACACAATCAAGGTCCAGAAATGTAGCAAGGAGATCAGTAAAATAATCCATGTTCAGTGTTTACATTCAGTGGATACTCTCCAAGATGGCGCTAGGGTGACGCGGAGGAGTCAAATTGTTGAATAAAGTTGTTATTTTTGTTTTCTTTGCATACAAAAAGTAATCGTAGCTTCGTAAAATTAGGGTGGAACCCCTGATATCACATGGATTCATTTACTGATCTCCTTGCTACGTTTCTGGAACTTGATTGTGTTAATTATATTGCTGCCTATGGGAGGGTCAGAGAGCTCTCAGAATTCACCAGTAGCTTCACCCTCCCTCTGTTCAGTATTACAAGTCTCTTTTATTTGATTTACTCTGGCAGGAACACAAAGAAATCATCCTCATCTCGTTTCGCGGCTGCCCCTGCCATCTCCTTACCACACTACGACTCTGAGGAGGAAGAGGACGGTCTTCCCATGAGTTACGACGACAAGCGGCAGCTCAGCCTGGACATCAACAAGCTGCCCGGGGAGAAACTGGGCCGCGTGGTGCACATCATCCAGTCACGGGAGCCCTCGCTGCGCGACACCAACCCAGAGGAGATCGAAATTGATTTTGAAACGCTGAAGCCGTCCACGCTGCGTGAGCTGGAGCGATATGTTATGACCTGCCTGCGCAAGAAGCCCCGCAACCCGAACGGTGAGCAGAGATTTAATGACATCCCGGTCGGATGATGAAGTTAGAAAATATCTACATATCATGGCCGTTTATATGTATGTATATGTGTATATACACACACATTTTTTATATATATATATATATATATATATATATATATATAATATAATTCATCTTCAGGTTATTTATTTGTAATTTAGTAAATATGATAAATAAAATAAATATACTTTTTTATTTTTGCTGTCAAACGATTAATCGCGATTTATCAGATACAAAATAATTTTTTGTTTGCGTAATATGTGTGTTCTGTGTATATTTATGTATATATAAATACACACACATACAGTATATAATTTGAAAATATTTACATGTATTTGCATGTCTATATTTATATTCACATAATTTAAATTATAAATAAATATATTTAATATATAAACATAATATATTTTTTGGATGTGATCAATCACGATTAATCGTTTGACAGCACTAATTTATATATATATATATATATGTATGTATGTATATGTAAATGTTAGGCTTTGTAGTGGTCAATGGCCACTCTGCTCTGTAAAATATGGCATTGACCATGAAAATATGGCAATACTTGTTATAAATCAACACTAGTTATAATGCATGTTTTTACCAAGAATTATTTGTTGTGCGATGCATCAAGTGTAATCTAGATCCGTCCTGTGTGCAGTGGTGAAGAAGGGAGGAGGTGGGAAGAGCCGAGAGGAACTGGCTCTGGAGAAGAAGATGGAACTGGAGAGGAGGTTACAGGATGTGAGCGGACAGCTGAACTCTGCCAAGAAACCCCAGAAACCCAAAGGTAGGGCTGAGAGCAGCGTCTGAAGCACTCTTCAGTTTGCTCAATTATGTCTTGGTGTTCAGGACTCAACAATAAGCCTGGTCTGATGGCCCGAGGCTGGTGTAATCGAGGTTCAGGCCAGTGTTGCCTTTATGGGATCGATTTATTTTGTGTATAGAGCTGATGTTGAACAAGCAGACAACAACAGAGCGAGCACAAGTGAAAACGGTACATACAGAATGAGATCTTATGCTCAATAACTACTAGAAAGGCAAAAAAACGCAACGGACATGCTGCAAGATACTTGGGGCTGCATGATTAATCAAAATAAAACCAAAATCCTGATGATTATGGCTTCGTGATTATGGTGTTTTCAGCAGCTATGGTTCACAATTAATGCCACTCCACACAAACTTGCAATTTGGGAATGAAACATGCGCCAACCATCTTCCCTTTAATGAGAAGTGCTTACAAACCAGCTGTTGTCAACAAAACAAAAGGCTTTAAGGGCTTCCTGCAATTTTACAACAAAATAAAAAAGCTTGATGGTTTAACATTTGAAAATGAAAAAATTAAGACAGCCATAAATATTAGTATTGTAATGCTACAGCTGTATTGTAACATAAAATAAATTATAAATTGTTATTATTATGATTATTAATAAGTAAATTATTTTAAATCAATGAATATTTTAATTATATTAAAAATAAGAAATAGAACAATAATTATTACTATTATTAAATAAATTATTTGAAAAAAAATGAACATTGTATTGTATTGTATTAAAAATAAGAAACTACAAAATTATAGAAAATATTAAAAGTTTTTATTATTATTAATCAATTTTATTTATTATAATAAATATTATTATTATTATTATTAATAATTTTAATATTTTTTGTTAATTGTATTGCAGTAGTAATGATTCTTTTTTGGTTTATTTATTTTTAAACCAGTTTTAGAAGTTATTTGCGAATAATAATAATAATAATAATAATAATAATAATAATAATAATAACAATAATAAAAATAGTTATTATATTATTATAGTCATATAGATATGTTTTTTTCCAAATCACATTTTAAATCCTAATCAAGTTTTTTTTTTTTTTTTTTTATTAGAAAATTTGCAGTTAAATTTAGGTTTTTTTATTTTATTATTTAGCCCTACAAATGCTCCAGTATAATATTGAATATTGAAGTAACATTGAATTACTCTCAAAGGTGCAGACCGATTGTATAATGTATACATCCTGTAGAGATTTATATAAAATTATAAGGTAAATCCAGTTAGGTTTTTAGCCACTCTTGTATTCTTATCTATTATAAACCTTTATGAAAATGATTTGGCCTTTTGAGAACAAGCTATTTGTTTTAGTCATTTGTCTTGTCTATTTTAAAAATACAAAACCTACTTCCAGTATTCAAAAATATTTTTCATTGTTGTCTTTTACCTGGACAACCGACCCAACAAAGTCAACAGCAAAACTCACTGTTGTTAAGCTCTGCTGGGTTACACCTGCAAAACCAGTTTCCTTCACGAGTGAAAACCGGTTGTGTTTTTATGTTCCAGTGGAGAAGCCCAGTGGCGCAGAGCCTCATGCCATGGCGTCACGTCTCAGCGCCAGCAGCTCCAGCTCAGACTCCTCCTCATCTTCCTCCTCCTCCTCCTCATCTGACACCAGTGACTCGGACTCCAGGTGAAGAGGACTCTGGGAAGGCACAGGAAGCGGGCTCAGAGCTCGGCCTGCCTACAGACACCTTGTTTTCCGTGCCTCCTGAATCCAGGAACTGTGTTTACTTCAGTGTAAAAAAATGTATATACTAGGATTTTTTTTCTTTTATAAAGAAGACTTTTACCAAGATGCCCATAATGGGAAAGAGTGCGCAATCATAACTACTTTTCTTAGTTGACGAAATTGCTTGTTGTTTTGTTTTGCTTCCATTTTGACCGTTTAATTTAGTCTTGAAACATTTCTTGCTTCTTTTTGCATTGCTTTAAAGATCAGGGCCAGTATTTAGATCTCTCTGAGCAACCAAAACTTGCATGAAGGTTTATTAAGAACCTTCAGTGGGGAAATGAGAAAGAAAATTAAGAACTACTTTGGATTTGCATTGGCTTTAAAAATGTGTAGGTTTTCACGCTGCGATGCACTGGACTGTTTTGGGATTTATGTACGTATGATATTATTCTGAATAGTTCAGTAACTTTCCATATGGCTTCGCAATTTGCTCTAGTTTAATTTTGCTATTGCTTTGATCTGTAAGAAGTGGATTTAATTTGACATTTTTTACATGATCGAATCAATGTTAAATGACACTTTTTGTCATCTGTGAAATTGTAGTGATAATATTCATTGAAAATGAACAGCCATAACGCCTCACTGGACTGGAGGAGATGGGCTGAATTGATTCATGAGCACTAGAGAAACGCTGCTAGATTCAGTGGTTTGAATGAGTTAAGTTGAATGTTAACTTGAGAGATCTGGTTTGTAGATGAGACTAGAGGAATCGCATTTAAGCAATAGACTGTCATTTGTTTCTTGTATATAGAGTCCATAATACCATGCTGCTTTCTCGATTGTATTTATTTGCATTGCTCTAACCTCTCTTTTCTAGAATATTCTTTTTGAATATAAGACACATGGCAGATCATTGTGACCTAATATTCCCTATCTGCAGTATAATTAAGAGTTTATGCGCTCTGGATTATACGTTGGTTTCTATTTGGATGGAAATACAAATACAACAAGTGAATGGTGTGAAGTGTTGTTTCAATATTTTATTTCATATTTTATTTTTATTTTTTTGGTTGGTGCAGCTCAGCAGCCTTGCCAAACAGGATATACTAGGTTGCATGAAGTGGGTGTTTAAATAGTGTTTACAGGTAAACTAAAAAAAAACAGCATGAGTGCTTACGGTTCGGCAGAAGGACATGAAGTTCTGATTGCTGGTATTTTAGGAGCGCTAGGTTCCTATAGTCTCAGAAAACATTTAAATATCAGGGGATTTTTTTTTTGGAGGGGGGGGGGGATTTGTGCTGTAAAATATCTCAAATGCAATTTACATAACTAATCCAACTGTCAACTTATAAACCAGCTGTTGTCAACAAAAGAGAAGCTTTAAGGACTTACTGTGTTTTTTTTTCTCCAACAATATAAAAGCTTGATAATTTAATGTTTGAAAATGAAATCAAGATAAAATTATCATTATCCATTTATTATTTATAATAATAATAACATTTATAAAAAATATATATATATATATATATATATATATATATATATATATATATATATATATACACATATACATTTCTATCATTAACATCTGGAACAAATCATTGAATGATATGTTTATTGATGCATCATGTAAAAGACTATGTAATAATGTAATTTGATTTACTGGTTCATATTAGATCTTGGTTTAGAGCATATTATAAATTAACTGGACACCATGTGTTTCTGTTATCATTGGTCCTGTTGTTCAGTGTACAATGGTTATTACAGTGGCTTCATGCATCACAAAAGAAGCGAAACCTGATTAGCTGGTGGAATCCAGTGCTCTAGTTTCTGTCAGGCATGAGGAAACCGTATTGTGCACAATAATGACTGTGGAGAAGGAAGTAAATATTACCAGTAAATGCCCCGTTCATGGCATTCAGCTGTTGACCTTGAAATGTTGCACTTGTTCTTTCTGTTTTGCACGTTTGACGTTTTTTGGAGTTTTTCAAGAGCTCAAGGTAATGATTTTATCTTCTTAAAAACTACTTTTTAAACCTGCTGGACTGAAATTTGAGTTTGTTCCCATTGACACTGTGTGTATTGTTTCTTATCGTGTATGTTGATGGTTAAACAGAAGGTTTTTCTCCCTCAGGTGTCAAGCATTTAATGCGTCAGCTGACGTACTGTCATATAGAGATGATGGACGCTGGTTTTGAGCTGGAGTTTGACGGTGAGGAGCTCTGGCACGTCGATCCTATAGATTACACAGCAAAGCAGCGTTTGCCGGAGTTCGCAGGCGACTGGACCCTCGACCGCAATCTGCCCTCTCTAGCGCATCACTTCATCGGCACCTGCTTCTACAATATTCCTCGCTGTACGGCAGGAGAAAAAAATCCCCCTGAATCCATCGGTAAAATATCCATATGAATAGAAAACCTAATGATTAAAATCAGGATTCAGTTATTTAATTCATTAGTGTGTATTATGTTTCTTTTTAATGAATCCTGTCAAAACATGTTTAAGGCAACTTTGAACTCAAAATCAAAAGAAAATGAAACCTATTATATGACTGTTTTTTATTATGCTGATTTCCATAACAATTAAGCACATCTTGCCTTAAATTCTCATTACTTCAGTGTTAAAATGTATTTTAGTTAAAATTACTAACTGGAAATAAAAACTGAACTAAAGCTGAGTTTATATATGTATATTTACAAAGAAAAAAACTAATGAAAATTACAAAAGCACACAACCGCATGAAAAAATGCAAAGATTTCTTTTTTCTTAATGCGTAATAGTATTTGTTGTAGTTTCTTCTAATAAGAATCACCATCAGAATTACACACTCAAAAGTAAGATGCCCAGATTCATACCCAGAGGTAATGAGAACCGAAGGGGAATGTGCTCAGTTGCTGGTTTATTATCATTAACTTTTTTAAAAGAAATAAAAATGAACTATTACATGAGATGAAAAACTTAGATAAAAATCAATTAACCCTAAATGGTCAAATAAATTCATTTTAAAATAAAAAAAGACAAAAGCACAAATGATAAAAAATGAAAAAGTGAAAGTATAGAAATAAAAGCCAATTCATTTTGGCATATTGCATAAAAAAAAAACGCTGGATGGAAACGCCAAGATGTGCATAAATGATAAAAATGCACATAAAGCTAAGTAGGATGAATTGCTTACCCGCTAAGAAAACATTTGCATAAACTAAATGGACCAGCCAGCGGACCGATCGCATTTCGTCTGCACGCTCTGAAGCTCATAATTTATTGTATACAAAAATTATGACATACAGTGCCTAAGCAAATTAAATTTTTCTTTGTGAATTTTTTTTTTATTATTATTAATTCGTATTTAATTTGAAACACCCTCATCTGCTCAGTGACCAACTTCTTAGCTACAGATAGTCCTGCCCTAAACTCGCAGCATTAGTTGAGTGAGTGTTGCTGATTGTGATGCTCGAACACATAAACAGTGCTTTAAGTTCACGCAAATGTTTTAAGTAATGTTATTTCATATCTCCATGAAATCTGTCCACAGTTCCTCCATCCACACAGCTGTACACCAAGAGCGATGTGAAGCTTGGTGTTGAAAACACCCTCATCTGCTCAGTGACCAACTTCCACCCGCCGCCGGTGAACATCTCATGGACGAGGAACGGAGACCCGGTGAGTGAGCAGGACGTCAGCGAGACGCAGTATTACTCCAATCCAGACTTCAGCTTTCGCCTTTTCTCCTACCTGAACTTCCGTCCTGAGCAGGGAGACATTTACACCTGCAGCGTGCGACACAGAGGACTGGAGCAGGACATCACCAGGTTCTGGGGTGAGCACTTCTCCTTTGTGGGAATATCAGATGTTTGGTAAAGATTTCCAACCGCATGCAGTTGCTCGGTCTGAACACTGATCTTAGAGTGTGAGAATTTTCCAGTTAGTTCCTTTTCTTAACCCAATGAAACCGACTTTTTCAAGGAAAGTTTGTGAATTTTTTTTGTGCGCATTTCTGTGCAGCGGGAACAAAGGAATCAAGTCAAAAATTCATCATTAAGAACTAATAGCATGTTGAATAACATGTTTTTTTTCTTTTCTTTTTATGTTATGTTTTTTAAATATTTTTTTTTAATTCTCATAATGATATAATAATAATAATTATATTTTCCTACAGTTAATAATATAATAAATTATTATTATTAGTAGTAGTATGTTTGTTTATTATTATTTGTTTATTGTTTAATTAACAGAAAATTAAGACCCAAATGAAGGATAAAAAAGTCCTCCTTGCTGCCTTTTTTTATTTGATCACGTACTATTTATTTATTACAAAATATTAATTATTGCTTCATCAATATTCAATAAAATATATAGATTTTATAGATATGCAATAGTACACAGTTTCACATAAGACAATTTTGTAAAGCAAAGGAATACTAGAATCCATGTTGATGATTGTCATTATTATTTGCACATTTCTGAGCAAAAGCAACAAAAAAATGATCGATTAATCAAAAATTAATCAATAAAGACTAAAAGCATGTTGATTTTTTTTTTTAGTTTTTATTAGTATAATGTATAAATGTATGTTTACATGTATAAATACATGTAAATATTTTCTAAATATATAATGTATGTGTGTCTTTTACATATACACAGATATACACATAAATATACACAGTTCACACAGATACAGTATGTAACTAAAAATTTTTATTTTGGAAGTGATTAATCGTTTGACAGCACTAGTTTCTATATTATTTTATTATTATTATGATTATGATAATTTTTTATTTTTTAACTAACAGAAAATTAAGACCCAAATGATTAAAAAGACCCCCTCGATGCCTTTATATTTACATGATATTTAATAAAAGATTTATTTATTTATTAATAAATGTTAATTATTGCTTCATCGGGAGTTAATAAAAATAAATCGATTTTATAGGTGTGTAATAATGCGCAGACATAATTTGTGAAGCAAAAGGATACTAGAATGTATGTTGTTGAACAAGACTTTTGTATTTTATTTCTAATATTAATTTTTGCTGTATATTTGAGATGTTTGGATGGCTGTTTAATGTTGGTGCTGCTGTCTGTGTCCCACAGAGGTGGAGGTGCCGGAAGACTCTCAGGAGGTTGAGACGGCGGTGCTCGTGATCGGAATTCTTGTGGGATTTTTGGGATTTGTGGTGGGAATCATTATAATTGTAATGAGCAAGATGGAGCTGCGGGCTGTATGATCGCTCACAACATCTGCCCTCGGAGACTTCTTCTAGCACAAACTCTGTAAATCATCCCACTGTAAATCACTTGTTTATTCTGATTTTTAAAATTAATAAATGTAGCTATTTATTTAATATTGAGTATTTGCCTATTAATATTAATATATTTATGTATGCATTTGTTTATTTTAATTTTATTTGTTGTTTTTGTTTGTTTGGATAGCTCTTTCAGGTGTTATATGCAAGGACAACCTTGCAATTTATTAATAGCAAAAAATATTCATATTTATTAATATATTTATTTGTTTATTTTTGTTTATATTATATTCTCTCTCTTTTTTTTTTTTTTTTTTTTTTTTTTAGCTCTTTCAGGTTATAAGCATGGACAACCTTGCAAAAGCTGAGAATGGAAATTAAAATTAAGCATACAGGAGTAACCTATAAATTGACCGTTTTAAACATATTTTCTTTATATGTTTAGATTAGAGAAAGAAAATATAATATATTACTTCATAAATAAATCGCCAGTTTATGGCATCTATGCATCATCCAGGACATAACAAAAAAAAAAAAAAAAAAAAAAAAAAAAAACAATAAACTGAATGTAATTGGGAAAATTATTTCAAGTTCACCCCAATTTTCACTTAAAAATATTTATATATACAGTAGCTATATTTCCATTAAAAAAAATGGCAGAGGGAGTGACCCATTTGAAGCCTCGCTCTTACTCCTTTAGTGATCTCTGTAACGCCTCTCCTATCACCATTGATGTGCAAACAGTTTCTTTTATTGTGGCGCATCGCAGTTACGCTGATGCATATTCATCGTTCAGTTCAGATTGCCGTTATGAACTAAGCAGATCGAGGTAATTAATTCATTTACAGTTTGGGCTCTGACAGCAGCAGATAAGCATGCATGTGGGGAGAGCAAAGCTTAATTGCATTAATTAAATGAGGGCTGGATAATCCGCCTAGACCGTGTTCACGTTTGCGGTGATGCCTGATGTGAAGTGCTCAAAAACTACAATTTAGCAGAAGATTCGAGTGGAAAAGAGGCTCGGAAGAAATTAATGCGTATTACGCATACAAAAATGACACACTGGTGGCATTAGATGGAAATAATGTGGCACTTTTGAATGATATCGGATGATTCCCATCATATACTGTTGTATTTACACGAGTGGTGTTTTTGTTTTTTTGTTGTCACAGGTGAAGTGCTGACATGCACGATCCACTAGATGGCAATGTGTTCCTTCAGGCAGGTTTTACATGCTTAGATTTGCATACTTGGTTTGTTACCTGATTTGGCTTGAGTAAACAAATCGAACACGTTACTCCAAAAAATCCAAGGTTATACGGTCACGTTGGTATTTTTCCCTTATATAAATCCTAAAATGTGGCCTGTTTTAAGACAGTACGTTAAGTTAATGATGCTCCCTCTGATGTTGCACATGAAATACCGTCTATACATTATTCATCGTCCTCGTCTCTCAGTGTCATTAGCGTTTTCTGGTAATGGACGCGGCATTGATTTCATGTGCTGTCGGAGTCCGTGAGTTTGTGCTTGTAGTCTGTGTCCCAAACAGCTTTATACACCATCCGATGATTTACTCGCATGTGCTTCTGGTTAGTCAGACAGAGCAGAGCTGTTTAGGACTGTGACACTGCGTACCTGATACCATCCGTAATGCGATATGTTTTACGTTGTGTAGTGGATGGGTGCCGTCAGACTGAGAGTCCAAACAGCTGATAAAAAAATCACAATAATCCACACAACTTCCATCTCGTGAAGGGAAACGCTGCATGTTTGTAAGAAACAAATCGATCATTAAGACAGTTTAACTTTAAACTAAAATACTCCTTTGTTCATAATATTGCTTTCTCCAGTGAAAATGACATCTCATGTGAATCAGGAGAGAAATATGCACGAAACAAGAACGGTTTAAAAGTCAAAATAGTTTCAAACAAATATGTCTGTGGTTTTTGATGTGAGAGGACAACAGGAGACAGACCTTTTCACTGTCTGGAGGAAGCGTTATTCTGGGTTATGGACTTGCATTTTTTCCAGAAGCAATGGTTTAACGTTAAAACGCTTTAATGATGGATTTGTTTCTTACAAAAATGATGCAGAATTTTACTTCATAAGATGTAAACTGATGAACTGGAGTTGTGTGGATTATTGTGATGTTTTCTCAGCTGTTTAGGCTCTCATTCTGAGAGCATCCACTGCTAAATTTCTCCAGTATCAGTTCTGATGAAGAAACAAATGCATCTGCATATTGGATGGCCTGAGGGTGAGTACAGTTTCAGCATTTTTTTTTTTCTGACAAGATGTTGTGTGCCATTAATGGTGTTTTTAAAATACAGACTAAAAGCATATACCTTCCTGTAGAAGAACACAAGTGTATAAATTGTGATCCAACCTGATTTAATGTTTCTAGTTTCATTATGACTTCTATGGAGCTATAAATTGTCTTTCTACATGACATCTGTAATGAACACACTCTTCAAAAATCATGCAGTTACAACTTGCACGAAGAAAAAACAGCCTATTTTAGGACCATTAAGATTTTTTGCACAGCGAAAGTATTTTGGTAACAATTAAACACATTACCTTTACCTTAATGTGTCCAGACATTTTAAGTTTGAGGAGTTTTTTGTAATTAACATTTTTCTCTCAAAGATGATTCTCATTAGATTATCATTTGGAGAAATGCACCTAATTGTCATGAAATTAGTGCCTTAATGCTAAAAAAAATCTTAACGATCCTGAACACAAGGTTTCATTTTCTTAATGCAAAATATAATTTAGTATTTTTTTAAATGAAATATGACCTGTGCAATGCCTCTATTAGAAACAGTAGTTTTATCTCGAGACTTTGCTTCATTAGGCAAGCAGTAAAGAAGCTGACAGATACTACTGCAAATAAAACCTCCAAAACAAATCAAATATAAATCATATTTATTATATCATACAAATTGTACAGATGACATTATCATGTTGCTTGTCCTTACAAATGATGAAAAACATTGATCAATGTTCACAATGGCACAACAGTGGCTGACAATCAAAGAAGCGACCTGCAAAAATATGGAGGCAGTAATGGCAAAATCCTTTGAGATATACAAGCTTGCTTTGTTGAGAGGGGAAATGCAGCATGTTTGACTCTTTTATTCTCTGAAAAGCAAGAAAACCGTCAGTAAATGGACCACAAAATGAGGTGCACGTGCTTAAATGTGCGTTAGTAGCTACAACGATCCTCCAGGACATTAAAATCCATTATATAACTAATAAACTGGCATACAACACAAAAACCGACAGCGGATGAGGTCAACCGCTGCATGAGTCACGGGTCACCCTGTCAATACTAAGGGGAGGGTAAATATTACTCAGCATCATTTCGCTGATCCTGCCTCACTTTCTTCCACATCCTTGTTTTTCCCTAACAGCTCGTTTGACGTGGCCTCACCAACCCACGGACTGATCCGACTGACCCTGTGGACCCAGACCGGACTTATCGTCCATAAACTTGCTGATGTCACGCCTGCTATTGTGTGCATTTGAATCTACACAGTGGATGGTGGGCGGTAAAGATCATGCACGTTACTTTTACACACTAACCATTCATCACTGCCATCTAGTTAAACCACATAAAGCGTGTCTACATAGAAATAATTTAACCTTCAAAGTCTTTAAGAAATATGTAGCCGATGTGTGTATTTGTTTAACAGGGTTTGAGTTAGGAACAAAGGCTGTGTTTGATTATTATACTGCTATTTTTACATAATTATCTGGATGCACGTGCATGTACATGGATATGTACGCTACACTACTGTTCAAAAGTTTGACGATTTTTAAAATGCTTTTGAAAGAAGTCTATTACGTCTACACTAAGGCTGCATTTATTTGATCAAAAACAGTAATATTGTGAATATTTTTACCATTTAAAATAATTGTTTTCTATGTGAATATATGTGAATTTTCAGCATCTTAACTCCAGTCTTCAGTGTCACATGATCCTTCAGAAATCATTCTAATGTGCTGATTTGCTGCTCAAAGAACATTTCTTGTTATAATCAATGATAAAAACTGCATGATATTTTTATGGAAACCATTATGGATTTAGTTTTTCTGAATTCTTTGATGAAAAGAAAGTTCAAAAGAACAGCATTTATTTAAAATTTAAATCTTTTGTAACACCTTTTACTGTCACTTTTGATCATTTAATGCGTCCTTACTGAATAAAAGTATTCATATCTTTCTACTGACCATAAACTTTTGAACAATAGTGCACTTAATGCACTTAACTTGATGCCATAAATTTATATTTCCAGTGATTAATAGTAATAGATGTTGTTGTCAGTGATTTCTGCTCTTATAAATGCATTAAGTCACTCAAGGCCACGCGTAACTGTGATTTGACCTCAGTTTAAGTCAGTTTTGCTCTGAAGCTTGTAGCTTACGGCTTTATTTTATGCTGTTTCACATTCTATTAAAGCAGAAGATGGCATACAGCATATACTGTACTGTGCAGTATGCAGTCAGTATTTTGTTCCGAACACAGTCGTTGAACTCAATCTAGATAAGCCAAGCTTATCAGAGCAGATGCTGACAGTAGAGCAATATGCATACTAGTGCATACTGTAACATAATTGCTATCTGTCAGTGATAAGCAGGCCCACACACAATCAGCGCCCACAGATGTCCGCAGGAATTGGGACGCCCGTCATTCACAAGCTTCTACACATTGTCTGTTTCTTTATTAAGTGTTTTGGCTAATTGTAATGTTTTTGTAGAACTCTCCGCTATTGTTTAACACAATCCACAGATTTGACCACCTCAAAAAGTCTACAGATTCCACCTGTGATACACAACAAGTAATACATCTGCATGTAAGCTGAGATTGAACATGTTAAACTGAAAATAGGATGATCAGAATGTCTTTTCGTCTCTAGTTGAATCGTCAGAGCAGCTCTGTCTTTCCCCTGTATTAAAACAATAAACAAGGCCTTTCCCCTCCAGCTACAGTCTAACAACAGCACTGTGACAAAGCACAATTATAATGACAACGTGTCAGAAACCGCTCGGAAAAAAGAATGAGAACTGCCGAAAAATGAATTTCTTTAAAGCGTACGCGGACAGATTGAAAACGGCATCTTTTATTGGGGAGTTGGGAGGCTGACGTCCTTTCTGATGAGGCCGAGTGGTTCAGACGTTTGTCCCAGCAGGAGGTGGGAACGGAAAAGCCATTATGATTTTAAACGTGACCCCTCTGGCCATTAGAGCTAATGCAGAACCGCACACAGATGCCGTCCCTCAAGACCACATGCTGAAATCCCTGACGTTGCGAACCCAGATTATAAATACGGCCAGACGCCAACACAACAATGCTGACTTAATGGAAATACAGTGGACACAGAATTCAGCATGAAATCAAAATAACCATGCTTATGTTTTTTTAAGGTGCAGTAGTGAAGTTTTGCGTGTAAAAAGGGGTCCATTCATTGTAAGCAGCGTAGAGATGAGTATGAATTATTGCTTACACAGAAATCACTTTAACGTTTGAGCAACCAACTCGATCTTGAGTGAAATCTGCGTGGGTAATTTTTCACTCTTACGCGAAAAAGCCGATCATGCGGATTCCCGAGTTTCGCTTGCGAATTTTGGTTAATGTTAATGTGACCGCACCTTAACGCACATTTCTCGTCCCACTAACATTTGACGACCAGACAGTGGTTTTGAATTATAATGTTCTTTCTGTGAAATATTTAGCTTGTAAAGTTTGCTTGCGCTCTCCTGGCTAACAAAGTATGTTCTAAGAACGTTCCCATTAAGTTCTTGTATTGTTTCCTGAACGTTCCAAACATCTGTTTAAAACATTTTTGGTTATGGAATGTTAAGGGAACGTTTTAGAATTTTACAAACATTATTGGAATGCTACTTTTGAATGTTCTCTAAACATTCTGAAACAAGTAGTAACATTTACAAATGTTAGATTAACGTCCAACTAAAACGTTTTATGAAAAGAGATCCATAAACAATGTATAATGTTTTTGCACTAACATTTTGAGAACATAACATCACCAGATAACTTGGAACGAACGTTCTATTAACGTTACTGGAATAATTCAGTTCATATCGTTAAGTGAACCTTGCCAGAGCGTTTTGATAATGTTCCCTGTTAGCTGGGCTCTTTTGTTTAATATAAATGTCACTTAGTTTGATATTTTAACTAATGCAATGACATTTCACATTTCACTGTTGTTGATGAATTTTCCCTGGAGAAATCCAGTCATTTCAACAGGATTCTATGCGATCAAGAATTTCGCGAAAAGATTTCTCCATACAGATTTCAACGGGTTCAAGCTCAAAGATTTTTCGCATTGACCAAGCTGCTTGGTTTGAAAGTGACTTCTGTGTGTGCTGGGTTTCATTGGTCGATACGCTATACTGACTGAAATTTAGTGCGAACACACACACCTTTAAGTGTCTAAATGCTTTTTGGCCTATTCTGATATAGAAACACAATGTGTTACTCAGTTGTTGTTTATTGGAAAAGTAATACGTCACATATTACTTTAATAATAATTTCTATGAAAAACCTAAACCACGAGTCAGACAGGATAATACTTTCTATCTGAAATCATAGTCTTGTGATTCTGCTGGATTAAGGGATCTGATTTCTAAAATACAAGACATTCGCTTCATTAATAAAAGCCGAAGAACCGCGTGAACCCGTAACCGCATTATCTCGTCGACAGTCCTCATTTTCTGTTGTTCACTTTAAATCTGAAACATCCCAGAAGATCAGTGTAATAATATCATTGTCATGAAATAACCTCTATCCCATCACAACATTCTGTTACGGATTATCCACGTATCCATTTATTTTCTTATGCAAATTGAAAATCGACGGCGGTCTGTATAATAACACCATGAAGTTTCACTCTCATATTATGTCCTCCTCAGAAAATGCCATTTTCATAATAAAAACTGTCAGTATTTTTATGAATTCTGTGCAGTGAAATAGTCTAAAAAAATGTTTTAGACTGTCTTTTTTCATTTCGGCCTGTGCAGTAGGCACATATGTGCACATCAGTGGTATGTTTTCCCAATTTATTTCTGTAATTTGACGTATTTAAAAAAAAAAATGTTGATTTTGATTTCATGTTTACTCATTAGTAACAAATCAAATCACTGACAGTTTTAAAGCATGCCATCAGATGAATCAGGGGGCAGAATGAACATCTTGAGGTGAACATTAGCCAGTGACTTGGAGTTAATGTGCATATAAACGCACCTTCTGTTGTGCTCTGCTGTTTTTAACACAAGAAAAAGGACCTGTGTGAACAGCCCCTTAGTCGTCTGCTAATTAAAACAGGGAAAGGATCTGTTCATGAGCGTATCTCATCTTTCTGGTGTTGACTTTCTCAAACAAAATCACTTGTGATGCTTTATTGCCTCTGAGAGCAATGTTAAAAATGTTTGTATTAGAGCTAGAGCAGATTGTCTCCATGTAAAAGTAAACTGAAGCCCAAACAGACACTTATTATGCCATCTGCCTCTTTTAAAAGCAATAATACACCCTGTAAATGATAATTCTGTCATCATTTAATCACCTTTTTTTTTTGCACAAAGCATTAAATGGATCATTTCTTAATTAAGCTTGTGACTAAGCTAACAATACAATATTCTAATAAGCATAAAAAAATTTGCCCACAAAAATTGGGTAAATAATATATTTCTATTTAAATGAACTACTTTTCTGCAGCTGAAGAAAAAAATTATGCTTTGCTAAATCATAATTATGACATAATTGTCATCAAAATGTCAATACTGAGTCAATTATGAGATAAATGTTGAAATTATGACATAAAAAGTCAAAATTATGGGATAAAATTTTATGGATTACATTTTCCACTCCATAAGAAAATAATAATTATGCATGGCATAAAATACCATCATACTTATGAGATGAAAAAAGTTGACTTGCTTATAATGACCTTTTATGTCATAATTATGACGTTTTATCTCATAATGTCAGAATTATGGCTTTTTTAAACCGTGTTGATCTCTTAGTGTGTCAAAATGTTGACTTTTTATGAGTTTTACTTTTCGGTGTAGATGTTTTATGTCAATTTCTACACTTTATCTCATAATTTTGACTTTTTATCTGAGAATTCTGAGAATTTTTATTTACTAATGCACTGTTGTTTTTCTTCCACACGACAGCCTGAGTCTTCGTTCACGTATTCTGCTTTTCCCATGAAGTCATACATATTTGAAACAGCATGAGGTTGAGTAAATGATGACAGAATTTTAATTTCTGTGAGAGTTATTCCGTTAAACCAGTGGTGGATCCGCTCTGAATGCTAACAACCAAACCAACAAAAAGTCACCCCTACTGCACAACAAACTTAATAGTAATATCCCAGTAATCTTCTCTTAAATTTTGAGAATCTGGCTCTTTTGTTTGGACGGTGACATGAAATATTCATATAAACGTAAACAAAAACATACACAAACATATC
Organism: Acrossocheilus fasciatus; assembly: GCA_036784905.1. Lineage (NCBI taxonomy): Eukaryota > Metazoa > Chordata > Actinopteri > Cypriniformes > Cyprinidae > Acrossocheilus > Acrossocheilus fasciatus. The sequence continues at coordinate 32,306,456 of CM071953.1, forward strand.
CACCTTACATCACAATAGATTGCTTCTCGCAACAGTAACCTTCTCCTCGGAGCGCGTCTGAGATGCCGTCTTTGAGTCTGTCTCGGCCCTCTGGGCTCATTGAGTAAATATTAATGTGGTTTTCCCATCCAGTGCATTTACCGATAACAATCACTTCCCATCTCTCCTCCCTCTTCCTGGAGACCCGAGTCCTTTCGGCTCACTGATGGGGAAGGGATGTTATCGCCCGCTCGCCAGCGGTGAGTTAAATGTTCAGCATTGGTTACACGAGGTGGAAACGTCAGGTGAGGTGTTCGCGCGACAGTTTACCTGTCTTAAACCATGAGCTACGCGACATCAACCAGTAGTTTTGTCTCGAGTATCTAAAGATCAATAAAACAACTCTTGCTTTAAGGATGTTTAGATACTGGAAAACAAGACAAAATATTGATTAGCAAAGTGATTTTTTTGCAGGGTAGCATTTAGAACATTCAGAAGGTCCACTTCCATTGGCTCGGTGGGTCTGAGCGCGTCCTCAATCCTGATTGGCTGAGCCGTCTTCCTGTTTGTCCACCTCCTTGTCCTGTCGTCCTGTTTCTTGTGCAGTAGGTGAGGCCTCGTCTTGACATGAGCCCATTTCAGCTTCTGTTTTCACGCCACGCTCTTCCTCTTTAACATCTAGCTCATCCTTAGCATTTCCGTCTGTCATGGTATTTCCGCCCACCGCTTCTTGTTTTTCCCTGCCTGCTCCTACCGTCCCTTCCTCTGTCTCGTTCTCTTCCTCTCTGTCCTCTTTCTGTTCACTCTGCACTTCAGCATCAGTCTCATTATTCTGGTTTTCCTCCCGTCGTTCATTCACACTTGTGTTTGTCTCTTCAGCGCTCTTCTCGGCTCCATCACAGGGCTTTTGATCACTTATCTCTTTCTCTACGGTGGGTGTGGAGTCTTTCTTCTTCTTGTTCTTTGGTGCGTCTTTGACCGAGTTCTTGTTGGACTTGTTCCGTGCTTTAAAGATGACTTTCTGAAACAGAAAATGTCGACAGAGAGTCTTAATACCTTTTTTATGGATAGGCAATGAGATAAATATTTAATGAAATAGCAAAAGTATGCTTGGTTGTAATGCTGCTTCATCATTTGATCATCATTTTATGAATCACTGCTTCCATGATAAATAAAAATGTACTTTGTAACAAAATTCTGTAAATTCTTAATTTTTGCAACTTAATTTTTTTTATTATTATTCAGAAAACAAAACTGCAGTAGTGTGTATATATATATATATGTGCCTATATGTATTTAAATGTATAACATTTTGACTGATAAATAACACCAATAAAATTGATTATTATTTATAACTAACTGGACTGAACTTAAAAATGCATTAATATAAATGTGATATTGATTTAATAAAGGTAATATTGATTTGAGTTGATATTATTATAATTACCTCTATACTATCTTAAATCGTAAAGAAAAAAACAGTCTGTAGTGTACAAACCAATCAGCCTAACACATATATATTCCAGTAACAATTGATATAGCTAGATTTTTATTTTAGTATTTGCAAAAATGTTACGGTAATATCAATATAGACAAGTTCCCTGAGGTGATTTATTTATATATATAGTATGCAAGTATGCATGTATGTGTGTGTGTGTGTGTGTGTGTGTGTATATATATATATATATATATATATAATATAAATGAATGAATATGCTTTCCACTGATGTATGGTTTAAGTTATAGGACAATATTTGGCTGAGATACAACTATTGGAAAATCTGGAATCTGAGGGTGCAAAAAAAAAAAATCTAAACATTGAGAAAATCACCTTTAAAGTTGTCCAAATGAAGTTCTTAGAAATGCATATTACTAATAAAAAATGAAGTTTTGATATATTTATGGTATGAAACTTTACTTAATATCCTAATGATTTTTGGCATAAAAGAAAAATGGATAAATTTGACCCATACAATGTACTGTTGGCTATTGCTACAAATATATCCGTGCTGCTTGGGTCACATATTAGGACATTTCCGATCGTTGGATGCCGCGATTGATTAATTAAAGTCAAAAACTCCAGAGAAGCATGTAATAAGGATGATTAGACGTCGTGTTACGGTGCATCAGCAGGTGCTTTCATACAGAAACACTGGCAGCAGCACCTTTGGTCACGCCACCTGTGAATGAGTTTGTGCCGCTGTCAGTTAGGACTGTACTGTGTGAAGTAAGTGTCAAAAACCTGTCACGCTTCACCGTAACTAACCTAATGTCAGAAGAGCTTCACCCAGATCGTTTCGATTATGTTTGATAACTGATAAACAATCTGAGGACGCGTGAACTGTTCGCGGAGAAAGTATAAACACCTGCCTGAAGTCACTTATGCTCACCGAAGCTGCATTTATTTGATTTGAAAATACAGTAAAACACGGTAATATTGTGAAATATTATTACAATTTAAGTTTTCTGTTTTAATATATTTTGAAATGTAATGTATTCCTGTGACGCAAAGCTGCATTGTACTCCAGTGTCACATGATCATTCAGAAATCATTCTGATATGCTGATTTGCTGCTCAAGAAGCATTTCTTATCATTATCAATGTTGAAAACCGTTTTTGCAGTTTTGTATTTTTGTGGAAACTGTGATAGATTACCATTCAAAAGTTTTGGATAAGTGATTAAAAAAAAAGAAGAAATTAAATTTATTCAACAAGGATTTCATGAAATGAATGCAGCTTTGGTGACTTCTTTCAAGAGTGTGGGTGTGTGCATTTCAAATCTGAATTAAACATAGTAATGTTACTATATAATCACATGATTTAAGCTTTATTAAACCTCTTCAAATAACAAACCGCCATCATCATTATTAAACAAACCGACAATAAATCCATGTTTATCCATTTAAGCACTGAAACTCCAGCAGTAGAAACGTTTATGACAGACGTCACTGCCACTTTTCTGTCTTTCATTTGCATAAAGTATTTTTAACCCTGTTTTCTTCAAGTGGAGTAAATCACAGGTCATTGCGATTTGTAAGTGCTCAAAAAAAAAAAAACCCTGATTATTGCAAGATTGAACTTGAATGAATATGAAAGATGATGCTTACATAAAAGCAGTACACGCAAAGCTGTGGTGTCCTCATGCAACCACGAGATATATGAGACAGGAAGCTCAGACATGCATGCCACATGACATTTTTGTTTTCGGAAAAAGTTCATTTAGAGCTCTCTCTTCAGTTTGTTATGGTTGTGAATATAAATTCCCATACTGAATTGCATACACAACTGATGACAAGTGTGACAGGTTGATTAAAGCTTAGCACAGTTCATTTCCATTGGCCCTTTCTTCCCAAAAAATGTAAAAAGACAACACTGGCGTGTAAGTAAATATCATCAGGAAAGCCAAACACACAGTAACGCCCACTAAGCACACACTCACTCTGGTTTTCTTTGAAGTGACATGGAGCTAAATCTTTGTTTAAATTATGCATTGTTCTGTTCAAGCGTCTTGTGCTTTCTGCCCCATTTTATGTGGTGCTTTAAGGAAATGCCTGACGCCTGCACTGAACCCTGGAAAAACACTTGGTGTGTGACTTTGGCTGCTAACACAAACTACGTAGATGTTTCAGCCGGGAAGCAAAGAGAATGTGAGGAATATGATGTTAACTGTGTGTGTGTGTGTGTGTGTGTGCGCGTGTGTGTGTGTGTGTGTGTGTGTGTGTGTGTGTGTGTGTGGGTGTTTTTGACAGCAGTATGTCAGTAATGCGGCTGGAATAAGAGGTCACGCACCTTGGATTCCTTCTTCTTGCGAGGCAACATTGGTCTTTGGAGGAAAACGATCTGCTTGGTGGCCAAACTTCCATCACTGCATAAGAGAGATGAAGCAGTTTAGTTTGTGATCTAGGTGTGATTATACTTTAAACAAAAATAATCAAATTTCCCGGTCCAGGTCCAACCATTTTGACCAGAGGTGGACAAACTTTTACCAAAAATCGGTTGAAAAAAAATGTGTTTGTGTGTATATGTGTGTGTGTGTATGTATGTATGTATGTATGTATGTGTAAAATCACACTTGTATTGTAATTTAATTCTGTAAATAATAATAAAAATATAAAAAAAGAATTCCAATACATGCACACACACACATACATTTATTTTTAAAATATATATTAATATATTTTAATTTATATTCTCTATAATCAATGCACACGTATATGTATATATATATCTTAATACATTAAATGTAGAGAATATAAGTACAAAAATTATAATTATATTTAATATTAAATATTTTAAATGAACTATTCTGTATATTTCAATGCAAAAAAAAAAAAGGTAAAAAATAAATCAGAAATGAAGTTATGTATCAGTGGCATGTTTTTTTCCCCCTGTTTCCTCCCTTCTGTGAGTGGCATGGATGGCCATGGTTTGGGCATCTCTGATTTACACCAACTTTAAATTTTTCCATTTTGCCCGGCGCTTTGCAGAGCTGTCGCTCCATGCTTATTAGAGTGTATTTGGATATTCAGCATCTTATCTTGTATTTATAGCTCCAATAATGCTGGGTGGTGCAAAGAAAAAAAGCCCCTCTGGAGATCTGTTTAAATTTTTAGCTGTGAGCGCAGTGGGAACATCCGGCATTGAAAGGGAGGAACAAAATATCTGTTTTGTGAAATCCTGTGATGACTAAATCTCTCTTTCTTGCTGTCTTGTCAGGGCTCTATCGCAAATATGTTTAGAGAAGGAAGTTTCACATCATCGAGCAAACAGAGTGCTGTGAGTTTTGCGTGTTTGGTGGAAAACCATGTTTAAACAGTTCAGATAAGCCGTTTAATCTTCAGTGGAGATGGAGTTGTGTTACTAAACAATCTCAAGCTCTCTCTCTCTCTCTCATGCTCCCCGTTTCTCTTTACGATTCTGCTACAAATCTCTTACATCGAATGGGCCTCTGCATCCCTGCCATAAGCTGGCAATCAATACCAAATGTCTAATTCGCCCTGCTTTTTTTCTTCCCACTTCCTATTTTCTTGCTTGTCAAGGAACTGTATATTTATTCAAGTGCTTCCTGCTTAAATCATAGAGGCAAAACTGGATTCCTGCAAGCCTCGGTCCATTAAAATGTAAACGAGTGGCTGGTCGGTGAAATTACAGCTCTGGTCTTCAGTCTCGCCAGCATCCAAACTAGTCTGCGTCTCCGCTTTATAGAGGACGACACACGCCGCCTATACAATCCCCATCATTAAGGGCTTAATTGAATGGTAACTTCAGCAATTTTGAATGTAATGAATGTACAAGCCTTCAGTACGGCGTGATGCATAGCAATGAGAAGCCGCCCTGTGTGTGGATATATAACATTGCAGATTACAAACTCATCTGCATTCCAAAAAGTGCTGTGGAATTACCTTGTTTGTTTGGCAAGACGACTTCTAGTTGTTTGTGATTACTGGAGGACTTTTTTAGTCATTTTCTAGAGATTACAAAGAGTGGATTTCTAGCTCATCAAGAATTTTAGAGCTGAGCATAAAAAGATTCAGTGTAGAAATCTCCAGTACTTTATTCCATGTTTTTTTTTTTTTTTTATTTATAGGTTTGCCATTGCCACGACGGCTTGTGTTGAAATACTGCTTGTATTGCAAAATAAATAATTAATTGCAAATTAATAAATACATAATTGCAGTAAGAGCAAAAGTTCAAAAGCTTTGTCTGTCATTTTTAAATGTTTTTAAAAGAAGTCACCAAAGCTGTGTTTATTTGATCAAATATACAATAAAATATTATTACAATTTAAAAAACAAATAGCTGTTTTCTATGTGTATATATTTTAAAATGTAATTTATTCCTGTGATTACTCCAGTCGTTAGGGTCACATGATCCTTTAGAAATCTTAATAATATGCAAGAAACATTTCTTATTATCAACGTTGAAAACAGTTGTTGCTTCATATTTTTGTAGAAACCGTGATACATTGATAATTTTTTTTTTAGGATTATTTGATGAATAAAAATTTCAAAAGAACAACATTTTTAAATAGAATTTTGTGTAAAATTATACATAAATATCTTTACTTTCACTTTTGATCAATGTAATGCATCCTTGCTGAATAAAAGTGTTCATTTCTTTCAAACAAACAAAAACCAACTTACAGACCGTAAACTTTTGAATGATAGTGTATTTTTTCAAAATAGTATAGTTTGTATTATAGTAAATAGTAGCTTTATATCATGAATAATAAAACTGGAACTTCGCCTACACTGGGATTCATAGTACTACAACTTTTACCCATATGTTACCATGTTATGTTCCGCCTCCCAGGAAAACAAGGCCAGCCGTCTCCGAGACGTTGAGAAGTGACAGTTCTGTAGTATCTAGGACAGCGTTTTGATTAATTAGCCACATTGCTGCTGTTGTGTGTTGTGGCATTTTGTGAAAGTTTAAAATAGGCCCGTAATTAATCAGCAGGGGCTGCAGGACGGATAGAAGAATGAAGTGTGAGAGAAAGGCCAAGGCGGGATTGGCCCGGCGCAGGCGTGGGTATGACAGATGGAGATTACATGCTGAACTTCAGTTCGACGTCGCCGGAAGCTTCCACTCGCCATTACAGGAATCATCAGTTAGCTTATATTGACATTCCATTACGGCGAGAAAACAGTGGAGTTCTGCCCCCGTACTGCCTGTGCCAGTCATTACATCTGACTCCATGAGGTCCGCAGAGCTCTTTATACCCCGAGCACTTTGTCACAGTCGGAGTTCGGGGCGTACCGTTGCTCTGTGTGGGCCGTACCATTGTTTTTGATGTGGGAAATGATGCCTCATGAGGTGTTTACACAAAATCAATCGATGGCTTCATGTTTCCTACCTGTTCATGCTGAAAGACCTTTGAAACCTAGTCATATTATTGTTCGTAGATGATTTTATGCGGCTGGATGCTCTAATGTGATCGCTGAAATAAGCAGGTGGTCATAACATCAATCCAAAATAGTAGATCTTATATAAAATGAATATAACTATTCACAACAGAAATAATGCAAATGCAAATTATATATATATAAGGTATAGTTATACGTAAAAAAAAAAAAATAGCATTCTGCAGATGAAACTGTTCTGAATATTATTACATAGTAAAACTTATTTAATTTATATAAATTCTGTAAACCATGTATAATAATAATAATTATATATGTGTGTGTGTGTGAATTCATGTATAATTATATATAAAAAATATATTTAAAAAAAGCTCATTCTGTTTTATTATGAAATCAGATTTCTTGCCACTATGAACATTTTGCAGAGGAAACTGTGTTGAATATAAATCATGAACATGATTATCAATGCATGAATCAAACGCACTTTGATTCCTTGCATATTTTCCATGCTTTGCTTTTTTTGTGCCACGCTTTTTATCTCACAGCAGACAGATCACATGTTCTTTGCTGTCATTCCCATTGGTAGTTGTTGCATTGCTTTGCTGATCATTTGCATAGTTAATGTTTCTCTACTTTGTTGAATGTCCAGTGATCGCTCGTGTTTCTGCAGATCACCAGCTTTCATTGAAAATGCATGGTTTTTGGTTTCTGTCTTGCAGTAAATTGCTGTCAGTGAATGTGAATTCCCATGAACATACCACAAGTCTATGGCTGCACTCCAATTTGCATACTAATCCTAATCATGTACTATATAGTACAAATAGTGAGATTTGGATTAGTGTGTACCAAATCCTTGTATGTTGAAAACAGTATTTCAAGGGTGTCTGGATAGTGTACTATTTCCAGTGCATTCTCCTTAAAGCTTTTTCAGATAGTATTGCACACAAATGTTTTTTTTCTATTGACCTTTGCAGTTTCAGAAACTGTGTGAACCTAGAAGTTAAGTAACAATGAACTTTAAGGCATTAACTTACCTATTAGTCTTGACGATTGGTGTAGGCAGCACACAAGTGAGTCTCCATCCAAATGAAGCCAGCGACTGCAGCAGGGGAATATAGTCTGTCTTCACTTGTAAACCCTGAAAAGAAAAGAGGTTACCGTGAAAAAAAAAGGCTTTCAAGAGAGAAAAGTCACACTTATAGCAAACCACTGATTTTAGACTTTCAATTGAAGTCTTTAGGCATATATTAAAACATTTTATATGGTGACTGTTTAGATGCACCCTCTATTGCATTCATGTGGCCGTTTTCTTTAGATTTTAAATAGCAGTGTTTTTAATCATTCACATATTTACAAGTTTTTAAAAGTTGACAAACAATTTCTATTTAAAAAACTGCTTGTCGATATTTGGAAGTTTCAGAATAAAGGATGTTTATGAATAAAATCTAAATAATTGATGTGTCATATACTGAGGATGCGGGTTTAGCATGATAGAAAACAAATCCTATTTTCCATAGTTACCCATTCATTTACTATGGGTAAAAAGAAGAAATGTCATTTTACAGGAAAACAAAACAACAAAACGCTATATTTGATACTTGGACCCCAGGGACGTGTCTGATTCAGTTTAGGTAAATTCAGAGTGATAAAAAAGGAAGGTTTAATATCTGTTCTGGTAGTATAACAGATGTTAAAATAAAAGCTGTATTGTATGAAGAGCTCGTGAATGTGTGTCTGTGGGAATCAGAGAGCAGCGTTAATCAAACAGGGTTGTTTTGAGCAGTTAGGGGTTGTACTGGGGTTTCAAAGAGAACGCTTGTACCCTCATTTCAGGAGGAGCGCAGGAAGTCAGAGTGGTTTAACGGCATCTGTCCTCAAAAGGAAACCATGTCGCGTGTCAGCCATGTGCACACACTCATAATGATAACACAAGACAGCGCTACATGATAATGCTTCACTTGCAATAATATGCCATGGGGTTTGGCACGAATGCACTATACGGTTATACATGAGTCACTGTGGAAAGTTCAGAGTAGATAACATGACGACGCTGGAGAGGCAGAATCGAAGGGTTCTCAGTGTAGAGGCTCTGTTCTAAGAACAGTGTGCTGACTTCCTGTCCACTGCCTACAGAGGCAGCAACTGAAATAAGTGGCTGTTTTGGAAAACTTTCCATATGCATAAAACGTACATAGCGCGCACACACAATCACTGGGTAAAATTAGGTTGATTGCTTTAAGTATTATTATTTATAATTGTTTTGATGCATTTAAAAATGTGCGTAATTTTTTTATTATATTAAAATATATTTTATATTATAATATCTATAGTTGAATAAATACATAAAATTTTTAATTGTACATTGAAATTGAAATACTGATCAACGTAAATATATAGACAAAATTTATACATATTAAAAAAAACTTTCAATTCTTTAAAGTATCAATTATATATATATATATATATATATATATATATATATATATATATATATATATAATTGATAGTTTAAAGAATTGAAAATTTTTTTAATATGTATAAATTTTGTCTATATATTTACGTTATTGAATATATAATTTTTAATTATGTAAATTATCATTCATTGTATTTATAAATTCTTATTTGTGTGTGTACATAATAAAATAGAAATATTTTAATACATTAAAAAATTGAAATAATATATTTTTAAAATACAAATATTATTGATAAAATTATAAATTATTTAATTTACGGTATTAACATTGTCATCATTTATGTATGTGTATGTGTAATACAAAATAACATAATATATTAGTACTTTAAAAATAGAAGGAATAAGTAATATACTGTATGTATATGATAAATTATTTCATTTATTGTATTTGCATATTGTCATCAGTTGTCTTGTGTGTGTGTGTGTGTGTGTGTGTGTGTGTGTGTGTGTGTGTGTGTGTGTATATATATACACACACACACACACACACACACACACACACACACACACACACACAGTAAATTCAATACTAATATATATATTGAATTTACTTTTTTTCTCACAATGCATTGTGGGATTGCCCTCTGTGTGCAGAATACATGTGATGCTGCCTAAAAATCTGCCTACCTTTCAGAACAGCCTACACAAAAGCTCAAACACTGCCCACATTGGTTTTGGGACAGAGCCAGAGTCTTAGTTTAGTCCTTTGTGGAGGTTTTGTTTCAACACCCTTCCTAGTTATGAAGCCCTTTTGCCCAGATTGGATGACATTGTTGTGGGTCGTGCATTGAGACCTCAGAGGCCTGTTTCTGTTGAAATGGTTTTTGGGTATTTGTGTTGGCCAAGACCACAGCGGCAGCCATTGGGGAATCCAGATATGTGAGAAGAGGTTTTTGTTGGAAGCGGTCCCAGTAGTGGACCCTGTAAGCGGCACCGCAGACTTAAAAGCGGAGGAGAATCGAGAAAATATGGTCTGTTTAATGGCTTTCCGTTGCTGTGGGATTGTGTGAACATCTAGATGATGTTGAAGTGCTACACTCTTTCAACATGAAGGTCAGTGAAATAGAGCAGAACCAAGACTCCTCTAGAAAAAGAGTCGTAAAGTCAACACGAATGTCAGCTTTCGCAATATGGCACATTTCAGCCAAAATAGATGATTAATTTGAAGAAAACCAAAAAATGTTGGCAGAAACATCATCATATTACATCAGTAATTGACTGGATTGTGAAAGAGAGAATGGAGTCAGGTGCTTTGTCTTGATCTGACGTGTCTTGTTTATTCTATTGTTATTTAATTTATTTTTTTCATTGAAAATTTGTTGTACTTTGTTGTTTTAATGTTTATTGGATTGTTGTTTTTATATGCTGCAAACAGGACTATCATAAATAATTTTGTCTAAACCTGATGAGGAAAGGAAAGAGGGGGGTGATGTTGTCGTTCAGGATGGAAAATTGTTTCAGAGGTGGAGCAACTTTAAATGAATGATTATCAAGACTTTTTTAACATGCATGAATCATGTACTATAAGACCAAGAATGTATATTCAGAACATACAGGGTAAATTGTGCTTTTGTTGCTAATGTGTGATTTTATTTATTTATTTGTTAAAGATACAGTTTTTTTAATTTACTCTTTTTTTTTTTAATTCGTAGGATAGTGGTGCTTACGTAACATGTAGGTTGGAGGATTGTGGTGCTTTCAAAAGCAAGGATGATTTCCTGTCTGTCCAACCAGTAGAACACATGGGGAGCATTCGGGAAACCTGTTCGATAGCAGTAATGGTGCTAAGTTTTAAATGCTTTTTTAGTTTTGTATCAGATTGGCGTTTCGTCCAGATGGATCTGGGAGAGTGAAACCGGGTCCCAGAGTGGACAAATCTGAAAACGACACCCTTGCGTTTTCGTGTGGACAGCCAATCCGTGTATTTTGTGAAACGATGATGCCAGTCAGACACCGCTAAACTCTTAAAAATAAAGGTGCTTCACGATGCCATAGAAGAACCTTTTTTTAGTCTAAATGTTCCATAAAGAACCTTTAAGATCTGAAGAACCTTTCTATTTCCCAAAAGGTTCTTTGCGGTGAAAGAAGGTTCTTCAGATCATAAAAAGGTAAGGAAGAGATGGTTCTTTAAAGAACCTTTGACTGAATGATTCTTTGTGGAAGCAAAAATGGTTCTTCTATGGCATCGCACCTTTATTTTTAAGAGTGTACGTCAAGTAACAGCAACAAAACCATGAACAAACACTGAAGGATTGTCTTTTTATTAACTAACATTAACACAGATTAATAAATGTATTGTTCCATGTTCGTTTGTATACCGCGTGCAAGGTTTATGCACATAGTCCAAGTCTTCTTCTCTGTTTTTAGTGTATCTCTGTGGTGCCACATGCTGGTCTGGCATGTACACTACACTGTTTTGTGTCGGTTTCATGGTTTCGTGTGTACGCAGATATTTCTTGAGACCAGGGGGAAAAAAAGATTGGATAGGGAAAGCTCTGGCTTCGTGTAGATGTAGCCTTATAATGTTACAAAAGATTTCCACAAAAAAAAAAAAAATTCAAGTATTATTGGCAGGTAATATTTAATAATATCAGCACATTAGAATGATTTCTGAAGGATCACTTGAGTAATGAGTAACTATGTTTAAAATTCAGCTTTGCATCACAAAAATAAATTACATTTTACAATATATTCAAATAGAAAACAGTTCTTTAAAATGTTTTTTTTTTTTTTTTTTTTTAAATATTTCGCAATATTACTGTTTGTACTCTACTTTTGAGCAAATAAATTCAACTTTGAGAGGAAGAGACTTCTTTCAAAAACAATACAAATCCTACCAAGCCCAAACTTCCTCGTAAGCATCATTAAAACATTTCGAAGGGAAAAAAAAATATCAAAGATTGTACCAGAAGATCTGAGGGATCTATTTTTGTATTAACCTTTTCAGTCAAAGAAGCAGATTTCAGCTCACAGACTTCCATTCTCGACAACTAAAAATAGTCCAGCCTTATTTTACACCTATATCACACTTTTCTACCCAGGGTCCACAGAACGGCATATCTGTCATGGATGTTCGGCTGCCGCTGATATATATATATATCCTCACGGCCTGACAGCAACCGTCTGTCTAGCATTAAAATCACACACACACACACACACACACACACACACACACACACACACACACGTCATAAACTTACTATAAACTCACTTCACTGGAAATAGACTAATGAAAGATTTGAAAAGCACGATTTTTTTCAGTTTCAGAGTTGTCTAGTTCAGCCACATTCAGACAGACAAAGAAAAGTGTTCTTTGAAACGGCAGGTCGCATGTTTTTCTCACCTCCACAGGAGCCATAAAGGTTACATTGCCAAAGGACGTGTTTTAATGGTCTATCTACAGTCTAGATATCACACCGCTCCAGTGACTGCACTGACCTTCAAACTTTACCTTCTACTCTAACTACATACTAAATATATATCACCCGAGGAAAATGATATTGCTCAGAGGTTGCTCAGGCAACTTAATGGCGTTTCATTGAAGTTTCTCTTTTGATGCTTCTCTTATAGCTACTTGAACTGACTTTGAGCAAAGTTTAAGGCAGGGTTTTTCTCATGCACAACTAAACTTCGTTATTAGCATCCTGATGCAACCACATTATAGTAATCTTATTTGAGCTGTAATTGGGTTTCTGGTGACTTGTTAACTTAGTTAACTTATTCAACTTATTCTACTTCGTTAGATTTCTCTCATCATGGGCCAGTGAGAAAAAAAGTTGTTTTTCGCCTTGTTCCTGTCCTTTATAGTTGAATAAATCCAATCCGAGCAGCAGAAGAACTGCTTTCAAGAAAACAGATCTGGGTAAAAGTGATTAGAGTTTCGACTGTACAGACATCGCTTCAAAACATGCGAGAAGAATCTGAGGCTGCTGTAGTTACGCAAGCCTTAGATAGACATGAATAATTTGAAAGGGAAAGAAATCCTGAGAGCTAGACGGGAAAAACCATAACAAGATCGGACTAAATTTCACATTGCGTCTTTAGATGCCACGGGCGAGGGATTGGTTTTAGCAGTCGGTGGACTTGTTCCAGACGTCCCCGGGCCTCGGTCTGTCTGTGTTTACTCGCAGAATCTTCCTGAAATAGGATGCAGGGTTAAAGCGTTGCGGTAACTGTTTTCATATTCATGTTAATCATTCCAATTTCCTTTTCTCTTAGTGACCAGACAATGTGCAGGACTCTTTATACAGGTGAAGCAGCGTTTATACTTCACAAACAACATGATTGTCACCACCTGTGGTTGCTAGGCCATTACAGTGTCAGCATGACACATCTGCAAAACATTTAAACTAAAATTTAGCCAATTTCTTTCTTTTTTTCTTTTTTTTGAAACTCAGTTTCTGCCTCAAAGGATTTAATCTATAAATTAAATATGTATGTATGTGTGTTTTGTGTTTGTGTGTGTGTGTGTGTGTTCATGTATATACAAACACACACACAACTTGTATATAATAAGTGTGTACTATATATATATATATATAATTTATTTATTTAAATTATACTGGTACACATTAAAATGGGTTTATTTCTCATAACCTATTTTATATCTCTCAGTTGTGAATGTTTTTTTTAAAGATAAATTTAGGCAATTTTTCTGAACTTTTTTTGTGCATGGCCGTTTCCATCTGAGAGTGGAAAAAGATCATTTATTTCTGTGCTTTAAAATATAAATGCAATATATTTCTTGATATCTTTCTGACTGTATTTCTTATTTTAAACTTTATCTCATCATTACATTTTACTTTATAGGTGCCTATATTTGTATTATTTTCAATTAAACAGATAAAAATTATTTCTTGCATTTTTACATTATATCTCACAGTTGTGACTTTTAAGGCAGTTACCTTTTAAAACATTATTTATGCAAGGCGTTTCTATATAGAAATACATTTGACTTTGACTTTATATCTTTCAGTTGCACCTTTATTTCTCATAATTGTGGCTGTATTTCTTATTTTAATAAGTCATCATTACCTGTTTTATTTTATAGACATCCATACGTTCGAGTGTTGCGACTGCACTGCAGCTTTCTGAAGTCTGCTGCTCTTCTCTTAATAACATACCCTTATATTTGGAGAGAGCTCACTGCGACTCTGATAAAAGGCTGTTAAGGCAATTTCCTTCTCTGTGGATCAAAACTAATAAGTGTTGCTGTGAGTAAATCTTCAAGGATTATTCCTCAAGGAAATCTAAAATGGAAAACTGTTTTTTGTGGTTGTGTTCCAGGGGCTGAGCTCTAGCGACAGAGCGCCCTCATTGCATTACATGTCCAAGGTTACTCTGCCTATTGATTTTCCTTTACGACAAGAATAGAGTCCTCGCTCAATTTGACTCGTATTGAACAAACATGGCTCAGTTACTCTGTACAAGTGCTTTGGAGATTTATGCATGCAATTAAACATTTCATTAAAGGTATAATAATAAATGATATATTAAATATATAATCAAATTAATTAATTAATTAATTAATTAATTCCCTTTTGAATCTATTCATTTATTTAGTTGTTTTTATGTATACGCTATATTGTGTGAAATTAAGTAAATAAGTACATTAAAAAAAAACTGGATTTATTAACAATTTATATAACTAAAAAACAACTTAAAAAACACATGCCTTTTACATTGTTGCGTAGAAATAATATTTAAAAAAGCAAAAATATTTTTTTACTATATACATATATTTATAATTAATAAATTGTAGAATATTGTAATTTTAGTCAATTTAATTTAATAAATAAATTAATATATTGAATGATATCGTAAATTTTTATTTGTTGCGCTACATTAAAAAAGCATTTCTCAGAATACCATCATTGAGTGAATGAGTAATGTGCAGTGATTGTCTGATGCTGTTATAGAAACATGATTCACGAGACGTTTGAAATAAACATGCAGGCTCATTGAAGACAGAAATATCACTGACAGAAAATGAGACAGTGATTGATGGGCCGACGGCAGACAGTGAGTCAGACAGCAGCTGAACATATCAATTCAAAATGTCTTACTGCATTAGTGAGAATACCCTTCTGTCCGACGAATCTATATGATTCTGATGTCTGGCATATACATCTACATGCCCTTACACAATATTAATACTGAATACCATTCACGAAATCTTAAATTACAATCGTGTTGAATGCTGGGAGATGTGGAGCTGACTTGGATTTGAATGCAGCTCGTCAGGCCGAGCGGCACTGAATAATGCTGGGCAGAAACAGAGTGTCCTTACCCTCCACTACAGAAACACCGTCATGGCTGAGTAGAAGAGAGTGTACGAGAGAGGACAGCAGAGAGCGATTGAGAGCTGCAGGATTATAAAATAAAGCTCAAAACTCGATTACGCTGATAGCATCAGTAAACAGTGCTAACTAACACAGCGGTTTGCGCGCTCCTCATGCACACACTCCTAGCCCAAATAAGCCCAAGCGAGACCAACTTGAGAAGAATCAATGGCGAACTGGCACAATATCTGATTTCAGCAAGCATGGCTAAGACTCTCTGAGCAGCAGGACCCATTACTGTCACTCAAACAGGGGGTTTCCTGCTTTTTTTGTGTATTTCGTGCTGTGCTTCTAGCTTTATTTATTTTTTTCTTCCAGTTTTTGCCTAATTGAATGGTTTTCGGAAGCTTGTGCAACAAATTAAAGGAATAGTTCACTCAAAAATCTAAACTGAACATGAAGATATAGATGAGTTTGTATCTTCATCTGAACAGATTTGGAGAAATTTTGCATTGCATCATTTGCTTACCAATGGATCCTCTCCATTATCTCTCCATGCACTTTCTTCACTTTCTCATATTTCTTTTGGACTGTTTTTGCTTGTAAACAGTGCTTGATCTGTGCATATTCATTTCCTGATTCAGACGAGACAACTTTTTCACTGGACAAAGCAGTTTTTGCTCATATTTTAGCCAGAAGCAACGGTTTAAATTAAAACGTCTTAATGATTGTTTCTCACAAACACACAGCTTTTCTCTTTACAAGATGTTAACTGGTGGACTGGAGTGGTGTGGATTACTTGTGGATTATTGTGATGTTTTTATTAGCTGCTTGGACTCTTATTCTGACGGCACCCATTCACTGCAGAGGATCCACTGGTGAGCAAGTGATGGAATGCTACATTTCTCCAAATCTGATGAAGAAACAAACTCATCTACATCTTGGATGGCCTGAGGGTGTTCAGTAAATGTTCAGCAAATTGAATAAATTCTAATAAATTTCACAAATAATTTCACAAGTGATGCATTGAAATAAGAAATTCTGAAGTAGAAAGGATAAAATAGTATTTTCTTGTAAAACATACTTATACTCTGAACAATCATTTTTACAGTGTTCAGTTAAATATGGCAATAGTACTTTGAAGAACAGAATGCTAACATGTGTTTGAGTGTAACTCACATCAACGACTGTCCATTGTTCCACCACTATAGCGTCGTACGCAGCAGCCGCATTGGTGTCCCTCTCCACTCCCTCCTGGAACACAAACACGCTGTCCACAGTCTTGACGAGAAAATCTGCAGGGAATAGAGGAGAAATCAGGCAGTGTTCTGGGTTTAACGTCAGTTGGGTCCAGTGTTGTTTGGACTCCAGTGTTCTTTTAAATATCTTCTGTTGTCTTTGTTTAGAAGAAGGAAAACAGTTTTGTTATTGTTAACTAAAGCAATTTTATAATATTCTTTTTTTGTAAATATTAGATGAAAAACTTACTGAGAAACCTTAAACAAAAATTAGAAATGTCGCATTGCACTAACTGAAATAAAATACATTTAAGTACTATATTTACTAAAACTTAAATATATATATATATATATATATATATATATATATATATATATATATATAATAAAAATGACAAAAGCATGTAGCAAAAGTAATAAAACTTATTACAAATTAAAATAAAAGTGTAAAAAATAACAATAAAAGCTAAATAAAAATATCAATAATATTAGATTATAAAAATAAAAGTCATAAAGTCATAAAAGTAAACTCATACTGGTATGGAATGACATGACGTGTGAGTAAATGATTTTTGGGTAAACTTTACTGATCCCCCCCAAAAAAATCACAATTACAGTCACATAGTTACAATAGAAGTACACAGATGTTAAAATAATGTTTCAAGAGTATAGGCAACAGAACGTAAACATCAGGTGAGTCTAGAATCACCTACTGGTTTCAATATCATGACCAAATAAGGCTGATGCAACTGTAATGAAAAAAAATGACATTAATCTCTGTAAAGCAGTTTTTTTAGAGCTTGATGTGGTCACTCTGAACTGTTGTTAGTTTTTTCAAAAATGCTTCATTCATTTCCTCTAAAGAATTCATTGCATACGGGTTTTGAATGGGATGGAGGTAAGTAAATAATTTCCATTGCTGGATATACTTTTGCTTTTACTTCTGTTAAACCCAGAAAATTCCTTTAAAAAGTCAGTGAAAGCTAAATGTAAAAAAGCACAGGAAGAAAAGGGATGTTAACCATAGCGGGAATTCTAGGTGATAAAAATATAACTAGAGACGAGAGTATGTGCTGATGAGGAAGTCATTTGAAATATTTCAAAGAAAAGAAAGAGTGACAGCAACAAGGCAGACAGAGACTAATGAATGACCAGCCTAATTAGCCAACACATCCATGTTGGAATGTAGAACATTTCCGGTGAAATAAATAAAGCTCTTTCAAATGCAAGAGCCGCACACATTTTAATGGCCTGATGTCGCTGCCGTCCCATGCGGTTCCTGCGTTTGGCCCTGTTTTAGAGTGATCTTTATATATGGCTGGATAATAAGCTCTGCTGAGTATTGAAGACAAGCGCAGGGGCATCTGGGAACCGGCTCACATCCCGTGTTTTTTCTTCTCTGTGTCCTCTCATGACCCAAGAGCTTCCTTATTAGCCTTCCTCCATTTACACACTAATACTGTTTGCGCTGCCCCTGTCTGCTCTGGGAGACACTCCAGATTACATTATAGGGGGGCTGAGGGATGGGCGACCGTGGGCCGGCCCCAATGGGAAGGGGTTTTTCTCGGGAAAGGGAGGGGACCGGTATCTGTCGCCTGCATCCTTCCATCAAAAAAACCTATTTAAGGCTGCACTTACTCAATTGAAGGCATCTCACCGGCCTTTCAAACAGAGCCATTGTTCTGGCCACCTTGCATCAGATGTTCCCACTCGGGATCGTAATTGGAAAAGTCCACTCGGGAGATTGCCTCAGCTGTCGAGCCCGTCTGAACGGACAGCGACGTCTCAGGTGAACGACTCCGACAGGGAGACGCGCCAAACGTGGGCTCAATAAGCCGTCAGGTCTGCGAGAGGCCTGTTTATGGAGATTGACGGCAGAGAGATTGTGCGTTTGATGGAGTGAGACTGTGGAGTATGTGGAGTTAGTCTGGCCAGGTCATGGTGACTGATAGCGTTCAGGTTTAAGTATGTGCCCAGGAGAGCTGCTAATGCTCAAGACAGCTTATGTATATTTTACAACGCGGTGCAGAAACGGGCCGAGACAGATTAAGGGTGGAGGATGTGAACATATTAAATGTCAATCACTCGAGCAGACAAACTACTTCAGAGAAGCTTTACTGTGCTGACAGTGATGCAGTAAAAGCATCTTTGTTAAAGGTTAAAGGTTTGATTTCTGCATCAGCTACCAGCACCAAACAAAATCTATCCATCCATCCATCTATCTATCTATCGTTCTATCGTTCTATCATTACAATCCATCCCTGTCTGTCTGTCTGTCTGTCTGTCTGTCTGTCTGTCTGTCTGTCTATCTATTTATCTATCTATCCATCGTTCTATCGTTACAATCCATCCCTGTCTGTCTGTCTCTCTCTCTATCTATCTATCTATCTATCTATCTATCTATCTATCTATCTATCTATCTATCTATCTATCTATCTATCTATCTATCTATCTATCGTTCTATCGTTCTATCGTTCTATCGTTCTATCATTCTATCATTCTATAGTTCTATCTATCGTTCTATCATTACAATCCATCCCTGTCTGTCTCTGTCTGTCTGTCTGTCTGTCTGTCTGTCTGTCTGTCTGTCTGTCTGTCTGTCTATCTATCTATCTATTGTGTTGTCTATTATTCTATCCTTTGGTTGATCGTTCGGTCTATCGTTCTATCTTTGTTACTTATCTATCATTCTCTAGAGATATGTTCCATTCATCCATCCATCCATCTATCGATTTTTTTCTTTTGTTCATTCTATTATTCTATCTATCTGCCATTTTTTGTGCTGTCTATTGTTCTGTTGTTCTATCTATCTGTCTGTCCATCCATCCATCATCTATCTATCGTTCTATTGTTCTATCTTGATCTATCAATCTATCTGTTGATCTGTCTATCTGTCTATTCATTTTAATTCTACTTCCTTACATTCAAATTTGAACTGGAATTTTGCATCCTGTTTGTAGCCTTATTTCAAATTCAGGATCTAAATTGGAATTTCAGAAGCGTTCTCAATTCCATTTTGAATGGTGCTGATGTTGAGAATGAGACTGAACACTCAGAAGAGGAGTGACATCCGTATTTAGCTGCAGTGTCAATGCGCTCCATAAGTCCAGGTACGTGTATTAAGAAACTAAATAGGATCAATTTGGATTTCATGTTGACTTTAACATTTTAAAAATGGCGCTCTTCACTTTAATGCCGTGAATAGGTGTGTCTGTCATTCTCTCTCCCTCATGGCCCTGTTCAAATGCTTCCATTCATACTCCGATTCTTTTGTGCATCAGGAAAACGACAGTGGAGGTATCTCCAAAATCCCTTTCATAGCGAGATAATACCTTATTGGAAATTCATACGCTGAATATCTGTGCCTTCGTGCATCTGAATATAGGCAGAACAGCATGAATAGTCAGGCGCATGAATGTGTCGCAGCTGCGGGTGCATATTCTTTTCTGAGGTGGGGGAAATTCGCACCGGAGCAAAAGTCAGACAAAAGAAACCTTTTAGTCAACATTGTTGGCGTCTATTCAGCGGGAGCTAAACCTGGAACGGCGATGAGCCTGTGGCCCACCGTGTTGCTCTCCTGTGGAGCGTATGAATCTTTAATTGTGGACTCATAACGGTGGCGTTGAGCTGAAAAATTCAATCCTGGCCTGATGGGCGGCACTGGCACGCCACACCCATCACATTAAAATCCGACTCCTGCCTCCCACCTTCTCTCGCCATGGAAACCCGTCTCTAAGGGCGAGAGAGGTGAAAGGAAAGCTTCCCTATAAAGGACATTCTCCTGGACAACTTCAATGTCAGTGAAGCAAAGCTAGACGAGGGCACAGGCGAGGTGCACAAGTAAATCAGTGGAGCAGAACGCCACACCAACAGCATCGACAAAGAGCAGAATCCATCAGGAGACTTTAAGCCGCCGCAAAACCCCCTTCCACCCCTGGACCGGTGGATAAACTCATATCAAAGCCACCTGGAGGGCAGTTTCTGAAGATGGAGGAGGAGGAGGCCGTGCCACCGCTGATCTCCTAAGACTATCATTTTGATCTTCTATCAAATAGGACCACAAATCTCACAAACCCTGTCAAGAACATGTCCAGGTCATATTTCACCTCTAAAATCAATAGAAAGAAATATTTTTTCAACAACATGATGCCTACAGTATTTCAGAATCATTCAGTATTTTACATTTGACAAATATTGACAACAATTAAACATACTTTCCATGCAAATTCTCATTACCGTAATGCAAAAAAATAAACTGTAATGCAAATGGTGTTATTTTTGTATTATTTACTATGATAGTATTTTTTTTTATATTTTGAATTAGCTTTTATTTTTATGTTTTCAGTTTAATTTCAGTTTAAATTTTAGCCTTTTTATGTAATATGTCATTTTTATTTTGTTTAAATATTTTTATAATTTGTTTAATTTCACTTTTAGTTTTAGTGATTTTAGTACTTCAAATTATTTATTTTGGTTAGTTGCCAAGGCAACATTTGTAATTTCAATTAAAATATCAATTAAAAGCTTTTTTTTAATCTAATATTTATTTCATTTTATTTCAGCTTGATTTAACAGTTTTAGTTGACAATAACAACACTGAATGCAAAAAAATAAATAAATAATTAAAAGTAATAATAAAATCTAAAAAATAAAATAAAATAAATAAAAAACATAAAAATGTGATATAATATAGCAATTTAAAAAACTACTGAAAATGTATCTTTTGGTGTGTGTATATGTATTTTATATATATATATATATATATATATAGAATAGTAAAATATTATTGAACTAATATAAATGGAAATTTGGGGGAGAAATTTGCACAATGCGAAAAATCTTTACAGTCCTAAAATGAGCTTAATTATTTTTATGCACAAAATAATTGGTGCAAATACTTTGTGAAGGAAAGCATTGCTATTTATCTTGCATGGTTTGTGGCATGAATATGAAAGATAACTCTTGTGCAGCATGTTTTCTTTTATTTTTCTAAGTGGTTTAGAATGTTTTCCTGATGGACAAAGTAACCTGCCAGAACAATCCAGCAACAAGCCTGTGGGATTTGCAAGCACCGCTGACATTTTAAAAATTGTTATTATTATTTTTTGTTGATTTTGGGGTGAAACGCGACCTTGGCATGTTTTGGAGAGATTCACCCAGAGAATCTGTCTGTGATGGGCTTGTGTTATCTGTGTGTGCATCCCTCCTCACATATTCCGGACGTGTTGATGTTTACAGCGAGAAGACACTGTGGGAGTGCATCACCATGGAGTTCTCATTATGCATTCGCAGGCCAGACTCAAAGAGGAGCTAAATTTGGAGAGATCTGGCCCATGTGCTCACAGGCCTGATAATGAATGCGTCTCCAGCCTTTCATGTAATCAGACACTTATGAAAAGTCTACATGCTGGCGGTGCTTTGATATCACATTGTTCCCAGACTCCACGGGGCTCTGCCAGCACCTCGCCGTCCTCCTACTTTAACACGGCCCTCACTTCCTGTTGTTTTTCTTTCACACGTGTGGTTGACATGAGCACCATCATTTGTCTCGACTCATGAAACATATTGTGTTCTACTTTACATATTTATTTAGTGACGCTTGGTAAGGTTATATATTCCACTTTTATTTTTTTATTTAGTCATGCAATTAAATTATTATTATTTTTTTTTATAAAGTCAGTTTTGTATATATAATATCCGATGTATTTATTTATTTATTGTACGGTTTTTAACATCTTTAAAAAAAATAAAAAATTACCTGTAATGCAAACAGTGTTATTTTAGTATTATTTTATGCACTGTTGTAGTATTTATCAATATTTGTATTAGTAAATTTATGCAATTTTGTCCTTTTTTTGTAATATTACTGTTTAGCTTTATTTTTTATTCCAGTTTTAGCAGTACTTCAAATTATTTATTTCAGTTTCAAATTTTTCATCAAGTTTTTATATTTAATTTTATTTGAGGCTGATTTAATAGTTAATTCAATGTTTATTCATTTAGTGTATTACATTTTTAAATCTATTTATTATTGCTTATAATCACGGTTAGTATTAGAAGTGTATTAGACGTGATTGCTTGTCTTGTGTTTGTCGTGTGATTTGCTAAATAGATGTGTGCTTTTACTGTTTCAGACTTGTGGTTTTTGCCTGGTTAGAGATAAAACAGGCAATGTGCATTGAATGAGGAACTCGTGCCATATCTAGAGGTCAGAATGGAGACTTTTGCTTGTATGCATCCAGCAGAACACCACAGCGTTGTGGCACGTTGAGTTTTGTACGGGCCAATACCACTCTTATTTCCCTCAGAAAATATGAGAATCAAATTAATTTCTGCTTTTGCTCAGTAATTACCTCAGGACGACTTCCCTCGGTAGAACTGCACAGAACTTGGCAGGGGTTTACTGACTGTACAGGGGAGTCATTAAAGAAAATTAATTAACTAATAAGAGGCTTGGGTTTTGCGTCATTGCTACCACTGCACACGTTCTTTTGCCACATCATTACCACTTGAAGACCCAGAAAGCTCTAAATGATGACAAATACCCTCCTCTCCCCGAGTCCTGATGTTATAACCCAGCCACAAAACAGCCTATATTCGGTTAGCCATCAAAGAACAAAGCGAAACTCAAACCATCAGTGCGTTTCACTCAGTGCTGGAAGATGCACAGTGCAGATCACTACTGCGCTTTCTGAAAATGCTTTCGGCGCACTCAAGTGAGCCAAACCCACAAGGTATTTTAATAGCATGATTAATGAGGCAGAAAATAAAATATGGCACATTAGTACATCAAACTAATCAATTTTCCAAAAAATGCTCATCCATTTATTAGAAGATGCATTTAATTCAACTATTTATCACCTATAGGATGAGCACATATTAATATTAATAATATCATAACCCTTATTTATAACCCTTATAAAATTACAATTATTACCATAGAAATATATAATAGAAAAATAAAAAGTGTTTGTTTTACCATGTAGTTTTTTTTATTATTATTTATTAATTTTTTAAAACTGTGTTATGTATGCAATATTTATTTATGTATTTATTTTGTCAAGGTTGTATTACGTATGTATCCCATTTTGGAGATTACTGACTGATTTAGTGTATTCCACTTTTTAATATATTTTAGTTATTTTATGTATTCAATAATATATATATATATATATTCAATATTATATATATATATATATATATATATTCAATATTATATTTGATATTAAATTTTCTATTATAGTTTGTTTATAATTAGATTGTTTATTATTTTATTTTAAATATTACATATTAATTATAATATAATAATATTGTATTTTTTTAAAACATAAAATATTGTTCTTCTACACTATCATCATATAATATTCAGAATTTCATTTTATTTTATACATTTTTTAAAAAAAAATTCTTATTTATTTAGTAATGTATTTTTTTTTATTTTATTTTTTTGTATTTTATTTTTTTATTTTTGTATCCCATTTAGGAATGTATTTACTCATTGACTGTTTTTCATCTTTTGATATATTTTAATAATGTATTACACTTCACAGAAAATGGCAATAAAATTGTTACATTTTTGGGACGCCATATAGTATTCAGAATTTTATTTCATGAATTTTATTATTTTTTATGTATTAACCCTAGTGAAAAATAAATATACTTAAATGTATTTGAAATACATTTATTTCATGCTAAGTATACTACAAATACATTTACATATTTATGTACTTAATAAAATACCCTGCAATACTAAACTGGTATACTTAAAGTCCAATTTACTTTTACTTAAAGTAAATTGGAACAACTAATTTTGTACTTAATGCACTTGTGCAGACGTAGTGCTGAAGTCCAACTAAAGACATACTTGGTATAAGTATATTTCAGGTACACTTTAAATATTTTGCATTTAAAACAACGACATTATTCAAAGATCGTACAATCCTCATCAATAGTGGCATTAAAATACATTTTAGACTTAATATTAAGAAATGTGCATTGTACAAAAGTAGTACACCAAATAAAGTTCAATTACAATTTTTATATCAGTAAGTCTGGAGTTATCTGTCAGTAAATATGTTAATAGATTTGAACTATACTTAGTATGAAATAAAAGTGTTTTTAAATATATTACTTTTTTTTTTTTTTTACTAGGGAAGTGATGTATTAATTTTTTTTTTTTTTTTTTTTTTTTTTTTTTTTTTGTATTCCCCTATTTAATATATGTTTAGAAAACCATAGTAATACAATGTTTGGCTTTGAACACTTGCACCATGTGGTATATTTAGTGATGGGATCAAATGCTAATAGCGTCACTGAATCATGGTACCACCATACTATTTTTATAATACACTAACGTGATGAAATGTAAAAGCCTGATTGTTTGAGTTTGAGAAGTGTCAGCACTAACTCACCGTTGTCACTGGCCAGCTGAAAGTATCCGTCCACTAGTGAAGCTCCGTTGTTGAAGTGTTGAGTCATGTGATCGAGCCAGTTGGCCTCCATAGTGCAGATGCCCTCGTCCTGCGGCTGCACTCGCAGAGGCACTTTAACTGTGTAGTACTTCAGCTGACCCTCACGCCGACCCGGGTAGTTAAACAATCCAAAGAGCTCGGCTCCTGTGCACATGATAAACATGATTTGAATTAAATACACAATAGTTACTCCCCAATTAAATACATTGTAATGGCAGTTGTAATGAACATTGAATTAAAACACGGATCCACAATGATTATTATGATGAATGGAGACATACTGATATCATAATTATGTGAAAATATTTTTTTATGTATTTGTTGTAAATATTTTTTAATCTCTATTATGTTTATATACTGTGTGTATGTGTGTGTGTGTGTGTGTGTGTGTGTATAGAATATTTAAAACAGATATTTTTATTTAAAGTAATAGCACAAATTAAAACCATAAAGAACATTTTCATTATTTGTTTGATAAAAAAAAAAAAAAAACTTTATTTCAGGCAGCTATTCTCATTTTTATTTAGTTTAACTTGATGTAAAAATAAATAAATAAAACTGAAAATTCATTAAAAAAAAACGATATAGACAAAAACTACTAAAAATGACAAAAACAGTACAAAGTAGTTTTGATTAAAAAAAAAACATTAAATATAAAATATAAAAAGAAAATAAAAAAATATTAATACAAATTATAATACATTGGTCCATCTATCTAAATATAAATATATAGATTTAAATATTATATCTATGTATATAATATTTATGTATTATAAAACACATGTATAACACTGTTTAAAAATAACACTTTCATTTGATTTAGTGGACCATGGGTGAAGATTTAGTCTGAGACTGAGACTAAACCTGTGATAACCATCTTAACCAGAGACTAAACCAGCACTAACCCACCATCATAACCCAAAGTCAGCACGGTTATGAGATTTGTTGCTTTGTGAACTGCGTGTTCCTTCGCTGTGGACCTTCACACTTAATTAATTAGCTTGTAGATGGGCTTAACAACTAATTAGCTGGTGTCCAGGTCTAACGGAGGTGAGTAATTAAGGAAATTAGGTGATGTAGAGGCAATCTGGAACGAGTATTTAGGACCATCGTTTCTCACTAGACTAGCCACACTTGAGAGAACTGACCATTCGTTCTTCTCAATGAGATTACGTTTGGCTGGAAAACAAAACTCTATTTACATCTGCCACAAAGAGAAAGAGAGCAGACCTAATGGATTACGATAGTCTAAGATGAATTTGTTTGTGTGCCTGCTTTACCCAAGTAAAACCTCCCTATTTTCAGACCTATATTAGAACTAATGGGAAATTGACCGAAAAGATAAATATGGATGCACTTTTGTTCTGGCAGCGATCATTTAGATTGCCGCTGACTGCATTGAGTCATTAACCGCCTCTGACAGGACCAAGAGAAGCCAATGAGAGGGAGCCATCTGAACGGCTTGCATTTACAGCACAAATCTCAGCAAGAATGAATCATTAATTGTTGTTTTACTTCAACTCCGGTACAACAGGTTCTTCCTATAAACCCATTTCCTGTAACATTCACAGTACATGTGCATCACTTTATTACGGGCTGATTTTTATTTTATTTCTGCCCTTTTTATGAATAGGGGCCAGAGCGAGATGGAAATAAAAAGGATTTTCATCCACCACATCTGAGAGTACGTGCACTTCTAGGCCCAAAAATCAAAAAAAGGTAAAGTCAACTTATATTTTGAATGAAGAACAATTTATATATATATATATATATATATATATATATATATATGTATCATTTTTTGTGTTATTTTCATGACAATTATGCAAATGTCCTCCTCATTTTTATTACTCCAGTGCATAACATTAATTATTTACAACTATTATATATTTACATTGTGAAATATTTATACATCACAATAGTATTTGTTGTATATACCTTATTTAACTGAGATATTTTTGTTTTTTATTTAAAATAATTTTATGCACGTCCTCATCATTATTATTACTTCAATGCAAAACATTAATAACTTACAACTACTGTATATTTACATGACAATAAACATTACATGAAATAGTTATACATCACACATTTAGTTTATTTCACATTTCCATTCCATTCCAATTCTCCACATTAATGCAAGTTTTAACTACAGACAAAAAAACACTACATACTAAAAATAAAAAAATATTGTAATGCAATAATTTAAGTAATAAATAATTAATTTTTTTTAAATAAATTAATAGCAATATTTTAAATAAAAAAATATTTAAATAGGGTCGAAAATCGAAATTTTTATATGTTTTAATTTTATTTAAATTATTGCATTACAATATATTTTTACATTTTTAGTATTTTGTGTTTTTTTATTTTTGTCTGTAGTTAAAACTTGCATTAATTTGGAGAATTTGAGAACGAAAATGTGAAAGAAACACAATGTTTCTTTTACGGTGCAGTGACAGTGGATATGTTTTAGGTGAGATGTTTAGATGAAATCCACCTAAATATTAAAGCTGTTTTCATTCATAGTTTTAAATAAAACTGGCTTTTTAAACACTAGCACCGTTTCTGTCCATGTAAAAGTACTTTGCAATATGGTTTAATATGTAATATCATCATAAATCTTATATAATAATATAATTAAAAAAACCTGCTGTCCATCAAAGTTTCATGGTTTATCAAAGGCTAATACCATCACTACCACAATAGTATTTTTATAATAATCAAAATCCAGTGTAAACAAAAGTAAATGTCTGAGTTTCAAAATGATCAGCACTAGCTCACCATTGTCATAATATTTTACAGTCAAAAGCTGCATTTGCAATGAGAATTTGGGGAGGGAAATGGGATTTAATTGTAATGATTTTTTCTATATTAAAGTTGCACATATTTAAATTAAACTGGCTGGTTGCAGCTCTAAATACAGTTCATTAGACACAAAGTCACGCTCTCCACACATGAAAGTCACTGTCTCTGTGACATTCTCTAACTTCCAGAGGGTTTTGGTGAAGCGTGGGACGTTTAGTGGGGAAGCAAGCACACAAACGACCCCGTTACAGGCCTCCGAGCGCTATGTGATCAACCCTTTTGACAAGGTCAAATACACTGGGTATCTGCAGTTAGCACTGCCAAGGAACGCGACATGTCATCAAGTGTTTGCCTAATCCACATTTGAATTGCATCATATCAACACACAAACACATCCCCACAAGTCCTGACCTCCGTCTTCACTGGAGCCGATAACTGTGGAAATATTCGGATGTGGATTGCATCCCTCCGACTGATTGCCAAAGTTACGGCTCAGATATAAATAGATGTTTTTTAACTCAAAGGAGCAAATTCTCGAAGCACTTGAAGACAGTGTGTCTATTTTAGCATTGCCGTTGCTTTCTGCTGGATTCCCTTAGTGAATCGTGGGTTAAAACAATGCAGACAGTATTGAACACGCTCCAAATATACAGTGCTATCAGTGGAACCAATTCATATTAATACATGTATTAGTGTTATTTTAGTAGCTTTGAGATGCTATTTTAGTTTTTATTACCATTTTGAATTAATGTCTTTGAAGGCACTCATGAAGTAATCCCTTTATTTATTTATTTAGAACTTACATTTTGTTATTGTTGTGTGAATACTTCTATATTTATATATAATCATTATGGATTCTTTTATTTATTTATTTTTTATTTTTCTTCTGCATTTGAGTTGTGTTGGGATAGGAATTAATAGTTAGAAAATTAGAAAAAATAAATGCCTTTGGAAGTGCTTTTGTTAGTGAACAATTTCATGTTTTGATAAAAATACATACAAATATTTTAAATTAATTTTGACATGAATTTTTATTTTTTAAAGTTTTAGTAATTTTGTTGTGTTTTTTGGAAAATGTCTATACAGTTTTTATTAATTTTATTTCTATTTAAGTTTTAGTTGATATTTTAATATTTGTTTGTTTTTTTTATTTCAAAAATGGTTTTAGTTGACTGTAATAATCCTGACCATTATACTGCAATGCATTTGTTTCTATTTTCCTTTTATTTCAAATCTTTTGCATACAAATAAAATAATTTTTAGAAATTCCTAAAGGAATCCATGGCTTAATTTCTTTTCCGCAAATTTTAGGACTACAATCTGAACGACTTCTCATTAAAATAATGACACAATCTTAATGGTTCTACAATAGACTTCATTTTCACATCCTTATTTCTTTTTCATATTGGTTTAAAATGCAACTTGCGAGATTAACCCAGAATATCGGCCTAATAATATTCATTTTACTATGTAAAGCACTCTGAATTACTGCTGTGCATGAAATGAACTATACGAATAATCTTTCCTTTCCTTTCTGAATGCAGGTTTCATGGCTTTCCAGCTGCGTGGCGGGATGTGAAAACCCTTTGACAAAGCTGCACCTCATCTGAGCTCTGAGCATTTCACACTGCTGACCAGTGCCATTATGTTTTATGGATGTTCACCCAGAGCATTAGAGGGACTTGCGCAGGGAATGACTATATTTATCAGCAGTGGCGATAAGTCATAAAGACGCAGCGCTGTGCAAAGGACTCCTGGCAGCTGTCATTTTGTGGCTGAATGAGAAAAATTGGTGTAGCGTGAGGCCACCGGTGGCGACAGTAGCATACTTCCACTGCTGACGAAGTCGCTTCCACATCCAGATGGAGACTCGGGCTGCCGGCACAGGACTCCCAGCATGCATCATTCACATGGTACGGCGATCTCTGCGCGCAATGCCACAGTTTTTGCAAAAAAAAGGCTCCCTAGCTAATGTTGAGAATGAGGTTTGCCATCTGGTAACTGGCGGAAAGCGAAGGGTGAACAAAGCCTAATCTAGCACCCGCTGTGTGGGTTTTTGTAAATGCCAAGTCTGCCCAATCCCATACGTCAAAGCGTTGCTTAAACTCTGTGACAATGCTTTTCTTCAGACAAAAACAACAAAATCAGGCCAGTGAGATGCTTTCACAGTGTGTGTGACACCCAGAAGACAAATGAATTTTGATCTTTCTAACTATCATCACCACTTCAAGAAAAACAGCTGGCTTTAGGGCCGGGCGATATATTTGCAAAGATGTGCATGCTGTCAATACTAAAATGAAGTAATATTGTGATTTTAATGCATTTTATTTGACCAATAAAGTGTCTTTAGACCAGTTTCGGAAAAAAAAAAAAAAAAACATCAGTCTGCTCCAAAAAGAAATAGAACAATGATGGGATTATGTTACGTGATATGGAAATAAAATGGAGAGTATGTTGACTTCTAAAGGCAATTTTTATAATGTCTATTAGATTAATTGTCTGCCACAACGAAGCTATACGCTAATGTCTTTAAATTATAATCATTTTGGGACAAATATTGATATGCAGTTACTCAAAATTATAATGTGATCCAATTAATTGAATTTGTAATTGACTGTCCACCTTAAAAAGAAAATAATTAAATACTCATTGAGTGTTGAATACATGTTTTGCTTATAGAGATGAATCTGTTTTTGTTCAATTAAATGAAACATTTCAATCACCTTTTAAGCCATTTAGTAAGTAAGCAAATTTAATCACCATGAATAAAATAGCAGTACATACGCAACTTTTCAAAATTTTGGGGTGAGTATTTTTTATTTTATTTTAATATATTTGTGTTTAAGAATTGTAATATATTTATTCAGCAAGGATGCATTAATTTGATTCATATAAACAGTCAGGACTTTTGCAGTGTTACAAAAGCTTTCCATTTCAAATACATTCTGTTCTTTTGAACTTCTATTGAAAAATTAAATGTATCAGATTCCATAAAAATATGAAGCAGCGCAGCTGTTTTAAATATTAATAATAATAGGAAGAAATGTTTCTTGAGCAGCAAATCAGCATATTAGAATAATTTCTGATGGATCGTGCGACGCTGGAGACTGGAGTAATAATGCTGAAAATTTAGCTTTGCAACACAAAAATAAATTGCATTTGAAAATATATTACAATAGAAAACAGTTAATTTAAATTGTAATAATATTTCATAATATTGCTGTTTTTACTGTAATTTTAATCAAATAAACACAGCCTTGGTTAGCAGAAGAGACTTCTTTTTAAGACCCCTAACTTTTTGAACAGTAGTGTAAACACTTATCTTGAATATGATCAAAAATATACCAAAAAACATCACCCGGCCCTGGCCAGCGTCATGTGTTGGAACTAAAAGACACTTTGATTTTCGTGAGATTTCGTTTGATTAGAGGATAAAGACGATCAACCCACCACTCTTAGCCAGGGCCAACCTGCTGGGTTTCTCGGTTGTGTCTGTGATTTTGGCCGTGTCGTTGTTGTTGTGTGTCAGTGTATCTCCTTGCTGTGTTTCACCAGATCCTGATTTCTCTACAGAGAGATCATCTCCTCCGTCTCCACCTTCAGAAGCTTTCACGTCCTCTCTCAGAGCCTCACCTCCCCCGTTTTTCCCTTCGTTCTCCGCTCCGGACTCGTCTCCCAGCTCCGGCTCCTCCAGGGGACTGGGACTGGGCGTCAGCCCCGAGCCGTGCAGCGAGCTGGGGCTGGAGTGCAGGGAGAGGGAGGGTTCCTCTGGTTCTCTGTGCCGTAGCACGAGTGGGCGTAGGCCAGCTGGCTCCTGGATGAAGCCCACAAACATGATGCCCTGATCCGCAGCGTCCTGGATCTGCTGAGAAGAGAGATATGAACAGAGTAAGACTATATATTTTGCTTGCCAGTTTAGACCAACATGAATTTCCATGCTGGTCTGGTTTATCCTGCTTAAACAATAAGATTGTTTATTGTAGCTGACAATAAACAACTTGAAATCCTTAAGCCATCTTCCTCATGTGCTCTGAGAACAAAACAAGGATGTAACCGCCAGTCATTAACATATGAAAAGCCTTTGCACACAATGAAATTTTACATATTATTGTCTATATATGCATTGCTGTTCCAAAGTTTTGAACAATTTTTTAAAATGTTGTTGTTGTTGTTGTTTTTTTAATGTTTTTAAAAAGATTTTTTTTGAGAGATATTATTCCAACTCATTTTCTATTAGAATATATGTTAAAATGTAATTTATTCCTGTGATGCAAAGCTGAATTTTCAGCATCATTACTTCAGTCTTCAAAATTTGATGTAAGAAATGAATACTTTTATTCTGCAAAGATTCTATTTAAAATAAATGTTTTTTCTTTTTTTTTTTAACTTTCTATTCAAAGACTCCTGAAAAAATTGCATCATGATTTCCACCCCCCACCCCCCCCCCCCCAAAAACCCAGTTTAACAACATTGATAATAATAAGAACTCTTCAAAATTGATTTAAATACAAAACAGCTATTTTAAATACTTCAAAATATTGCTGTTTTTTCTGTATTTTTGATCAGATAAATGCAGCCTTGGCGAACATCAAAGACTTCTTTCAAACAGCATAAAAAAAATATGAATTATTCCAAACTTTCGACCAGCAGTGTAGGCTACATCCTCCAAATATGACAGTACACGGTTTACTGCGCTTTCATATTTTCGATTTGATTTCTGTAGGTCTTCTGTTGGTCCAGCTAAGTAGATCTTTTATGATGTTATTGGTGTTGGGCAGAATTTGTGGTGGACGAGCAGATAAACCTCTCACAGCACCGAGTTGAACGAGATAAAAAGTTTCATTTAAAAAAAGTAGTTTCATTCATTTCCAGTTTCCTCATTGGAGGAACATTAAAAGGATTGATATGCCACATTACCCTAACAATAAAACGCAGTTCAAAACAATATATTGCAAAAGCGGCTTTCTTTCTTCCACACCATCAGCTATTTGAAATTAGCAAGCGCTGATTACAATGGCAGCGGTCCACCATCGACTGCCCTCTGCATCCTGAATCAGTCGAGCATCTACCACTTTATTGTCAGTTCGCGTTTGGAAGCCAATATTTGAATTCTCATCAAACCAAATTGAATCGTTAACTGTCAAGGAATGCTAATGATGCCATTTTCCATTATGCTGCTTTAATAAAGGCCAGCCTGAGGCCTGCCACCACTATCTCCATCTGACGCCTTCGCCCACACCAGCCCAATCAGTTTCCATGAGGTGCGCAGGTTATTTTCTCTAAAATTAAACCGGGAACAGGCCCGTCCTTTCCAGTCACATTGTTTAATGCATATTGAACGCTGACGCCGGGAGTCCTGTCATTATATTTGCAACAATGATGCAAATGAAATTGCATAGATAAGAAGCCATTTTTTCTCGCCGGGCTTCTCCGTCGGTGAAGGGGCACTGAATAATTTCCGAGTTTGATGTGACGGGGGGAAGGATCATTGTCGTGATGGATCATGGCGATTAATTGCGCCCGGATGTGCGCCGCAGACACACCTCAACAGTTCTGTGATCTCCAAGAAGTATATAAACACTTACAGGGAGAGATCAGATGAAAGTTTGGGGACGGTAAGATTTATAAATGTCTTTTAAAAGTCTCTTACACTCAATAAGGCAGCATTTATTTAATCAACATAAACATTGTGAAATATTATTACAATTTAAAATAACTGGGTTTTTTAAAATATATTCATTACTCCAGTCTTCAGTGTCATATGATGTATAAACACTGTATATACTATATATATATATATATATATATATATATATATATATATATATATATATATATAAATTTTCCCCCCAGAATGTTTGATAAATAGAATGTTCAAAAGAACAGAATTTATTTGAAATAGAAATATTTGGTAATGTCTTTACTAATAAATTCCACTTTTTGGTGACTGGTATTTTGCATTATGGACAACTTTACAGAAAGATCCTGAAAGCATCTTATATGCTTTAAAGGAGTTGCTATATTAATTTATGATTTTATAGTGGTGACAATTGCTATGTTCCAGAACCTAGTGTGCTTCCTACATAGGCAGCATTTTAAGCCATCATAGACACACAAACGTAAGCTTATGTTGCCTTTTAAGACCTTCTTTTGCCATATTGTTTTTTGATAATTATTTTTATTAATTAATTTATTATTTAATCTCACTCTAGCCAACCCAGAAAAGACTGCCTTAGAAGAAATTAATTAAACTGTTGCAGTCATTAAAAAAAAAAAAAAAAAAACGTAAGAAACAAAAATGAAAAGATCAGTAGTAATAATAATAATAATAATAAAAAAACCTTAAAATGAAACTAGAGAAGAATATAGTTAATAAATACCACAATCACAGATATCAGAGTTTATTTAATTAGGCTTGGACCGTATTCTAAAGCAGCACTGCATATATCCTTCATGAAGGAGTCAATCCCATAGTGCATTGCAACAAGCTCAGTGAAAAAAAAACCCATTTAATATCTACCTTACATGCAGTAAACAGCAGGGCAGATATGTTTCAGGCAGAACTGATAACTCTAGTAAGTTTTGGCAGAAATGTTTGGCAACATTTTAATATGTGAGAGCAGATTTGAATATTCATGATTCGGTTATGTGCTCCAACTGTGTACTAGAAGCTAAACAGGAGGTTCTTACTTTCTTCACATATCCTTGGATGTGCTCTGTGGTGGGAATCTGGTCTGCAGACATGCATTCCTCCAGTTTGAGATGGTAAGGCTCAAAGTCTGCCGGATTCTTCTCCCAGCTGAAGAGAGAGAGAGAGGGGAACACCGGTTTAATGTCAGACATACCACTCTTAAACAGGTGCAGAGCAGCGATATATCACCGACAAACTTGACAAAGTTCATTGTAGCAACCTGATTATACATAACGTTAGTGAGAAGATGGAGAACATCTGTTCACAAGGTTTATTATTGGAAACATTTTGCACAACGTTGGCAAGAAATGAGTGCTAGAAAGACACATTTGCACTAAATGAGCAGGTGTAATACTTGAGTTCTGCTTTTTTGTCTCTGAGGTGATTTCCTTGGGCATTGTTAAAGGTGAAGTGTGTCGTTTATTCGATGTTAAAACACTTTCAATACCAGTTTAATATGCAGAGTCAACTGTAAGTAAAATACTTGTAGGTTTAGTAAAGTCTCCCTGCTCGCTCTCAGAGAAAAAAAAGGTACAAAAGCAATCCACAGAGGGGAATGGGGCATTATCCTTTCAAAAGGTATTAATGTGTATCATTTGGGAACTAATGTGTGTCTTTAAAAGAATAAACTTGCTTAGAATGTACCCTCAGGCCATCCAAGGTGAAGATGAGTTTGTTACTTCCATCAGAAACATCATTACATCACTTGCTCAACAATGGATGCTCTGCAGTGAATGGGTGCCGCCAGAATGAGAGTCCAAACAGACTCAATAATCCACACAACTCCAGTCCATCAATTAACGTCTTGTGAAGTGAAAAGATGCGTGTTTGTAAGAAACAAATAGATCATTAAGGTATATTTAACTATAAAGTCCTTAATGCATAATAATATTTAATAATAAAACAGCTCTAAACAAATATGCTGGTGGATTTTGATGTGAGAGTACAACAGGGGATTGACTTTTTCACTGGAGGAAGCCTTACTATGGATTATGGACTCATAGTTTGGCCAGAAGCAACAGTTTAATGTTAAAACACCTTAATGATGGATTAGTTTCTTTAAAACACATAGCTTTTCACTTCACAAGATGTTAATTGATGGACTGGAGTGGTGTGGGTTATTGTGATGTTTTTATCAGCTGTTTGGACTCTCATTCTGACGGCACCCATTCACTGCAAGTGATGCAATGCTAAACTTCTCCAAATCTGTTCTGATGGAGAAACAAACTCGTCTACGTCTTAGATGGCCTGAGGATTCCAGCGACAGCTTTTGTATCTTTTTTTTTTCTGAGAGTGCGGTGTTGGACTCGACCAGTGGCATGTGTTGGGGGCGTGGTTATCTCTTTATTATTATGAGTGATCCGAACTCAAAAGCTCTTTTTTTTCTTTCTCCAGAGGAGCCATGCAGAGATCCCCGTGAGGTGCTGATCTCAGGGACACCCATTCCAGCGTCTTCTTTTCCCATCTTCTGTATGCGTGTGACATTTGGGACAGAGATTAAACCCACTAACCCAGAGCTCTATCCAACCACAAAGTCGCAGCGCAGCAGGGCCCTGACTCACCTCTGTCATACACACACACACATGAATTCACACTTCCCGCCAACACACGGCCATCTGCTGCCTGAACACATTCCCCTCATGGTGTTCCTGCAGCACGTACGACTGGATCCTGCAGTCTGGCTTTAACATGAAGATAAACAAATCTGAGCAGCGTATGAGCTATTTAACAAGTTAATTTAGTGTGATTAACAATAATAAAAAAGGAAAAACATGCTTTCTTGCAATTAATCATGGCCCCTGACATGTTGGTGAATTTTGTAATGTAAATATGGAGGTTTCATCTGAGCAATTGCGAGTTTGCAGTCCTGTAACCACTTGTGATAACACACAAAAAAGCAAAAAGCTGGCTTTCAAAGATACTTCAAATTGCAATCTCACTACAAACATGACATCTTGAGCTGAATACATTTTTTTTCAAGATTTTTCAAGATTTCTGCTCCCTAAGTTTGCGTTCATTACAATTTTTTTTTATTAAAAAATAATTATTTTTTTAAATTAATTTTTTCTTATTTGAATTAATACTGTTATTCAGCAAGGATGCATTAAATTAATCAAAATTGAAACGGAAGGCATTTATATACAAAATATATCTATTTCAATTGAATGCTGTTCTTTTTAACTTTCTATTCATCAAATAATCCTGAAGAAAAATCACATTTTCCACAAAAAAAGCAACTAATAATCAAAAATGTTTCTTGAGCAGCAAATCAGCATACGAGAATGATTTCTGAAGGATCATGTGACATTGAAGATTGAAGTAATGATGCTGAAAATCCAGCTTTGCATCACATAAAATAAATTACATTTTACAATAGATTCAAATGAAGCATGACTATTTTAAAATGTAGTAACATTTAATAATATTACTTTTTTTTTCACTGTATTTAAGATCAAGTAAATGGAGCCTACAAATAAAAAATAGAACATTTTAAAAACACGTTTTGTAACCCAGTACATGATTGACAGGTTTGTATGTGGATCTTTCAACAAATTCAAATTTTGGAATGTTTTGGAACCTTTTTTTCTGATCTGTTTTTGATTTTGCTGACCACTTGTTATGAGATAACCTGAGGTCACCCATACTGAGATCACTTCTGAATCATGAGGAAGAAAATGTGAGAAGCAGGAGACCTCAGCTTTCTATTTCCCCACTTCTCCATTTGATCTCAATTGATTTATTTTAAGAAATGACATTTTTGTTTAGTCACCCTATGCATCCTGTGGTCACTATGAACTTTTTCATTCAAAAGAACCACATGCTGATTCTTTTTTTGTGTTCCACTGAAAAATACACCAGCATGAAGAGGAGTAAATACAGATTTCTTACTTTTGCATGAACTTTTCCTGTAAAGAGATTACATTTGTGATATTTCTTTCCTACAGGCTTAATGCACCTACAGAAGCGCGATCCACGGTTCTTGGCAGCGCCGAGGCTGTTTGTGGAAACGCTTTAGCGGGTTAAACAGCAGTAACTTTGACAGAAAAGATCCAGCCGCTTGCTCGCAGGAGTGCTGCTTCTGGGAATAAAAAGCTTTAAGCAACACTGATCTAGACTTCCTTCAGAAACGGTTCGCTCAAAGGTTTCT
This sequence comes from Acrossocheilus fasciatus, assembly GCA_036784905.1. NCBI lineage: Eukaryota > Metazoa > Chordata > Actinopteri > Cypriniformes > Cyprinidae > Acrossocheilus > Acrossocheilus fasciatus. The sequence goes on from CM071953.1 coordinate 32,344,408, forward strand.
CTCAGACACGGATCTTAAGACACAGCTGGGTTGCACTGTTGGCAAACGCCTGTTTGCCTGCGGATCATCTTAGTTGGTGTGTGCGAATGTGTGTGTGCGTGTTTTCAACTCTCTGTATCTTTGCCCACAGGAATGCCGATATCACTGGTGCTGTCAGATTCAGTGTTTCCGGGTCTGGAGGCGATATCCAGCTGTGTGCATGTGCAATTCAGTGGCATTGCCATGACAACAACCTTCGATGGGATCCATCAAACCTAGGTGTCCCCATCTTTAATCACTGCATTAATAATGTATCACATCTTTCTTGATGTCAGCTTATTTACCGAGCCATGAATAATGTTATTCAAGCATATCGGCCTTAATGGTTTCTGGTCCGTACCGGTACCCCTGTGAGGTGCTCGGCAATTATCAAAAAATGATGCATAAATCACCCACCCTCGTCGCTGAAGTGGAACTGTAACTAAAATTGAACATGGGGTGCTTGACAGTTGACATTTGGAATTATAAACACAGTCAGCTACCGCACACATTCACAGCTAGGTTATAAGTAATGCCCGGCAAATCGCTTTAAAACTGGCCTGCCGACGCTAATCCCGAGATTCTCCTTCACAGTTGTGATGTTTGCGTCTACACGGGCCAGAAGTCAGGAGCAGCTCCTGCTTTAGCGGTGTAGCGTCTGGTTTGGGTGAGTTTCGGAGGGGAAACTGTGGTAATGTCACCTACTATATGAGCTCCACACACAGCGGCTAATCCTGATGTGGGAGAGCTGGGCCTGCATCCAGAGACTCTGGGTGAATATTAAACACTGGAACATGCCATCCCATCTTCTCTGTAGCTTCTCTACTATACTAGATAGAACAACAACAGGTGAAGGTGTTCAGTCAGCTCCCCGTTTAAATTACTTAGAGGTGGGCGATATGATCAAAATCTTTACCTCGATGTAAGTCATTTTTAACCAAAATCTTTACCGCGATACAAGTCATTTTTAACCAGAATCATAACTCAGTATCAGTTGTTTTAACCAGCATCTTTACCACAAGACAAGTCATTTTTAACCAAAATCTTTACCTCGATACAAGTTATTTTAAACAACATCTTTACCCCATACACGTAATTTTTAACCAGAATCATAACTCAGTATCAGTTGTTTTAACCAGCATCTTTACCACAATACAAGTCATTTTTAACCAAAATCTTTACCCTAAGTAATTTTTAAGCAACTTCTTTACCACAATAAAAGTTTTTTTTTTTTTTTTACCAAAATCTGTTTTGTGAGATACAAGTCATTTTTAGCCAATATCTTTACCTCAATATAATTAAATTTTAATCACAATTTTTACTTCAAAATCTTTATGCTGATAGCAGTCATTTTTAACCAACATCATTACCACGATCCAAGTCATTTTTAACCAACATCTTTACCCTGATATCATTCATTTCTAACCAAAATCTTTCCCCCGATACAAGTCATTTTTTCACCACAGTAAAGAACGCCATTACATTATTCAGTCTGAAATCAGAGATGCTACTAACTGAAATTGAAGCCATACCCTGTATTTCTCAACATCAAATGACTGTTAATTACGTTTGGGAAATGTTCAACTCACATCAGACTTTTTAACAACTGGCTATTTTTCACTTAAGACGACCAAATTGTATTGATACTTCTAACAATTGTCTCTTGCTTACAACAAAACCAACTATTGTCCAGATCCCTGCAGCACTGATAGATGTGCTAGACAACATTATAATTACAATATATTTATAGCCCTAAAACTGTTCAGTGTCAACACATAGAGGCCATAACAGTATGACTGTCTGTAAAGCTGCTTTGAATCTATGCTTATTGAGAAAAGTGCTTCACAAAGAAATTTGACTTGACAAGAATTTCAGATAAAATCTCAGCATTGAAGATCTGAACCCCTCTTCACATGAGTTTTATATCTCTATATCCTTGTAAAGATGAAACATCGCTGAGATGAAATGATAACATTTACCTCTAGAAGATCCTTTCTACCAGTTTTAATTAGCTTGATCAAAATGGACTACCAGCCAATCAACCCTCTAAAGCGAGTAATGACCAGCTCAGACCATCAGTAGTTGCTCTCAGCTGGATTTCCTGACAGGTCCTTCTTTCATCTCTCATTTTGTTCTGTTTCCTCCTCCTCGTCCCCTCACCAGCTCTCTTGTCTTCTCCTCTGGACGTTTTTGGGTCTGTTTGTTTTGGGAGAGCGAGGAATGGCTACATGAAGGTTTTCTTTCATCTGCACTTTTCCTCCCTCTCCGCTGTGATTGCTGGGATTGGCAGGGGAGGAGCAGAGCTGTGCCCTGTTTGATATCTCGCCTCTCTCTTGCTTTTTTTTCTGCAGGTTTATCCCTCAGGGCCGCTGCTGATGCGAGCAACTGTCTCCACGGTGACAGACGCCAAAGATAAAGCAAGGCAGCTTTGCTGAAGCCATCAAAGGTTGGCAGCCGTCTCGATACTACGATTCCTCCCAACACGCGCACATCCACGCACACGTGACAGAATCCAAGTCTGATCTTCTTTCTTCTCATTTTGCTCTTGGTCTCTTGAAGTCTTCAACACATGCACATCATCCCAACATCACACCTACTCTATGGATGAAACATGACTTCTTAAAAAATTCTGTCATTATTTACTCACTCTCATGTTGTTGTGAAATCATATGACTTTCTTTCTTCCACCGAACCCAAAATGGAATCTTTCACACTGCCATTTTCCATATGACAAAATCATACAGTTACTATGAGCTCCCAAATGACAAAAACACCAAAAAGTAACCATAAAAGTAGTCTATACAACTACAAATCATACGATAGCTTTGTGTAAGGAGCAGACGCAAATTGAAGTCACTACTCCTCTCCCCTCGTTTAGATCCAGGTGTGAAGTTCAGAAGTTCAAAAACATTGACAATACACAATAAACATGCATTTATGTAGATATATTTATAATAAAATATTTAAATATACACTATCATTCAAACGTTTGGGAAATGAATACTTTTATTCAGCAAGGATACATGAAAATATTCAAAAGTAACAGTAAAGACTTTCATACTGCAACAAAAATAAGTGCTGTTCTTTTGAATGTTCTATTCTAGAATCTTAAAAGGTGTATCACGGTTTCCACAGAAATATGAAGCAGCACAGCTATTTTCAACATTGATAATAATCAGAAATGTCTCTTGAGCAGCAAATCAGCATATTAGAATGATTTCTGAAGGATCATGTGACACTAAAGACTGGAGTATGCTAAAAATTCAGCGTTGCATCAAAGGAATAAAATTACATTTTAAAATAAATTCAAGTTACAATATTTCTGATTAAATAAATGCAGCCTTGATGAGCAGAAAAGACTGCTCATCTACATAAATTGTTGTTTATTTTTTTAATGTTAATGATCATTTTTTTAGCTGCATTCCTTAAAATGTCTCCTTTTGTGTTCAATTTAAATAAACTGACAGCATACCGTATGAGTTTGAAACTAAATTGTCATTTCTGGGTCAGCTGTTCCTTTAAGATGAGTGATGGAGTGTGAATATGCCTTTAATAATGAGTTTTTGCGTGAGCATTCTTGCTTTTCAGTGCATGACACATTAACATGAGGGGAGGTCGTGCCGAGAGTTCATCTTGACATCCACTGAACTGTGTAATGTTACAGTACAGTTTACCGCTCAAGTTCATACCGGCCCTCACAAAGTGCTGTTTCAAGTGGAAAATTACACTCATGCGTAGAAGAAGAGTAGCCAGAAGATCAACAGTAATATAGAGAGGAATTTTTCCTTCTTAATGTTTTATACTAAACCTTCATTTGCCAGGAATGTGTTTCAGGATTCCTGAGGCGTCCGTGAAAACGGAATAATTCCAGGGCTTTTGAGTTTGCCATCACTGTCCGGCCCCGGAGCTGTGACCGCTCTGAGATTCAGATAAGATCAGAGTCCACACTGCATCTCAGAAGCCACTTTTTCCTTGCACAAGGTGCATGCCGGTCCCCAAACAGGAACTAAAGGTTCATTTATGTGCAAAAACGGGCTCTGCATTGGCCCCTGAAATCTGCTGGTCTCAACCCTAACATTAGAGGCCAGGATTTGGGATATCATAGTATTTTTATATGTTATACTTGTTAAGTATTTTGTAAATTAACTATTAGACACTGAATCTAATAGTTTTGAATGTTAACGGTGGTGTGTATAATTGTTTTCCGTCTTATAGTTGGCATAAAATGAAAATGCAAATGAAAATTCCAAGTGCGTGTTATGAAATACATTTTTGAAGGAAGTCTCTTCTGCTCACCAAGGCTGCATTTATTTGATCAAAAGTACAGTAAAAACAGCACAACTGTGAAACATTATTACAATCTAAAATAAACATATTCTATTTGAATATATTTTAAAATGTAATTTATTCCTGTGACGCAAAGCTGAATTTTCAGCATCATTAAACCAGTCTTCATGATCCTTCAGAAATCATTTTAATATGCTGCTCAAGAAACATTTCTTATCGTTAACAATATCATTTTTCAGTTAGCTTAGAAAACAGTTATGCTGCTTAATATATATATATATAGAGAGAGAGAGAGAGAGAGAGAGAGAGAGAGAGAGAAATTGTGAAACATTTTTTCAGGATTCTTTGATGAATAGAATGTTCATAAAAACAGCATTATTTTGTTTTGTAACATTAAGAATAAATCAATTTAATGCATCTTTTGCTGAATAAAAGTATTCATTTTTTGAAATGCCCACATCTCCAATCAACAACCAGTGGATAAAACCAAGCCCTGCCCTACATGTTTTTCTTTTTCAATAATCTATATCCTTTTTCAGTATGGTAGAAAAAATCATTACTTGTGTTTCATTGCAACTTTAAGAATTTTTTCCTCCAATGCCAGCTTATACTGCCACAAATAAACAGGTTCTTTTCAAACCTGAAAACATACACCATGTCTTAGTGACACTAATAACACTATTCAACTCTAAATATCATTAGACTTAACAAAGTAAACAAAGACTGTGATGCCGTATGTTTGTTTGTTGGCAGGTTATGCAGTAACACATTCAGTTACATCATCGTTCGTCTCTCGAATCAGTGGAAACCTGAATCTCAGCACTGAGGTAAGGCCTTCACATGGGCCGCGGCCCCATCATCACCTCACTTCCTTTCTCCAGGGAATCTCCTCTAAGAGGTCAGCGGGGTCAGACACATGCCTGCAGTCTCAGATGCAGATGGAGATGTGACCGTGGTGTGTGTGGGTGGACGTCAGCTCAGTGTCTCCCGCTCAGTGCCCTTTATGCCGGTCTGGACGCTGTGACGGCCATCCAGCAGCGCTGCAGGCAGGAAGTGGATGTGACTTTGAGTTCCTGCCACTGTTTTGCCAGAGGATTATCGAACCGCTCTTCAACCTTCAGCAGCTCTGTGTGACAGACTGTAAAGTGTTGGCCTCATGCAGACAGACTTTGGACTAACAGCATGAAGGCTTACGCTGTCCACTGCTTGACTGACATTTAAAGCAGCCAATCGCATTTTTTTCAGTTGTATGCATCGTTTAGCGGTGGTTTATCTGAAATAGCTGCTACCACTGTAATAGACTCTTTGATCTGAATATGTGCTACCATTCAAAGGTTTGGGGTCAATACATTTAATTTAAATATTTTTGAAAGAGGTCACTTAAGCTCACCAAGGCTGCATTTATTTGATCAAAAATACAGTAATATTTTGAAATATTATTACAATTTAGAACAACAGTTGTCTACAGTAGTTGAGTACATTTCAAAATGTAATTTTTTATTCAAAGCTGAATTTTCTGATTAATATTTTTGTCAAAGCCACGATAAGATTTTTAATGACTAAAAAGCAGTGTTATTTTGTATCTTTGATACTGTTATAGTTTCTATTAATATTTCAAATGAAATTTTAATTAGATTTTTATATTGTCTGTTGTCATTTTTAATTAATTTTGTTTCCTTTTCATTTTCATGAGTGTTTTTTAACATGCCTATATAGTCTTTATTTATATAATAATAATAATAATAATATATATATATATATATATATATATATATATATATATATATACTTTTAATATCGTTTCATTTTTTTTATTTTAAAATTTTTAATTACATTTATTTTTTAATTAAAGTTGTATTTTTTATTTTTAGTTGGTTTACTTATTTTAGTTATTCATCTTAAACTAAAAGAAAATGAGAACTGTTGCCTTTATTTATTTTATTCCAAGTAATTTTACTTGTAGTTTAGAATGATAAAAAAGAGCATTTATTTGAATTTTTTATTTTAATCTTAAACATTTACTGCTACTTTTGATCAATTTAATTCATCCTTCCCAAATAAAAGTATTAATTCTTCTTAAAAATAAAATAATAAATCTTACTAACCCCAAACGTTTGGACAGAACAGTAGTTTATGTCCATCCAAAAGTCATATTTTACCTTTTCTTTTACAGATAAAGCTCAAACAATAAAGCAAATATGCAACTGTTCATGCAGTTTATTTGCCACCGCACCTCAAACTCTTATTTTGTAATATTAAATTTGGGCAAATCTGGTTATTAAATCTTCCTCAGAAGTGTTTATTCCATCAAACTGGTAACTTAATTACACATCTTCCTTTCCAGGTGGACTGAACATATTCTTACTCCTGGATGATGTGCAAAGTCAGATTTTGTGTAAAAATCATTTGACGGTCGACTATGGGTCATCAATGGCGGACAGGGTGAGTGGAGAAACTGATTAAAGATAGTGGTGCAGAAATGATTCACAGCAGTCATATTGGGGGGGGGGGGGGGGTGGATTATTCTTGTATATAACGCAGAATATATTGTAGTCCAGTTATAATGGAATCAGGCTTTACAGTAAAGAGGATGTGGCAGCACCAAATACTGTACATTCAACCCAATAACAATACACGGAGTCTTAAAGGTACAGTAGCACAACAGCTAGATGGAGGATGGAAAATGCTCATAAACACTAAATTATGATGTTTTGTGGTGCAATAAAGTAGCATTATAGAGGATTATAAAAACATCAGAAAGGATTTGAGGCAAAAACTGGAGATAAAAAGTGGGACATGACCCCTGTAATAAATGTCAGTGCCACCTGTGGAGTTGCAAGCAGCTGTCATGTTTTCATTAGGCGTGTTGTGACCCCACCTGTCAGAGACTTTGATGAGCACTGCCCGGTAGAGCTGGCGCTGGACGCTGGCGGGCTCGGGGCCGCACGGGTGGACGAAGGGGTGCACAGCTGCTAGAATGAAGCCCTGCTGGTACAGATCCTGCAGCTGAGACGGCAGCTTCCTCACCGAGGACAGGCACAGCGTGGACGTCCCATCTGCCAGAGGACACAGAGGGGTGAGAACAGCAGTCACTGGACCGCACACGCTTCCCTTGAGGTCTGCGCACTACCAGATATCTCTATATTTTTCACCTTTTTGATGATATATATACAGTATGATTTATTTATTATTTATTGTTCACTTTTTTTATTTATTTATTTAATTTATTTATTCATTTGACAATTTTAGCCAAACAGTTGTTTCCAAGTAAAGGAAGGAATAATATTTATGTAGTAAAATTATTTAAGAATATTTAATTCACAGTTATACGCATTAGGATAACAAAATGTAATATTAAACAGCAATATATATATTATATATATTAGATATTTTTATTTAATGAGACATATATTTTTATAATATTTAATATTATTTAAAAAAAACATTTTAATAAATGAAAAAAGCAGGCAAAGGCTTCAATGGTTATTGTATTTTACAATAAATTATTAGTTTTTGCATATTACATTTAAAAAAAAAAAATTAGTTTTTTAAATATATATTTGTATATTTTATATTATTTTCAAATTATTTTAATATATGAAAAATTCAAAGCAGAGAGTTCTGTAGTTATTTTGTTTTGTTTAAAGCATTATTTTTTTATTTTATAATCTATCTATCTATCTATCTGTCTATCTGTCTGTCTGTCTGTCTGTCTGTCTGTCTGTCTGTCTGTCTATCTATCTATCTATCTATCTATCTATCTATCTATCTATATCTACCAACCAGAGGCTTCTATGATTATTTTTTTTTAATTATTATTTTTAATAATATTACAAATATTGCCTGACTGACAAGGACACTCATGGGGTCTGGAAAGAAACAGAAAAAAAAACAATATTTTCAAAAATATTTTTTGACAAAAATATTTGAATGTAATTTTATATATGAAAAATATGATTATATATAAAATAAAAATCATATATAATGTTTTTTTTTAAATAGTAATGTTAAATGATTATATTTATAATTTTTATGATATAAATATTTTTCTTTTAATATATTTACATTGTTTTTTATTATATTTTTATTGTTTTCCTACTGTCTTTAGGACAGAAGAACAGTAGACAGGAAAGTAGGTCATGTTGGATTTGAACCTGAGTCCCCATGAGCCAACAGCTCTCATATGTGCTAAAGATGTGCATTATATAAATCAACTGCCAAATCATTGCAGCTATATCAAGAATCGTTAATATAACACCCAGTCTTTTGAGCCGTACGAACAGCGGACGGTCAAACACAGTTGCTCAAGGAGTTGGTTCTCCTGGAGGATTTGCTAGTTTGTTTGCGACGAAAGCCAGAAAGACTCGAGGGTTGCTTTAGCAACTGGTGCCTCACTAACCTTGTCTATGATTTAATGGGCCTGGTGAAAAATCCAATTAAATGTGATTGTTTAGCTGGTGGTGAGATGAGAGTGTTTTACACAAGAGCTTTGATATCTTCTTGACAGCCCAGTCACACCCAGCTCTGGCTGTAATGAGATACACTCGTGGAGTGACCAGATATTTGGAAGTGGGAGGAACACCTTCCCTGTTTTAATCTAAAGTCTTGTCTGGGCATAATCGAGAGAGCGAGAGAGAGAAGACATGCTACATAACAGACAGAAAGTGTCAGAATCGCCCAGCTGTGCAACAACAAAGCAGATCTGTCTCACAACGCAACCAAGACGGCCGTATGCTAATGAGAGGGCATCGACCACAAACGCTTTCTATGCACACTAATGCAGACGTGAATGATTGGCTCATGCATTGTTAGTGTGAGGTCCAGTTGTACATACTTATTGCCCACTATAGTGCACGTTTTGAACAGAACGTTAATTCTGTGATGGGTCTTATTTACATGCTTGAATGACTTTGACTGTGTTTGGAATTGCACTCCAGCTTGCTCACTATTTCTTCAATATGTAATATGTGAAACTGAATAAGCAGATTATATACGATATTTGCCAAAATGCAGTATGCAGCTGAGAAGAATACTGTATCCCACAATGCAATGCTCTCGACTTGAACTTCTATTTCAAGTGTGGCAAATGTTTTCACTTCAAAAAATTATTTTCTGACTCATATTTTGTCTTGATTCCAGTACAAATACCTAAACATTCTTAAATCAAGAAACATTTGCTTGAGATGCAAAAAGACTTTAAATATGAAGTCTTGTTTTCAAATTTTTTAAATAAAAAAATTGAGTGAGTTTATATTTTAAAAAAGAAAAAAATATAAATAAAGTAAACTTATTTTTTATTTGTATTTGTAGTTTATTTTTTGAAACATTAAGTCACTTAATATTTGAATTTTTAATTTTATTTAATTGTATTTTATTTTTTTATATTTGTACTGGAAAACAGATCAAAGTTACAAAGTAAGAAAATCATCTATCTTTTCTTTCTTTTTTTTAATCTTTCTTTTTATATATTAGTTGCAGGGTTATTATAGTTAACTAAAACTAAAACCTTTTTAAAACATCTTTGTTACTTTAAATAAGATTAACATTAACTGAAATAAAATAAAATATTTAAAAACAATTAAAAATATTTCTCCTTTTCTTTTAGTTTATCTTAAAATAACTAAAACTACAACTGAAACTATAGACATTTATTAAAAAAAAGCTAATAAAAATTACAAAATCACAACAAAATGACTAAAATTAAAACAGACACTGAAAAACTAAAACTATAATAGCATCTTAATAATACTACAACCCTGATTGTTTGTAATGTTGTAATTTTTTCAAAATTCCTTACTTGATTAGACTGCCAAATTTTAAGACATTTTTACACAAAATTGAATTAAAAATCCAAAATACCATTTTTTTTATATTCAAGATCATAACCAGATGCCACATGTGCAGTATGCATTGTAATAAAGTGACCACAATGTCAAGTCAAGTCAAGTCATCTTTAATTATATAGCGCGTTTAACAATACAGATTGTGTCAAAGCACTTAACAGTAACAAATTGGAGGACAGAGTGTCAGTAATGTATAATGAGAAGATTAAACACTCAATTTTCTCAATTTTCAGTTAAAGGCATTTCATTATTGAATTCAGAGATGTCATTGTCTAGCTCAGTTTAGTTTAAATAGTATCTGTGCAACCAAATCGACGATAATCAAAAATAAAAAATGCATGCTAATGTTTATCATTACAAAAAAACATACTGTACATTAGTTTTAAAACATAACCAATGACTCAACTAAAATAATCAGCAGAGCACTGGACCTGGTTACGTTGGTTTGTGAATGAGACACATGTCTTTGCACAACAATTTGTGAATCGTCCCAGAGAGAGAAACAGTCAGAGTTTGTCTGTCTGCTCACAGACGGCTCCGTGCCCAAAACACTGTCATATAAACCAACCCAAACAGCTTCTCGGAGTGAGTTCTTCCAAAGTAAACACTGTCTAACAGTCAGCTGTGCCTCCATATACTGTATGTCACATGTGCACAATGTGCTGGAAGAGGTCGACTTGAATACTGAACTCAACCTTAGGATGAACAGGAAGTCATCTGAGGTCACGCCGTCGAGCTCTAGACCCTTCTTCTGCTTTTTAATCTTAGAACAGCTCTAAATTTACACCGAGACAAAGACAGATGTGTGTGTGACTCGACAGCAGTTTTGGAAAGCGGTACTGTGGTGTTGCACAGCTAAAAATGTCTTCCTGAGAATACCAAACAAACAATAAAACCCAAATATTTCCAGATAACAATTTCAGATCCAGTTATGCTGGCAGGTTTATCACGGTCTCTTGCAAAATGTGCAATATTTATGTTATTTTTGCTGTAAATACGGCCCGAAAATAGCTGTTTGCATCATCTTCTAATGCCAAGTGGAGGAAATTGAGGAAATTTACCTGCCATAAAACTGGATTTTGCACATATTTTTTTTTATTGAAAAAAAAGAAAAGAAATAATGATCTTAGAAGCCTCTGTTTGTCATTTTTCACATATTGAAATGTTTTAAAAATAATATAAAATATAAAAAAAATATATAATACATAACAAAAACATATAATAAAAAAAGTCATAGAAGCCATAATCAAAGATGCCGCTTTGCTAGCAGTTAGTCTTGATGAACATTTTAGTATTTGTAACTTAATTTGAGGAATACTCTACAAATAAATCACTGTCATACTTACACTGCTGGAAATTGTGTTGTATTTACATACAAATGGTGCTTAAAAACATTTAACCTCCTTGTTTTGTGTTTGGCGAGTGTTAATTTTGCACCCTGGCTTTTGGTAATAGGACAAATGGAAGATAAATCATAAGATGGAGCTGACATAAAGGGCTGATTGTGGCTGGATGTATGTTCTTCTTTTCTCAGGCGTAATTCCAAAGCTCCATTGTAAAATAGCACACGCAAAAAAGCAAAAGGGCGCTTGAGGCAAATCATTGGCCAGCTAAAAATAACCCTGGATTGCTCAATCATATTCTCCACAAGCCGTGAGATAAAACGAATGATGAGAAAATAGTCCACAGATACAAAAGCCCTCTAAACCGTACGTGCGCGGTTGGATCTGTTTAAGTATAATTAATCCTGGTATGTTTGATTTGATTTTTTGCTTTGTGTGTGTAAACAGAGATTCTCCCCAGAGGCAGATGCATGCTGGGTTTGCCCTCTCACAGTCGATGCTATTAGCTCTCTCCGGTATGTGCACTTTCTGTGTCTTGTAGACAAAAATAAGCAAGAAATTTTATCACATGCCACTGGGAAAACACATATTGGGATGTTGCTTAAGTTGGCCTTAATCACTGTAAGAACTCCCAAAACGCCCAAGTCTGTGGCAGCCAATATAGAAAAGTCTTTTTCAAGCCCTTGAACCGGAGCAGATCAGCCTTTGATAACATATGAGATAGCTCATCCCATAGGAAAGACAAATCACAAAGGAGCGCTCTATAATATCTCAATAGTTTCTCGCAGACAGTAATGAGAAGAAATGGAGAGCAAATGCACAAGCCTTTCAGATTTCATTTTCTGGAGAAAAAGACCCCAGTAACCTCATATACTGTATTTTTTTTTAAATAAAAATTCTGCAATCAAAAGTGTGAAATATATATTTATGTTAGAAATGGGGCCTGTGGGCCAAATCTATGCTGTGTCACAAGAGGATGGATAAAATAGGAAAAAAAAGAATATGCAATTGAAGCATATATATTTAGTTGTAATTATTAAAAAAAAAAAAATGCTTTATTTTGTTGTTGTTTTATTTTGTATTAAAATGCTTTAAAAAATCTAAGCGAATTTGATTAAAAAGTATTTTAAAACGTGATTTTTTAATTAATTAATTTATTTTTTTTTACATTGAAATGTTACAAAATATAATACTTGAATATGATTAAAAAAGATTTTGAAAATGTCAGAACATTTAATTTATTTTAAATGTAATGCATTTTAATATAATATATTAGATAAAGTACAATGTTCAACATTCTCTGAAATGTAAAAAGCAATATCTGGATTAAAAATGTAAAAAAAAAAAAAAAAAAAAAAAAAAAAATTAAAAATCATTTACATTTTATAAACATTTTTATATAAAATGGATATAATGCAACATAAATTTTTGCCCCACTCCCTCAAACAAGGTTGATTTTTGGCCCTCTGTATTAAAAAGTTTGTGCATCTCTGATTTAAACTTATTTTCTACTTGGTTGGTTAAAAACATCTGAGGACTGCATTATTTCTCACAGCTGAGCAATAAAGCTGTCTGGTTAGTGCGTATTTCTGTCTTGGCTTTAGGTAATATTCATTAATGTCAAGACATTTTTAGCTGGAAGAATTATTATATCAATTATTTGCAAATAACAAAGCGTGGAGGGGGAAATGTGACATTTACAGGTTTAATAATATTATTTTGCCTGCAAAACTCACATCTGTAGTCATATGCCATGGTAAAAGTTTATTTCCAGTGATTAATAATGGTAAGAGTAATAATGGTAACCCTTGCCCAAAGACATTAGACACAAAAACTCAATTACAGCAGCAGACTGTGGCCAATACCGCAGAGACTATTAATAAGAAATGTAATTATTTTTACATTAACTCTAATACACGACCCATCCTAGAGTGAATGATTACTCAAGAACACATAGGAGCGTGTGTTTGCCAGCAGTATTTTTTGAAAAGATTGCTCTTTTCTGTTTCTTTCCAGGCCCCATGAGCATCCCTGTCAGTCAGGCAAGAATCCGCTTCAGCATCAGACAGCCGTGTCTTTCCGCTCACCGATGTTCGGTTCTGCGATGTGATCGAGTCCCCGTGCCCTTTAACCCGGCGCTGGCGTTACAGAACATTCATGAGCCAGCGCATTTAAAAAGAAATGAGTATGAAATGAATTAACCCAGAGATATGGCTTGGGTAGCAGAGAGAACGCAGTGTTCTGCCGCTGGGGAACACGGTTCAATCCGATTTGCATGAACATTGAGAGAGGGTTAGAATAAAAGATCTGTGGGAAGGAACTGCTTATGTTTTACAGCACGTTAGGCGGTTCTGTGCCATTTTATCTCATGACTATTAACGACATGCATGTGTTGGAGCGTGTTAATAACTCATCGGGAAAGTTTCGCACTAGATCTGGTGAACTTGCTATGATCAACACCACATGCAATGTTAAAAATAAAGCTTCTAAAAGCAGGTTTTCACACTATTGTCATAGTACCAAATTTCATGGTTCTTGGTACCAGTTTTGGTAACATAGCAAAAACAATTGTAATTTTATGTGAATAGTTTTTTTATGTAACTATTTAAAAATAAAAATGTTAAATTGAATTATTATAATTTTTTTATTAGCCTACATAGCTTTCAAATATTGTTAAATGTAGCCTTCAAATATTAAATTATGTAAACATTGCATTAAAAAGATCAATTTTAAAGTAGTAATACAATTAAAAACTAATAAACACATTAAAGGTACAGATTTATTTTGACATATTTTTTTTTAAGTCATTGTTATGGTTATCACCATGTCAGTCATTGTAATTTCATTTCAAGTCCTGAATTTTAATATGGTTGTCAACCTGAAAATTTGAAGCATGAAATATAAAACTTTTATTTAAATTATGATTGGGTTATTTACAGAATCTGAACAAAGAGTGCTCCTTTAGGGATGAATGGATGGCTTCATTGATTATAAATGTATAACTAATGAAGCTATTGGTTCACCTGCAGCACAAGATCACTGAGTGAAAACTACCTTTATAATAAATTTTTAAAAAACTCAGTATTGCATAATAACAAATCTCTCATCGATGAGCGTTCTGATTTAGAAGCCTCTGATTGGCAATTGAGTTCATGCGCTCAACAAACACGTCTGTGATTGGCTACAGTGCTCAACGCTGCAAAAACACGTTGTAAAAAGAAACCTTTGAAGTTTATCACAGAGCACGCGCACATAAATACGTACTGGAATGTTTGAAAGCAGACGTTTACCAGCGGGAACCGAATCGACACTGTACCAAACCGGTAGGCTACTGCATAAAGGCTAGTATCCTTACATTTTTAAAATACATTTAAAGTGCTGACAACGCTATTTTCCAACCTTTCATGGTTCCATGGATGTTAAAGGTTCTTCATGGAACCGTCAATGCCAATAAAGAACCTATTTTTATAAGGTGAGGCGTCTTTGAAATATGTTTGTCTGTGTGCCTAATGAAAGAGGATTATTTGCAGTGTCGTGTGTGGAAGTGTTTCTTCAGGCTAGGCTCCGTGGAAGACTGCTTTATGTCATTAGTAGTCATTGCTCACAGTCGGCGCACGAGCCCCAGGGCACAGCGGCACGCGTTAATTACTTCACTAATGACCCTTTGTGAGAGAATCAAGCTGTGGCTGTGGAGCGGTTCCCAAATCTCTCTCCTCCCCTCATTCTGCCTCTCCCATCATCCCCTCCCCGTCACTCCTCTCATATCTACTACCTCCATTGACCAGCTTCTTTCCCTCACCGGTTTTTAAATGTTTTTGTGATGTGCAATTGCTGTTGCACCACTCTCTTCCAATTAGATGCAGTGCACCATGTTTGACATTACATACATATATATGTATATGTGTATATATATGTATGTATATATATGTATGTGTGTGTGTATATATATGTATATGTATGTATGTATGTATGTATGTATGTATGTGTATATATATACACACACACACACACACACACATATATACATACATACATACATACACACACAACAGTTTATTCTGGTTCTCAAATCTGATTGGTTGAAAACCGTGAGATATTGTAGGCCTAATGGTATAGCTACAGGAACACCCTTTTACAATTTTGTATCACTCAGCTTGTTCTATCCGGGTCTATCTATGTTTTGTCTATGGGACGCCCAAATCCACTATAATTTAAAAAAATAATACTGTTTTGTGTCACGGAATGCAGTTTTAAGGATTTTTCAGGCTAGAATGTGCTTGCTTGGACTTAAAATGTGCGGTTTGTTAATAAAGATAAGGTCTAATTTGAAAATTTGCTTCAACGTTTTCGGAGACAGGATCTCCAGCGGTTCAGCGGCAGTTCAGCGCTCATTACACCCGCAGAGAGCGCCTCACCGCGGCCAGATATTCTGGAATTTACCGCTGGCTCTGATGTCTCTATAGTGGTTAAACACGAGATATAAATTCATGTTAGGTAAATCTGACGGCCAGTCTTTGGTCTCATTAAACTATTATTTGTTCCAGAGCAAATAGTTTTGGCAAAAGTTTATCTTGTTTATGTAAATTCAATGCCTTTGCTTACAGTTGACTGTATTGCCTAGCAACTTTTATGACGGCTGTTGTTGTTGTTGTTTAATAAATATTATTATTGAATTAGTAGTATTTTATATAAATAATAGTATTTAATAGTGTTTTGTACTGAGACATGGTGCGTGTGTTCTTGATGGTGATTTTAGTTACATTGTTCCGCCATTGGTGACAACAGACTGTTTTTATGAGTCAGCGCTACAGTAAAGACTTTTACTTTGAAAAATAAACACTTTTCTAAATGGAAGATATTTTTACTTACAACAACAGGTTGACACAGCTAACAATTGCACTGAGGAGGCTGTCATCAGAAATCAACGAAAGGATATTGACGTTACGACAAAGATAACGCTTTCAGCAGTGGACATTCAAACTTAATTGTAAGTAACTTGAGGAGAATGAGATGCTTGTATCAGATGCAGATAATCCCAGTAGCTCAGTCCATCTCTCTCTCCTAATGCTTATTTTACATAATACAGCAAGCTTTTACTACAGTAATACAATAAGTTTTCAGTGAGACAACTCAACGTTCCTTCGTTAGTAGCTCTAAAGTGACGTTTTGGAATTAGTAACCGAGACGGGATCAGCTGTTAAACTGTCACCTTTAGATTTAAATCCGTGGCGGAAGAAAGTAGTTCTGCACAAAAGGTGGCTTTTAAAGATACTCCGTTGTTGTTTCTAAATTATTGTCTCAATTATTGTCTCACTTTTTGTAAATATTTTACTATATGTATCTTTTCATGTGACAACACTGAAGAAATGACACTTTGCTGCAATGTAAAGTAGTGAGTATACAAATTTGCTGTCCCCTCAAAATAACTCAAAACACAGCCATTAATGTCTAAACCACTGGCCACAAAAGTCATTACAACCCTAAGTGAAAATGTCCAAACTGGGCCCAATTAGCCATTTTCTCTCCCCGGTGTCATGTGACTCCTTAGTGTTACAAGGTCTCAGATGTGAATGGGGAGCAGGTGTGTTAAATTTGGTGTTATCGCTCTCACTCTCTCATACTGGTCACTGGAAGTTCAACATGGCACCTCATGGCAAAGAACTCTCTGAGGATCTGAAAAAAAGAATTGTTGCTCTACATAAAGATGGCGTAGGCTATAAGAAGATTGCCAAGACCCAGAAACTAAGCTGCAGCACGTTGGCCAAGACCATACAGCGGTTTAACAGGATAGGTTCCACTCAGAACAGGCCTCGCCATGGTCAACCAAAGAAGTTGAGTGCACATGCTCAGCGTCATATCCAGAGGTTGTGTTTGGGAAATAGACGTATGAGTGCTGCCAGCTTTGCTGCAGAGGTTGAAGGGGTGGGGGGTCAGCCTGTCAGTGCTCAGACCATACGCCGCACACTGCATCAAATTGGTCTGCATAGCTGTCATCCCAGAAAGAAGCCTCTTCTAAAGATGATGCACAAGAAAGCCGCAAACAGTTTGCTGAAGACAAGCAGACTAAGGACATGGATTACTGGAACCATGTCCTGTGGTCTGATGAGACCAAGATAAACTTATTTGGTTCAGATGGTGTCAAGCGTGTGTGAGGAGCTCCAGGTGAGGAGTACAAAGACAAGTGTGTATTCCAACATGATAACGACCCCAAACACACCTCCAAGACGACCACTGCCTTGCTAAAGAAGCTGAGATTAAAGGTGATGGACTGGCCAAGCATGAGCATGTGGGGCATCCTCAAACGGAAGGTGGAGGAGCGCAAGGTCTCTAACATCCACCAGCTCCGTGATGTTGTCATGGAGGAGTGAAAGAGGACTCCAGTGGCAACCCGTGAAGCTCTGGTGAACTCCATGCCCAAGAGGGTTAAGGCAGTGGTGGAAAATAATGATGGCCACACAAAATATTGACCCTTTGGGCCCAATTTGGACATTTTCACTTAGGGGTGTACTCACTTTTGTGGCCAGCGGTTTAGACATTAATGGCTGTGTGTTGAGTTATTTTGAGGGGACAGCAAATTCACACTGTTACACAAGCTGTACACTCACTACTTTACATTGTAGCAACGTGTCATTTCTTCAGTGTTGTCATATGAAAAGATATAATAAAATATTTACAAAAATGTGAGGGGTGTACTCACTTCTGTGAGATACTGCGTGTGTGTGTGTGTGTGTGTGTGTGTGTGTGTGTGTGTGTATATGTGTATATGTGTATATACACACATATTTAGTTTTGGTTTACAATAACATTGTTTAATAGATTTTCAAGCATTGATAGATTTAACCATTTAATCAGATCATGTGATGTGCTTTCTTCCATTTACATGCAGTGAGTGCACCATGTTTGATGTCACAGACTTTTTTGTGCCCATGAAAGATTGCAAACCACCAGGGCCGCATGCGCCAGCTGAGCGACTGCCATTGAGAAGAATGGGAATGCTGACGAATAGCTTTCTACAGGTATATATTTTTTTGTCTTAAATAGGTAAATGCACAACTGTGCAGGAACAGAGCCCATGTCGCCGCAGGGAACACAGTCGTCCAATACCACCTGGCACTGATGGATGTTGTGTGTTTTTGTTTTATTATATTGAATCTTTTTCATTAATAATGAACCAAATTTCTGTCTTTATGGGCATCCAGTTTTAGTATTAGTTATAGTCTTTGTTAATATGTAGCTTTATATTTTCAGTTTTCATTTTTTCAATTTATTTCAATTACTAACAATGATTATTAATAGTTTAAGTTTGAATTAACGTTAACTGCTATCCAGAAGCGTTTTGGCTCAGGTCACCGTGATGGCCGTGCAATATGCACACGGATGCTCTTTTCTAACTCTTAGACAGACTAATCTTCCAGAGACTGTTAGTTCTGAAGTACTAAGACACAAACAAAAGGTGGCAGCTACAGCTCCCTAGAGACATAATCATTCGTCTAAGGCCAGATTGAGTGTTAATGCCTTGTTTAACCACATTCACATCTTTATAAACACTACAGCAACTCTAGTGGGAACAACTAGCTATTCCCTGCTAGTCAGATCAATAGATGGAGAGACATATTTTGTCCTTTGAGCTGGAGACATATGCCTTAGAGTGTGTTTACCAGCTTATTACACTGCACTTGATGCTCTGAAACTCAAATATAATCTGGCAGATGATATGATGTATTTCATCTGTAAACTAAGATGTAAATCATTTTATTGGCTGTAAAAGTTGCAGTAACCGATTACAGACTCGTATATCTGTTGTTATTGGATGTTAAAACTGAAAGCCTGTGATGTGAAACCACTGCACAGTGACAAAAGAAATACATCAAGCAGTAAGTCATGGCATATTGCAAATGAAGAATCCTTTGATTCCATGTGCAGCACTAAAAATTAAACGGAGGTGGAAGCATAGTTCAGCCATAAATGAGAGTGCTGTCATCGTTTACTCACCCTCGTGCCATTCCAAGCTAACTTTCTTTAGTAGAAAAGAGTTTGCGCCATTCAGAGTCGAATTGAGTGCCTTTAAAAATCCAATTCTATTCCTGAATTTGAATGGAGGTGTAGCGAACAAGATGAAGAAGTTCAGTTGGAATTTGAAATTGCACTAAAATGTTAAAGATGCACAGTTAGAAGTTTTAATTTGAAATAAATAGATTAAAAATGAATAAAAATTCAAAGGAATTGAAATGACTCATTTTTACCTGAAAATGCAATGTTAGATCAAATATATAGATAGATCAAATGAATGATAGATATATAGATCGATCAAATGAACGATCAGATGTACAATAGATGGATAGATATGAACGATCAAATGAATAATAGATAGATAGATAGATAGATAGATAGATAGATAGATAGATAGATAGATAGATAGATGATAGATAGATAGATAGATAGATAGATAGATAGATAGATAGATAGATAGATAGATGATAGATAGATAGATAGATAGATAGATAGATAGATAGATAGATAGATAGATAGATCGATCAAATGAACGATCAAATGTACAATGGATGGATGGATAGAACATAGGATACATAGAACAATGGATGGATAGATGGATGGGATAGATAGAAAAAAAGTTTATAAACCATTGAAGTTTGAGGGTTTATATCAATCTAGATAATGGATGGATAGAACTTATCATGATAGATAGATAGATAGATAGATAGATAGATAGATAGATCAAATGAACGATAGATAGATAGATAGATAGATCAAATGAACGATAGATAGATAGATAGATAGATAGATAGATAGATAGATAGATAGATAGATAGATAGATAGATAGATAGATAGATAGATAGATAGATAGATAGATCAAATGTATGATGGGTGGATGGATAGTTTAACAGTGAACTTTTATAGATAGAGAGGTAATGCATTACTGTTGTTAAAATTATTTGAATTGTGGTTCAATAAATTCCTCTTCCTGTCATTCCAATTCAATTGCCAAGGCCAGTTCAATTCAAATTCACACTCTTGACCTGAGACGAGGCCAGTTCATCAGTTCTGAATGTTCACCCTGTTCTTTTTCATTCACAGAACAATAACATCGCACAGGTCTGAGACGACACGAGGGGGGATTTTTGTTTTCAAACGAGCCGTTGCTTAAAGCCGCAGAGGAGTGCAATTTTCTGGCGACTGAATTTTCCAGACGCTAATCAGACGCTACAGCCTATGTCTGATGGGATGCATTAAAGGTGATTTGTTTTCCAGGTAAAAAGGTTTTATTAATAGCCTTTTAGTGGAATTCAGTCATTTGCTTGACAGGACATCTCAGATGCCCAGGAGTCCACTGACAGCCCTGTTGCTAAGTGACAGCTCTTGGGAAACAAGCTCTGTTAAATAGAGGAGGCTTGTTCATCAGCGTTATTTCTGTATCCATTGATGAGCGTCTGGAAAAGCTAAGAATATTACTCCGTTGCCATTGTCAGAAAGCTTTAATGGGCCCAGTGCAGCAGTCACACTCAATCTAACAATCAAGTGCTATTCAACCCATGCAACAGTCATCACGGCACAAGTGAAGAAATCAATTTGATGTACTCTGATTGTGGATCCTTTGACATGATATAGGAGCCGCCGGGCTGTTAATTCATGATTTCACACTGCTGTTTCATACCGCTGTGTTAGATGATGCTGTCGTTAATCCTGTATTATTTAAGCAGCAAATGGACGGCGGTTTGTGCAGGTGTTAGTCTGTGAAGCTCGGAAAAGAAATGATAAATAATGTGTAGTGATTGACGGAGCGGCGAGACGCTCGTGATGCAGTTTTCTGAATGTCATTTAGCTCAAGCTTTCATGGAAAGTGACTCGAGGGCCTGTTCACATCAAGCCTGATGCAACAAAAAACATGAATTCCTGTCATGTTTCAAAAAATTCCATGATACAGAAGTCTTTTATGCGCACCAGTGATGCATTTATTTGATTAAAAATACAGTAAAATTCTGAAATATTATTACAATTTAAAATAACTGTTTACTATTTGAATATATTTTAAAATGTAATTTATTTCTGTGATCAAAACTGAATTTTCAGCATCATTACTCCAGTCTCCAGTGTCACATGATCCTTCAGAAATCATTCTAATATGCTGATTTGCTGCTCAAGAAACATTTCTGATTATTATCAATGTTGAAAACAGTTGTGCAGCTTTATTTTTTTGTGGAAACAATGAAACATTTTTTGAGAAATAGTTAAAAAGAACGGCATTTATTTGAAATATTAATCTTTTGCAACATTATAATATATGTTTATAATTTCTTAATTTTAATTTTTTATTTCTATTAAAAACAAGGAAAACAAAAAGTCTTTCTGACCTCAAACTTCTCACAGTAATGTATATATTGTAACATCAGGGCATTATGGGATCATATGTGACCCTGGACCACAAAACCAGTCTTAAGTCGCTGGGGTATATTTGTAGCAATAGCCAAAAATACATTGTATGGGTCAAAATGATAAATTTTTCTTTTATGCCAAAAATCATTAGGATATTAAGTAAAGATCATGTTCCATGAAGATATTTTGTAAATTTCTTACTGTAAACATATAAAAACTTCATTTTTGATTAGTAATATGCATTGCTAAGAACTTAATTTTGACAACTTTAAAGACGATTTTCTCAATATTTAGATTTTTTTGCACCCTCAGATTCCAGATTTTCAAATAGTTGTATCTCGGCCAAATTTTGTCCGATCCTAACAAACCATACATCAATGTAAAGATTATTTATTCAGCTTTCAGGTGATGTATAAATCTCCATTTCGAAAAATTGACACTTAAAGGAACACTCCACTTTTTTTGGAAATTGGCTCATTCTCCAACTCCCCCAGAGTTAATAAGTTGAGTTTTACCGTTTTTGAATCCATTCAGCTGATCTCCGGGTCTGGCAAGAGCACTTTTAGCATAGCTTAGCATAGATCATTGAATCCAATTAGACCAGTAGCATCACGTTCAAAAACGATCAAAGAGTTTCGATATTTGTCCTATTTAAAACTTGACTCTTCTGTAGTTATATCGTGTACTAAGATCGGCGGAAAATGAAAAGTCGCGATTTTCTAGGCTGATATGATTAGGAACTACTCTCATTCCGGCGTAATAATCAAGGAACTTTGCTGCCGTAACATGGCCGCAGCAGGCGCAGTGATATTACGCAGCGCCTGAAAGTAGTGCCCGGTTTCATATCAGCCTAGAAAACTTTTCATTTTCCGCCGATCTTAGTACACGATATAACTACAGAAGAGTCAAGTTTTAAATAGGACAAATATCGAAACTCTTTGGTCATTTTTGAACGTGATGCTACTGGTCTAATTGGATTCAATGATCTATGCTAAGCTATGCTAAAAGTGCTCTCGCCAGATCCGGAGATCGGCTGAATGGATTCAAAAACGGTAAAACTCAACTTATTAACTCCGGGGGAGTTGGAGAATGAGCCTATTTCCAAAAAAAGTGGAGTGTTCCTTTAAGACTGGTTTTGTGGTCCAGGGTCACATATTAGATATTATGGCATCATAATGCCTATTATGAGACAGTGTTTTTTTTTTTTTTTTTTTTTTGTAGTGATGTTTTTCTTTTCTGCTAGGCTTTTATAATATTAATCCTTGTATTCAGTCCAACAATATCAGCAGCTTAACATCTTTCTTAAATGCCAGTTTGGACACATGAGGCTCTGACAGAATCTGTGCGCTTTTTCCACTTTTTTCCTAATTTTAGGGGAAAATCTGCAGGATATATTTAAACATTGTAAAATATGCGCTGATATTATTCACTGAAAGGGTATATAGGGTTTCATTGTTTCCCTGGGAAATGTGGACATTATTAGAAATGAATATTTGATATTTTTCCCTCAGTATGTTGTGCAGACTCTGAGTCCCCTGGTGCAGTTTCACAAAACACAACGAAATGGTGCTGCTTGCTGTTCTGTGAATCTTGCCTTTGTGTTTGCATAGTTGAGTGAGGAACGACGACCCTGAGATCATGATCCCTCATAAACAGACTTAGAAACTTCGGCATTCCTCTGGGATCTGTACTTTAAACAATCCATAATGTGCATACATACAAACCCCCTGTCATTTCTACCAGAATGCAATGGGGCTGAATGCAACTGCACACACGGCACTGTGTTGCAATTAAACATCTGCATGTCCTCCCCACATGTCACTGCATGACACGATTATTTCAGTATTTACAGTATGAGAGAGTTAAAAGGGTACAACCTCTAAATAACATACAGGAAGTTCTTTTTTTCCATGATCTGTCATTCTTAAGAAAACGGTTTCAATTCTGCAAAGGAAATGAAAAAACTGGCCTTTCCCTTGTATAAGGAAGCCTTTGTGAAAGCATTTAGTTGTTTAAAACCACTTTTTAGAGCTTTCCTCTCATCAATGAGACTGAATAGGTCAGTATCGACCCATTATTGAGCCGTCATTTCACTTGAATCCTCCTCACAGCAATCACTAAGGCCATTTTTGAAATATATTCATCGTTTTTGGGACTAAAATAAGCACTACATTTTTTAAACTACATAAAAGGAGGCTATATTTGTTTGTGACCTTTCACACGTTGGATATATTAGGTATAGCTACAGTATAGACAGTATAGAAAATGAGACGCTGTAGATCTGATGCCTCCTAACAAAGAAATTAACCTGTATAATTTGTTATTCCCAAATGCCAATCATCTCATGGCAGACGTGTGAAAGGAATGGAACAACAGGTGGTGGATTGTCATGGAAACAGCTCCATGATTCCAGCATGGAGGCTGATTCCATGGAAACACAAGTCCAAAAATTCACTCAAGTTGGGTGTGGAAATATGAGAAATGAGTGTATTTGAGAAACGCCATGAAAAGTCAGTCTGCAAAAACAACCTGACAACCTGACAATCTGACAAAGATCTTCATCACTGATGCGAAAGAAAATTGGTGGATGATGGTCGAGCTGAATTCAGCAGTACAAATATTCACTTCAGCTCTGATTAGAGTCCAATCAATGCATGAATGGAGATTTATGAGTTCTATAAAAGGGTTCAGTGTTAAATAAGATGTCCTAGATGATGAAAAGAGACTAATTTATATCTCATTTAAAAATGTTATTTTAAAATGCATGTGCCAAGTTCTTAGAAATTATAGCTTCATACATTTTTTTGAAATAGTCATACATACATACATACATACATACGTACATACGTACACACATATATATATATATATATATACATATATACATACATATATACACTATATTGCCAAAAAGTATTGGGTCACCCCCTTCTAATGAACAGGTTTGACTACTTTAGTAATTTCCATTAATGTTTAAGCATATAATGATATTCTAGGGAATTGTGTGCTTCTAATTTTAAAGCAACAGTTTGGACAGGACCCTTTTCTATTCTAACATGACAATGCCTCTGTGTATAAGGCAAGGTTAAAAAAGAAATGACTGATTTAGTCAGTGTGGATGAACTTGACTGGTCTGCAGAAAGCAGCTGAACACCTCTGGTGTGACTAAATGCAGATCTTGAGCCAAACACTCTTTACCAAACACCAATGATATAAATATAATTTGTTGAGATCTGCACAACTAGTTGCTACACACTCAGTAAACAGCAACAGCAGTCAAACACTGAGCTCATCAATTCCAAGAAGAAGCTTTTGTTTGCAATGTCATTTCTCTTTTTCATTTTCATTTCATTTGACATAACTTAAAATCGAAACTGTCAGATGATTCATATCTTCTTTTTCAGTTCATATCATCGTGCTTTTTACATATAAGCCTGCTTATCAACACATTTCAAATCATGGTGGTACACAGTGCTAGAAAAGACAAATAAAGAAAAAAGTAATTGAAACTCAAAAAGAAGGCTTTGAAAAAAAACAAAACATTTTTGTTCTGTTTTTGCGTTTTCTTATTTCATTCCAGAACCCAAAGAGACACCTACAAGATCAAGGTCAGATGAAGCCATAAAACAAAATTGAATCGAGTAGCCGCAGATGCTGGCTGAGATCCAGAGGAAGTGGTACGAATGAACTTTTTTTTTTCCATGACCTTTGAATAATGTGACCAGACACAGCAGGTAGTTGTTTCTTGCAAGTTTTCTTGCAAGAATGTGTTAACTTCATTTCGAAGGTGATATATATATATATATATATATATATATATATATATATATAAAGCTGAATAAATATAATATATAGAGAGAGGAAGATCGAGAGCGAAACTATATACAGTATATATGATTCATGCACTATATTTTAAGTCATTCCAAGTTTTCTGAAGTTTATATATGTTTGTGCATGTGTATATATATATAGCGTAAGGTGTTGTTTGTTGTTTCTTTTTAAGGGTTTGTCAGCTGTGGTCACCATATATTTTTAATGGACAAGAGCAACTCAGTAAAATCCCCTTTTGTGTTTCACAGAAATGATGCAAGTTAAGGATGACTAAACAATGACATTAGCCTTTAGTTGTGTCAAAGCCATGAACATGATTTGTAAATTAGGGGAAAAATGAATCAAGAGAGAATTTGATTGTATAAAAATCTGTAGTGCAGGATGAGTATTTTTTCATAAGAGAAATCATGTAAACTAAAAGACAAAAAAGTCCAATTTTGATTACATTTTTTTCCGTCTCCCTTTCAAAATAAGATCACAGAAAACGAGCTCCTTTGTTAAATCTTTGTTGTTTACTCCACTGCTGGAAACTTGATGATTGCATTTGAAAGGAATCAATACTGCCGGGTCTGAAGCGACTGCGATGCTGATGCAAGATGATTGGCTTGTGAAAGTTCAATGTGCTTCTTTAGCGCAGAAGCCCGAACAGATGCTGTGATGTAAAGCAGACGCTCGGGGCCGAGGGCAAACATCCACACGCTAACACCGTGAAGCAAACCAGCTTTATCAAGCCACCGGCAGGCAGATCAATGCAGAGGCGACCTATTCTCCCTCATAGTGACAAAGTGGAGATGTGCACCAATAAATGGGCTTTACTTTGACATTATACTGAGGCAAAAGCCATTTAGACGACAGCGGCCTGACACAGGAAAGATGTTGAGCAGAGTAAGATGAATTTCTTCCCCTACGAGCAGCTATAATCTGAAACAAACTGCAGAGAGCAGAGCTTTGACACTGAGTCTGTCGAAACAGAGGAAGGAACTTTGCAGAGATCTGCACTTCCTGTTGACGAGAACGCTGTCGGCATGCACTCGCTTCTGACAACACGTGAAAAACACAACTGATTTTACACATGTAACATAACCACAACGATAGACTTTGGTGACTGTTAGTTTCTTTAATGCATTAGCAGCACAAATCCCATGAGGATTTGTTTTGAAAATGATCAGATAATAACATATTATCTAAAATGAAATTCATTAGAATGAAAAATAATGGTGGTTTTGGCCTTTCATATTAATTTCATCAAGCAAGATCTCAATTTTGAAATAAGCTCGATATTCAAATAATTAGTTAAAGGAATAGTTCACCCCAAAATTATTATTTTTTTTTTTGAAAATGTACCCATCCTCAGGCCATCCAAGATGAGTTTGTTTCTTCATCAGAACAGATTTGGAGAAATTTAACATTACATTAAAATGCTATCTGGTTTGAATCAGGAGAGAAATATGCACAGACCAAATGCCATTTAGAAGGAAAAATAGACCTCAACATATATGTGGGTGGATTTTTGATTTGAGAGGACAACAGGGATGTACTTTTTCACTAGAGGAAATATTATTATGGATTATGGACTGGTAAGCAATGCTTTAAATTTAATGTGCAGCTTTTGGCTTCACGGTATGTTAACTGATGGACTGGAGTGGTGTGGGTTATTGTGATGTTTTTATCAGCTGTTTAAACTTTAATTCTGACGGCACCCATTCACTGCAGAGGATCCATTGGTGAGCAAATGATGAAATGCTACATTTCTCCAAATTTGTTCTGATGAAGAGACAAACGCATCTGCATTTGGATGGCCTGAGGGTGAGTACACTTTCAGTGATTTTTATTTTTTGGATGAACTCTTTTAATTATTATTTTATTGTTATTTAATTATTCATTCATTCATTCATTCATTATTAATTCATGTTACCTCCCACTGCAAAAAATATTTCGTTTTTCCTGAAGATCATACTTTTTCATTTGCTATTTGTTGAGAAAAGAAAAAGAAAACTTTGTTTTGTTGAGTATCAGATATTATTTTGTTGGTTATTTGTGGAAAGTGCTATTTATGTCTGGTTACATTGTACTGGTTAAATGATATAGATTCACATATCAGAACTGTACGTTTAATGCACTCTTTAGATGTTCTCCAAGGCAGGCAGGATATCCTTAAGAAAGATTAAAGGAGACTTTTAAAAGAGAAAGCCTGCTGGTCAGGTGCTCGTAACACATCAAGAATATATCAAGTCACAAATAGTCTCGAAAATTGATCAAAGCATTATGGCTTAGCTGTTGACATTTCATGTGTGTATTTATAGTGCAAGAACACAGCTGCCAGAATCATTTACATGAGAATGTCATTGTTCTGGTTCTGGATGTTGATTGGTTAATGCACCATCTCAGCTATGCTAATTTTCAGACACAATGTGGTACGTCGGTTCATTTTTTTTTTTTTTCTATGCTAGTTAAAATAGTTACAAAAGAAGCTAAAACATTTTTACCATTCAGAGGTTTGGAGTCAGTATGATTTAAAAAAATAATAATAATAATAATATTTTTTTTCAAAATAATTCAATTGAATAATTGCTTAGAAAGAATGCATTTGTTCAAATGGCTGAAAAAAAAAAAAGTATCACGGTTTCCATAAAAATATGAATTAAAAGGGAACCTGAACAACGCTGACATAGGCACAGTTTTGATTTGTCTGTGTAACTAAAGTGAAGCATTTACGCACAATCCTGTGGATGAAAAGGTTTCTCATGCTTTGTTTCCATGTAAAAGTGAACGCTACTCCACTAGAAGGACTTTGCATTGTCAGCATCTCTATCGACTTTAACCGAATAGCCCATTTGATCTTCATTGCAGGTCCATCTCGCTGAAAAGCTAAAGGAATCGATGTGTCCACATCAGAGAGAATATAATAGAGGTTCACCTGCCTTTGTGCTGAAACCCTTAACCTGACAACAGCAGAGAGCCTCCATTTCACAGACTGAGGTTTGAACTATGGCTCTCTGGCAGGGTGCGGGGTCCGGGGCCCGAACTCATCAGCACCGTGGCAGCCGTCGACGCGGTGAAGATGAAATGAAGGAAGGTAATGTGGGGAAGCAAATGGCTGTGAATTCTCCTCTGAATGTGACTCCCGCGGCGCCCCTCCGACTCAATTTTCACGCCGCTTGGCTGCAGAATAAAAGCAGCAGTCCCTGCATCCACCTGCTCTAATCCCCTACACAACTACAGCTCCTTTAACCCCGTGCCGACTGTCCTCGCCTTCCCTTTCAGCTGCTTTGCTTTGTATTATTGACTGACAGGTTGAATAAAGGTATTAGGTGTCATTGCATTTTAATAATCTGCCCCGCTCGCTGATTATATCAGGGTTGCGAGCGTGATTTGGAGGGCGGCGTGTGGCCGAGAAGCCGTCCGTAAGTGTGTTTTCTATTCCTCTTCCTCTTGACATTTTAAACATTTGAAATCACATTTGAGGGAAATAAAAAACGTGCAGGGCATCTTAAGCACCACGCTGGCGTATTTCGTGTGATGGGTTTTTCGCCACACAACTTATTACGAGCCTCATTCACTTGCCTACCAGGCTGTTTCTTTGTACACCAGCAATGGAAAAAACGGATTTAGACAAAATTGACAACAAACACAGAGTGTTAATTTGGTCTAATTGGTGTCTTATCCCAGAAAATACTGTTATTGCTCAGAGATTTTTTTTTTTATTGCTTTTTGGTAACCAAGATGTCCTTATTCATAATGATTTCAGATAAACATCAGGCACTTCTCCTTAAATGCCTTACGAAAAATTAAAACAGACACTGATGATACATAAAGCAGTGCTATTTTTCATATTATTCAGATACTATTATAGTTTTTATTCATATTTTCAATGCATCCTTTAAATATATACTTTCCATTTTTATTTTAATTATAGTTAAAGGTTTAGTAATTTAGTTTTTTTTTTGTTGTTGTGCATTTTGATTATTTTAATCAAAACTTTTAAGTTTTAGTTCTTTCAGTACATCAAGTTAAACTAAAAGAGAAATGTTGCATTGGCACTAGATAAAAATAAGTACAATATTTATAAAGGAATAAGATTTTTCTTTTTCAGTTACTGTACCATTAACGTTATTTCAAGTAACAATTTTTAAAAAATATTTTTTAGTTTTAGTTAACCGTGATATTATAATAGCATTATAAAATGAATCTGAATAGCAGATTATTTGTTTTTGGATGGATTTGATCACAAAGGTTTCATATTGAAATCTCTGTTTTGGTTCTTCAAATCTGAAGATGATTTTGAAGATCTTGTTTGAAGCTAGAAGAGATGGATGTGATTTGAGTTAAATCTGAGAAAATTCTGCAAAACTCTAGGTGACAAAATTGAGACGCTGTGTGTGATTTTCCCTTTTTTGTATGATTAGAGCAGTCAATTAAGTTAATAACGTAGCTTGCTTGGTGCCTCGTCTTCCATGCAGTCGCAACATCTGGCTCATGTCACAATATCACCACTACATCCTAAGATAGATTGATGGGTCAGATCTCTTAAAATAAGCACCACGCTGGCATGTTCCATGTGATGGTTTTTTTTGCCACAACTTATGAGGCCATTCACTTGCCTATCAGGATGTGTCTTTGTACACCAGCATCTGTGAAAAATTTATTTAGATGAAATCAACAAATGTAGTGTTAATTTGGTCTAATTGGTGTCTTATTCCAGAAAATAGTGTTATTGCTCATAAGTTTAATTTTACTGTCTCAAAAGGACATTTTTGATGTGATCAAGCGGTCCTTGGTCAACCTGCTTCATTCCAAGGATCCAGAGACCAGCACTAGACCACTAAACCAGTCTGAACCAGGTTAGATGTTCATAATGATTTCAAGTAAACATCAGACATTTCTTCTTAAATGCCTTAGGAAAAATTAAAATAGACACCAATGAGACAATCATTGACACTGATTGTGTTATTTAGAAAAAGAAGAAGAACAATCAGCTTTATTCGCCAAGTGTGCGCAAACATGAGGAATTTGTTGTGGTTTTTAAGATGCTCTTGGTACATACATGCATACATGGATAACAAGTATAATTTAGATACTATTATAGTTTTTTATTAATTATTTAGATTATATATATATATATATATATATATATATATATATATATATATACCATTTTCATTTTAATATTAGTTGAAAATTTTACTAATTTAGTTTGAGTTTTTGCCACTTCTTTTAGTTGTTTTTTTTTTAAATTAATTTTCAAGTTTTAGTTTAAATTATTTTAGTACATTTAAACTATGTGAAATGGCAACTAGATAAAATTGAGTACTTTTTATTTCAGTTATCATTTACTTCATTTCAAGTAACGAAAATGTTTTTTGATTTTGTGTTAGAATGGTTTTAGTTTAGTTATCCCTGACAGAGAGTATTATAGCACCACAAAATGCATCTGAATAGAAGATCATTTGTTCTCGAAGGAATTTGATGAGAAATGTATGGTTTCCTATTCAACTCTTTTGATTTCAGGTCTTCTGATAGCAGGTTCTTTGAATCTGAAGATGAGTTTGGAGTTCTCGTCTGACGCTTGAGATTTGATTTAAATCTGAGAAGTGGAAGACTTCCGCAAAAGTCTAGGTGACAAAGTTGAGACATTGTTTGTGTGATTTTCCAATTTTGTATGATTAGAGCAGTCAATTAAGTTAATAGAGTAGCTTGCTTGGTGCTCATCTTCTACGCAGTTGCAACATCTGGTACATGTCACAATATCACCACAACATCTTAAGATAGATTGATGGGTCAGATCTCTAAAATAGACGCGGCACTTCACACAGTGCCTTGTGAAAGAAAGCAATGGTGCAGGTTGACCATGGACACATAAATTTGATTAAGGCGATTAACAAATGTGCAGTCTAATGTTTCCACCCGCGTGGCGTCAGGGAACATTAAGCCAGCTGAGGCAGTCTTGCATGAGGAAGTTTATTGTCTTCGCTTTGTAGATGAGACATTTGCTGCTCATTCCTCCCCCTCCTTTAAAGTGCTTTGCAACTCCTCCTTTATGAATAGCAATATATTTGCAATAATAGAGTAGAGGCAGCGTGGAGAAATGAAGCGTAGTGGGGGAAGTGTGAGATATGGGCCAATACAGCTAAACACAACAGAGTTCACGTATGCGGTGCTCGCTGCAGTGCACATATTCACCCATCTTGCCAAACTCAAGGACATATAGAGCAATCACATAGCTAGGCTGTTCCATTATAGTTATTACCGTAACAGTGCTGGAAAACCATAATTTCAGATGTCAGTCATCTGGAACGTTGATTTGGCCCAGGTAATTTGCACTAACATGGTCACACGCTGGGGTTTCACAGGTGATCTCAACAATGTCTCAAACTGTGCTCAGGTTTGAAATCAAACGTCGAAAGATTTCAATTTAAACTCAAACACTTTTCATCAAATTCTACTGTAATATCCACAAAACAATGTTCTGTAGTCTTACCGTAGTTTAACGGTCTTTTCTGCAGAAACATATAAGACTTTGATACTCGCGTGAAGCATAATTCAGATTCTAAATTTAAATTGAGTTTTGTAGAAACAGGATGTAGAATTGCAATTCACATTTGAATGTAAGGAAGTAAAATGAAAATTAATTGAAATTAAAAGAAAATAAGTTTATTGGTCATTTTAACTAGGAAAGAAAGGTTTGTCAACACAAACTTTGAATGTTGGCTTGAAAGCCTTGCTTGAAAGTTTAGCGGAGAAAGATGTTTAAAAACAATTGGAGTTTGAGGGTTTATATCAACATAGATGTTGGATGGATGGATGGATGGATGATATAAAGAGACAGACAGACAGATAGATAGAACATAGGATACATAGAATGACGGATGGATGGATGGGATAGAAAAAAGTTTATAAACCATTGAAGTCTGAGGGTTTATATCAATCTAGATAATGAATGGATAGATAGAACCTATCAAGATAGATAGATAGATAGATAGATAGATAGATAGATAGATAGATAGATAGATAGATAGATAGATAGATAGATAGATAGATAGATAGATAAAAGAACGGATACATAGAATGATGGATGGATGGATGGATGGATGGGATAGACAGAAGAAAGTTTAAAAACCATTTAAGTTTGAGGGTTTATATCAATCTACTAATGGATGGATGGATGGATAGATAGAAAATATCATGCCAGAATGATAGATAGATACATGATGATGGATGGATGGGATCTATAGATAGAAGAAAGTTTAAAAACCATTACAGTTTGAGGGTTTAAGAATGATAGATGGATGAATGTGGGTAAGATGCCATCGCAGTGGAGCAAATACCCTGTTTGTTTAGTGATAGATACAGTGAAACTAGGAATTTCTCAAGAGAAGAAAGGAGGAATAACTGTATTTTTGTGGGTTTCCGCCCACCCAGAGAGAGAGAGATTGACCTCGGCATTCATCTGAATCCTCCTTACAGGATTATTCTGATCTGTGGGGTAAGATGTCAGCGAGACTTCTGGCTCACACTACATCTCAACACCCTCCCTCCCAGCCCAAGCCGAGCTCCACTTGTGAGAAATAACAACACTGACAGCTATATTTAGCCAAGGCCCTCTGGATCTTCCCCCATTAGCCACCTCACAGCCCGCGGGCTCCAACATCTCACCGGCAGCCGCCTCACAGATCACAGACACCTCGCCGCGCACCTGAGAGCCTCCTCACAGGAACACGTCGACTGCCTGAGATCCAGGTACAGTCTGTCGTGAGCGTGTGCTGCAGAATTACCAGGCAGCTGTGATTCACAGAGAGAATTCTGGGAGGATTTGGGGTTTGTCATTTGCAAGTGTCATCACTTCGGGGATTTGCGGAGCAGCAAAGAATCAAGGAACGTTGTTGGAGAATCTCCATGTGCCACGGTTTGATTTCTCCTTTCAAAAGTTCCTCGCAGATTATCCTTACCTCAACATTTCTAACTCTGCTGATCGTCCCTTTTAAAAGTCACTCGATATCAGAGTGCATTCACCAGAGATAAGAGAACGACTGACAGCTTACCATCTTTCCCCACCAGGAAGTCCACGTGGTGGTACGTGTAGGCGACCCCGATCTTGGTCTCCACCTGCGGTCTCTTGAGGGTGGAGTAAATCTTTCCCGGACTGTTGTCTTCCGTCTGACGGTACTTCCTCAAGCCGCAGCCCATTTCTGCCGAACGAGTGCGCACTTAAGCCTGGGAGGAAAGAGACATGGTCAGAAAGACAAAGAGGTTCAAACAATGTCTTCAGCATTCACAACAACACGTTGTAGATGCATGTAGACACATCAGAGCTGACCTGCAATTCAATGCACTCCTAAAAAATAAAGGTTCCAAAAGTGTGGTTTTCAGCGATACCACAGAAAACCATTTTGGAGTCCATAAAGAGCCTTTCAGTGAACTGTTCTTAAAAAAAAAAAAAAACATTTTTTTATGGTGTGAAGAACATTTTAATAATATCAAGAACCTTTTTGCACTTTAAAGAACCTTTTATGCAGTGGAACGGTTCCATGGATGTTCTTTATGGATCCATATATGCCGATAAAGAACCTTAATTTTTAGGAGTGTAAAATGCTTTGATGGATACATTTTTCATTTGTATTATGTATACATATCCACTAACTAGCTATTTACTGTATGCATCATCACCAAAACAATGTTCGATAAAAACAATGACTATATTCTGAAAGCATATTACAGTGCTATTCTTACTGTTTCAATAGAATGCTTATCTTTCCACATTATGGAATACAAGGATTATCTGCTATATTTGCCAAAATGTGTTGCCAACAGAGATTATTGCACAGAATATATGTTACACAATGCAATGAACTCAATCTGACCTTCCAGTTATCACGAAATGATGTTAAAAAGGCAAAATATCCCTATTTAAAATTAGATGTAAAATTGGCGCCAATAGCCTCGTGGGCAGCGCACTGACATACAGTACCATATAGTGCTTTGGGGCGTCCCAAGTTCGAATCCCAGCTTGTAGACCTTTCCCGATAAATAATTTATTATTTAATTTCTAAATATATGTAATTGTTTTTTAATTATTTATCCAAATGTAATAATTATATTAAGTTATGACAATAATTAGTCATTTTTATTATTACTCTGGTCATTATTGTCAAAATCAATATTCATGTAATAATAATTTTAATATAAATTAAAAATTGTAATACATTCATGATGACAAAAATAATAAAATTTAAATTAAAAAATGTAAGAAAAAATAAAAATAAATTAGATTATTAAAAAATAATAATGATTATTGTTGTTATTAATTTGTATTATTACCACTAATACTAATATAATTCTATTATTATATTCTATATTAAGTTTTTTTTCATTTAATTTAATTTCCAAGATGATTGGACACCACTTATTAAAACATGCAATGCCATGTTCGAACTACTGTTATTATTAATTGTATAATGCATTCTGTTTCACATGCTATTATTCAAACAATAGTAGGCCATAAACAGTATATACTGCAGAGTATTCGGTTAGCAGTAAGCTAGTATTCAGTTCCAAATATAGTCCATAGTTTGTACTTGTTATTGCTTGTCAGTGACAGGTGGTGCTAAAGGGGAGAGACATTTTCATTCTGTTCTCATTCTATTTTATAACGACATTCTCTTTTTATTCAACAAAAATTTGCATATGCTGTAGTCATCAATACTTTTAGTCACTGTACACAGTATGCAAGGTGCCCGCTTTGCGTTTAATACGCTTAGGGCTTCATCTGTCTGTCAGGCGCATTTATTTTTTTATATTGCATATATTTCCTAAAGGTTTAGATGTCAGCTCAGCACTACACTAGCATATAGATGTCCTTAAACATAATAGCCAAGGACTACAAAACCACAAAACTCCAATTTCGATTTCAATCTCATTACGACTAGCTCCATTCAAGTTCTGCTTTCTTTCAGGTGTTTCCCATGTGGAAAGTAATCTGTCTATTTTCTCACGTACTACATTAATTTGTCTCTGCGAGCACAGCAAAAGAACGTACATTGCTGTTCTGCTGTTCCTTTCAGCCAGGTACTGCCTCATCCTGTGCTTGTTTGGCAGAAAGCAAGCAGAAAAAGACCCAATTAAGGGCACACTAGATTACGAAATTAGCTACTAAATAAATAAATAAGAGGCATAAATGGGCTTCAGCTCATCATGGGAGCCCAATCTCTCAACTGGCAGGCTGGGAATTAACACGTCCAGCCAGCGAGAGGCCAAAAGTGCTCTCTGTTCGTCAGCCAAAGCGCCCTCCTTTTCCAAATCTAAAGTGACAGCCGCAGACAGTCGCGAGCGGATCAGAAGGGTGCAGGTAATATCCCATTGTGGCCAGCTGATTAAACCTAGGGTGGGCCATTGATGAAGAATACTCTCTATTATGTTCCTGTCTAATTACAGCGGCCGGGACGTATAATCTGAGAGGCAGCGACGGCCGAGGGTTCTAGAGAATACACGGTTAATGAGGTGAGCCGCTCGAATGAAAAGGTGAGAATCAATCACAGAAAATCAAGGAGCAGATTGTTCATTAGGAGTCAGGATAATGCACAGCGTGCCGGCAACTCCAGCGGCAGGGCGACTTTAATTAGGGCCCAGACAAGAGGCCATGCAGATTTATGAACGCTGTCATAAGAATCACTGTTTCCAGTGACATGGACGTGAATGGATGCGTTCAGCTATCCGTGGCTGAATCCAATCGGGGAAATGGCATCTTGGGTACAACGGTCATGCATCAGCAATTGGATTTTTCAAATCTGATCGATTGAAGGAATGAAGTGCGGGAAGATTTTAGACTTGTAGTGATTTTTTGGCGCGGGGAGTCAAAATTAAATAGGCGCACAACTGATTTTGATTCGGTAACTTGGCACATTTCTGAGCGAAACACGCTGTTTAATGAGAATGAATTGAAAGGTTGGACTATTTGTGCATTGGGAACTGATTGGATTGTGAAAAGTGGGTGTGAAAAATGTAGGTTCTTTTCAGTGCTGGGCAATGATTAATTGAATCCACAATAAAAGTTTTTGTGTAATGTATGTGTGTGTACTGTGTATATTTATTATGTATATATAAATACACATGCATGTATATATCTAAAAAAATGTTATGTTTATATACTAATATATATATATATATATATATATATATATATGTGTGAATATAAATTTATACATGTAAATATTTTCAAAATACATACTGTATACATAAATATACACAATACAAACACATACATAAACAAAAACTTTTATTTTGGATGCGATTAATCGTTGCCCAGCACTAGCTGTTACTTTTATTCAGCACGGATGCATTATATTGATCAAATAGGAAGGTAAAGCTATTTATAATCTTACAAACAATTTCTGTTTCAGATAAATGCTGTTCTTTCTAGCTTTCTATTCATAAAAATATCATGGTTTCCACAAAAATATTAAGCAGCACTTTGATAATAATAAAGCAGCTTCTTGAGCAGCAAATCAGAATGGTTTCTGAAGGATCATGTGACACTGAAGACTGGCGTAATGATGCTGAAAATTCAGCTTTGCATCACAGGAATAAATTACATTTTAAAATAAATTCAAATAGAAAATAGCTATTTTACATTGTAATAATATTTCACAATTTTACTGTTTTTGCAGTGTTTTTAATAAAAACAAAAGATGCAGCTTTAGTGAGTAAAAGAAACTTGACGTCAATTAAAATGGAAAGTCACTTTAGAAGTGGAGCATTTTATTAAATTCAGTTAAAAAGATAACTATATATGTATATGTATATATACATATGTATATGTATATATACATATATATATATATATATATATATATATATATATACACACACACACATATACATATATATATATATGTAAATGTATATGTATATACATACATATATATGTATATATATGTATATGTATATATATATATATATATATATATGTGTATATATATATATATATATATGTGTGTGTATATATATATATATATATATATATATATATATATATATATATATATGTATATATATATGTATGTATATGTATGTATATATATTTGTTTTTAAATCAAAATATCATTTAACTGCGCACAGTAAGACCAGGAACATGCTTTAAAAAAAACAACAAAGTAAACTGTCAGTTTTGATTTCATGTTGGTTCATGATCATTTTTGTATTGTAGAACCTGAATGTTAAAGATGTTTTGACTCCGTAAACTTTTGTCCTAAAAGGCAGGTCAGCTCTCTTTCAAATATCACTCTTTTGTGATATTTTTCCATCAGATGGAAAAACAACAGACTGCCCCTAAAATAGCCGTCTTTGACATGGCAACAACTTGCACAAAGTGGCTTTTTCAGACATCGCTCCATGTTTTGAGTTCAGATACGCTCTCTCTAGAGGCAACAGGCTAAGCGTGTGCTCCATCAGAGAGAGAAAGCAAGCAAAATAAAAAAAACGAAAGGGGTGGTGCGGCGCGTGAGGAAAACAAAGTTGGTTGGAGGGGCTGATATTTGCATAGCTGATAGAGACGAGGAGGGGGGCCGTGAAACGAAGAGGCGAGGTATTTTTAGAGCTGACGGAGGAAGTGGGAGATGTTTATGATTTCAGAGCGACTACTCCCTCCCCGAGGTTCTGCTTCACGCTACGAGCTTTTGGCAGCACTGTCTCTCTAGTCAACCTGGCAACAGCTCCCTCATGCACTGTAGACTGACAAGAAAAGAGTTGACTTCCAGTATACTGTTGCACGGTAGTCCAAAATGAAAAACAAAAAAAAAAAACGGTTCTCCTGTGACTTTTCATAACGTAAGTGATGGTGAGACTGACGAAAAAGAAAATCTGGGCAAGCCTGTTGATGAACGTTCATTTGTTCCACAACCTCTCTGTGCTTAGCAAGCGTCTTATATCATGCGCCACAGGAAATGTTTGTAAAAATGATAATTTTCCCAGCAACAACCCATCGGGTAGAAGCGATGAGCCGACTATGATGACCCCGCTTGGCTTCGGCGTTCCTCACTGCTCTAATTCAATAACTGCGTGCAAAGGACAAAACTTCAATGTCACGGTTTGCGGCTCTGTTCAAAGCTGCGGTGTTTAGAGATGCATTCCCTCAAAGAGAGACTCAAAAACACTACTCTCCCTTTGACCCATTTTCTTTAATGTGGCAAATAAGGCACAAGGCATGGTTTCCTGACTCATGTTTTTGTCGGTTCAGCAGGGAGAATGCTCTCCTGGGGTAGGAATGAGGCAGTCTCCCTGTTTGGACTTCCTCCTTCCTTCCTGGACGTCCTGGTCTCAACAAAGACCCCTCACCTGAGCAGGACATTGTGAGCGAATGTGAACACACTTGAAGACATAATGTCACTCTCAAGATCAAAACAAGACAAAAACCACCATAAAAGCGTTAGATTAGATATACTATATGCTAGTATAATACATTAAATATGCTAAAAATACATAGAGGGATTTTTTTGAGGGGGCAGATGAATTGGGGAAATTTTTACTTTTGGCCACGTATGAACCATAATGGAAAATTTTAGTAAAAGTTAAAAAATAATAATAATAGTTATGTGTGTGTATACTTTGTGGAACTTTTTAATATTATCAGTTATTTGCTTTTATATTTTTTATTTTAACATATTTATATTTTGGACTATTTTCAGACCAGTTTTCAAGTCCATCTGAGTTTTTTTTGTTTGTTTGTTTGTTTTAAATGAGCATTTTTGTCAGTCTCATATGTTTAGGTTCAGTCATTTGAAAAGGTTAGTCAGTTATTGAATACCTTATTTTCAAAAATGTCCAATGTTATTTTCATAGGAGCCTGATAAAATGCTAATTTCAAAGAAAATTCTCTGTTTTGTATATATATATATATATATATATATATATATATATATATATAATGTGTGTGTTTGTGATAACTAATATTTATAAGATTGCTTTTACTTTTGGGTGAAGTATTCTGTTGAACGAGAGACGCACAAGCACCATGTTTTACTCTGAGGACTCATTTCCTGGGTAAACATAATGTCAAGTCTAAACAAAATGTCACAGCATAATTTAGACAAAAACTGGGGTTAATTGGTGTCTTGGGAAAGCGTTCCTACTTTATGTCCCTGCAAGCTCCAGAACCTCATGTTCCTGGCCGCTGCTTCACTGCTTGCTTATGGATAATTAGAAAAAATAGGAACCCAGGTACAATAAAAGCCACAATTATAGATTGAATCCAATTTGAGACACACTGCAACTCGTCTGACAGATTGTCTCTTTAAAATCTCTTTCTCTGCAGCCCTTCGGACGGTAGTGGGGGTGGGGGGTGGGGGGGGGCACTTTCCCTTTTGTTCGGCATGAACCTAGAAAACCCATCCGCTCAGCGTCCAAGGTCTGGGCACGGACACGCTGGAAACCCAGACACAGCGGATGGAATTGCCATGGGAACGGGCCCCTTGACAACGATTTCATACTCAAGAGAAGAAAAGAGAGCAATATCTCCCCAGTCTGTTTCCCTCCCTTTATTCGTTTTCTTTGAGATTCTCTCTCATATTCTCGTTCTCTCTCATCTTCGCTTCTCTGGATTTCACTCTTTCTCTGATTCTAATTTGGA
Source organism: Acrossocheilus fasciatus (assembly GCA_036784905.1). Lineage (NCBI taxonomy): Eukaryota > Metazoa > Chordata > Actinopteri > Cypriniformes > Cyprinidae > Acrossocheilus > Acrossocheilus fasciatus. The sequence continues at coordinate 32,384,737 of CM071953.1, forward strand.
TTATATGCCTTTTCATTTTTACAAGACAAATATAATTTGCTTTATTAAAGAGCTGGGCGGTATCACGGTGGAACCCTGTAATTGTAGAAATATGTCAGAGATTTTTACTATAGACTGTTTTTATTGTATTAGCTATGTATGTGGTTATGAGTAGATTAGATGCTTTATATTATTATATTATGTGCAAATAAAAAAAAAGCACACAATGCAAATTACTTACGAAGCGAATGCAGAGCAACATCAGTTAAAATGGTCAGAGGCGTGCACGTCAGCTACTTTATTTTAAATTATTTGTTTCTTAATATTAGTTTTTTTTTTTTTTTCAAATAAGATATTTTAAGAATGTTGGTAACCAAACAGTTGACGGTAACCATTGACTTCCATAGTATAGAAAAAAAAATATTATGGAAGTCAATGGCTACCGTCAACTGTTTGGTTACCAACATTCTTCAAAATTCTAGTGAACTATTCCTTCAAGTGTTTTATAATATAACCTTTCTTTTAGACTGTCACACTTGTTCATTTGTTATGAATAATCTGATTTTTAGTTTTATTTCCTTCAGATAAAAAGAGAAAACAGCAAAATCCAAGTTTCTTCTGTTGGTGAAGTATTAAATAATTTTGGGCATTACCTGGGGTCACTGAATATATAATTTTAGAATGTGAAAAATGAATATATTGTGACTGTACACTTAAAATGAAAGGTTCCAAGGCTTCTACAGCATTGCTAAAGAACCATTTTTGATTCCCTAAAGTTCTTAAAACTAACAATTTGAATAATCTAATAAACATTTTCCCATTATACACTCTTAAAAATGTTCTTTATTGGCATCTATGGTTCCATGAAGATCATTTATCATCCATGGAACCTTTCCATCGCACAAAAGTTTCTTTAGATTTTGAAAATGTTGTTTAAAGAACTGGGAATAAAGAAGGGAATAAAAATGGAATCTTTATTTTTAGGAGTTTTAAACCTTTTGAGATTCCATTGATGTTAAATGTTCTTCGTGGGACTCTCTATGCCAAAAAAAGAACCTTTGTTTTCAAGAAAAAAAAAAGTCATTTTCTATCATAGCACCCACCCCAGTGCCCATATGTGAGACAGTATGCTGTGTGAAAGTGTGAGACTGTTTTCAGTGGAAACAATCCAGTAAATTAGAATGAAAGCATTTAGTCCCCTTTTCTTGAAATATGCACTTTAGCAGAAAGTGATCTGAGTCTGTTCCTCTTTTAAAACTCAAGCAAAGTATCGACATGTCCTTCTCAAACACGACTCAATCAATATCGCTGCAATTTTCCGGCCACTCTTTACCAAGCGAGTCGATGAGTCTTCAAGAAATATTAAAGCTGTTTTATTCTGCGTGTGTTTTCCTGCAGCGCTTGCATATTTCCCGCTTTGATTGTTCTGTGTTGTGCCTAGGCATCGCCAGCGGCCTGAATATTTGTGGCAGAAGCTCGTCGCTGCGACAGGAGGGAAGAACCTAATCTTCGCGCACATCCGGGAAGCGTAATCCTTTCAAAGTGGCACCTCACGCAGGAGAAGAACAAAAATTACCATTCATCTTCCATCAAGGCGCACAGCTAAAGCTGCGTTTCATCTCCTCAACTGACTCAGCTGCGGAGAAGGTGCCGAATGCGTGGCACAGACAGCGAATGTGACATCTGATTTGTAGGCTGTCTAATCACAGGAGAGGGTGTACATTTTCTCTCAGAGAGAGCAGAGGAGAGCCTGCCCTAATTGAACGCGAGGAGAAGCCGTTCAGAGATCACAGGTACAGCGCCTGACGAATAACACACCGGGCTTTTTGCGCGTCACGTCTCGGAAGGATGTCGTAATTAAGTTTCAAATGCACTAAGGCGTTCCAATTATCTAAATTAGGTTTAATTGAGCACAAGAGAGGATTCTCTGTCCTAATTAGGTTACCAAAATATTGAAGCTTCACGTGTATTAATCATGTTCCTAACACACCAGCTAGCTTCCGATGATGATACAGGTAGAACAAACAGCTGCAGGAGTCAGAAAGACGCAATTAGCTACACTTTTGCTGCGTGTGACTTGTAAGGTGAAGGAAATTACAGATCAAGTTGTTATTCATGAGATTTTCTAATAAGAAAAAGGCCGCCACTGTTAAAGACAGTAGTAGAGATCTTAACAATGTCTCAAACATGCTCAAGTCTACTTCCAAAAGTTCCGAACTTGCGTATTTCTCATCAGAGACCTAATTATGCCTTCCACGTTAATATTAAAATTATTTAGGGTGACCAATACATTAAATTGCCTAAAATGTACTTGTTGAAGGCAATGAGTAAAATAAGTCTGACCAATAGCGTACAGGCATTATACACAGTCGGCCAATCGTGGCGTGCGAGAAGGCGGGACTTACAGAGAACGGACTGTAGAGAGCATGTCTGTAGGAAAATAAAGCCAAAACCTGGACCTTAGGCAATTTAAAAATCCCGGTCAGGACATGGTCATCCAATTTATTTTAATATATAATTTACATATATTGAGTAACTAATGTTGTTAATATGTGACCCAGGACCACAAAACCAAGTCTTAAGTGTCAATTTTTCAAAATTGAGATTTATACATCATCTGAAAGCTGAATACATAAGCTTTCCATTGATGCGTGGTTTGTTTGTTATCAGACAATATTTGGCTGAGATACAACCAATTGAATATCTGGAATCTGAAGGTGCATAAAATCAAAATATAGAGAAAATAGCCTTTAAAGTGAGCCAAATGAAGTTCTTAGCAATGCATATTACTAATCAAAAATTAAGTTGTGATGCATTTATGGTAAGAAATGTACTAAATATCTTCATGGAACATAATCTTTACTTAATATCCTAATGATTTTTGGCATAAAAGAAAACATTTGATCCATACAATGTATTTTTGGCTATTGCTACAAATATACCCCAGCGACTTAAGACTGGTTTTGTGGTCCAGGGTCACATATTAGCTCTGTTCTTACTATATAGTTAGCAATTTTCTTGTTAGGGTTCATTAAGAACACTATTGCTATATAGTAGTTACTGTAGTGATCTGAATAAACCCCTAACTAAAGTATTAAATATGTAACTTGACCTGTATTTTTTTGTTGCTACTGTTTTGAATAATATGCTGTTTTAAAAAAAAAAAAAACAGAAAAAAATTACAGTAAAAATACGGTAGCATCATTTTAGGTCTTATGGATTTAACTTGTCAATTTATTTATTTTTTTACTTTTTGCTACATATTATAAGATGACAATTTACTGTAAAGATTACTGTTAGATTTACAGTTTTGCATCGTATATGGTAAGGGAACTTACAGTTAACGACTTAACAGGTTTTTATCATGGCATTTGCAGTCTTCTACTGTTAAAATTATGATGATTTTTAAAGTGCACTTTATCAGTAGTGATCAAACTTTTAAATGTCACAAGTGCACAGTAAAACAGATTTAAATATTTCACATTGTTTTTGCAGGTTGTTTACAGTGCAGCACCCTGGAAACCACTCACAGCACCCTAGCATCACATCAGAGACTTTTGCACAGGCAAGTACCATTCATATTTCTTTCTGAAAATGAACAAATTCGAGTTTGTTTGGTATTTGTTTTTTTCTCCCAAGGAAACAACCTCTGAGCTGTAATAAAAGGGTCCTGCTGATGCACATATGACACTGAAGTCAGCATTGCTCTCCAGAAACTCTCTGATAGCGAGTATGCGTGGGGTCGGAGGTGACTAGCCCGTGATATGATGCACCAGATTCCTCCATGACAACAGCAGCTCTGTGTGCGGCTCCTGAGGCGCCCGGCGCAGCGCGACTCAATGCGCACAGCCTCCGAACCGCCGTCTGGAACTGATTAATGACAGTTTGCCTTCTCTGTTCTCTTTTCTTACATTCCTTTCTTAAAGGGCGTTCACACTGACAGCGATTTGCGTCCGTAAGACATTCATTTATAAAGAGAGTTGGCAATTTCTGGCAATATGACTGACAGGGACCGTTAGCGGGACCGCCTACTAGCATCAACAGCACAATTCAACTGTGTATAGATTAGCATACTAACATACTACTTATTCTCTTTCAGCAGTATTTAGTATGCATGCTGTGTACAGTATGCAAATGTTCTATATGTATGTAAAGAATAGTTTGATAAACTAGTACATTTCAGAAAATGTGAAGTACACAACAGAGAACAGTGAAACAATGCAATGCACTCAACATGACCTTCCAGTTTTGGCATTGATTTTTAACATTTTTAACTCTTTCTTGACTGATTTGATCAGACTGCCAAAAGTTTTTATACAAAAGTTTAATAAAATTAATAATCAATTGTTAAATGTTAAACAACTAGTGTTGTTATCACTATATGTGACCCTGGAGCACAAAACCAGTCTTAAGTCGCTGGGGTATATTTGTAGCAATAGCCAAAAAATACATTGTATGGGTCAAAATTATCGATTTTTCTATTATGCCAAAAATCATTAGTATATTAAGTAAAGATCATATTCCATGAAGATATTTTGTAAATTTCCTACTGTAAATATATCAAAACTTCATTTTTGATTAGTAATATGAATTGCTAAGAATTCATTTGGACAACTTTAAAGGCGATTTTCTCAGTATTTAGATTTTTTTGCACCCTCAGATTCCAGATTTTCAAATAGTTGTATCTCGGTCAACTATTGTCATATATTTTTTGGTGATGATGATGATGTATAAATCTCAATTTTGAAAAATTGACACTTAAGGTTTTGTGGTACAGGGTCACATTATATATATATATATATATATATATATATATATATATATATATATATATATATATATATATATATATATATATATATATATATATATATATATATATATATATATATATATATATATATATTAGAAGAAAGACTTGCCTTGGCAAACTACAGTAAATGTAAGCTAAAGTACTAATATTGCTAAAACTGAAAGAAAAAAAGAAAAAGTAAAGTACACACAATTACTAAAATACAAAAATTTTAAATTAAAAAAATATTAAATGTTTAAAGTAAATTTTAAATGAAAATATAAGAATAAAATCTAATTAAAAATAATAATACTAAAAAAGTGTTATAAATTACACTAAAATATCAGTCAAAAATGTCAACGTATATGATAACGTTTAATTTTTTTAAATAACACTAACATTCTCGGAACACTGCAGGGAGATTTTTGTGCAAAAATAAAAATTACACTCTATAGGTTATTTTTACGTTTTATTCGATGATCAACAGGATGTTTTGCTGGGCTTTTGGTTTATATTTCTACACTGTTGTGTAAGGAAGCCCCGCCTACAGTGAAATCTCATTGGTTCAAAATTACGCTGCACATAACAGTTACAGCTGATACTACAGTTGTGATGAGACAAAAGTAGCAGCAGATCTTTTATTTTGTACTGTGATGTACTGTACATCCGAGAGAAATGGATTAACGAAATAGAAAAATTGTTGGGTGGGGACTTGTTTCTGTCCATCAGATGTTGATTGGATGGTGGATCTGAATGTGAGCTTGCAGTTGACTTTAAGAAAGGGGTGGGTTTATGCACACTAAATGACTGGAGAAGTCTGTTGTTTGACCACAAGATAGACATTTTGATTGAACATGCATTTAGAAAATCACTCTGAATTTTGATTTCATGCCGACGACTTTAAACACCAAATATCTTCAGATTGTCCTACATTTGCTTCATTTTCGCTTTCAGTGTGAAAACAAATAATGCTGTTTAACTTGACTTAGTGAATGCATGCTCCCAAGTTATTTAAATTCATACTATTACAGAAATTTGTCACCAAAATCCTTTGATTTCAGGCAAACAACCGAAATGAGGTGCTGAAGAAACATTTCTTAAAAAAGCCATCGGTCAAGCATTGAAGGCAAGTATGCAGTCTTCCTGTCAGTATCACACTTTGTACATGTGACTCAAACTAAACCATTGATCTGTGTGATAGGCTTTACAAGGAGCATGTGTCTGTGTTAACAGATCAAGACGCTTGCTGTAACGCATCACACAGTGGCAAACTTGTGGCTTGTGGCTTCCCATGATTGATTCTTTATCACAGCACTGTTGTCGTGTTTGCTTTCCTCCTAGACAGACGGCATGCTTCATGAAGTGAGGAAATCAATGGAGACAGACCGCTTACCTGTTGTGGAGCTGTCGACACGCGGAGGCTGCAAGTTTGAGTCAGCGATCCACCGTCCTGTGCGTGAACCGCGAGAGCGGCGGTACGTTTCCCGTTGGATGTGACGGCACAGTAATAACAAGAAGCGAGGATCCCGAGCGGATCAGTCCTCCTGCGGCAGGCAGCTAGCGAAGCGCAGAAAACACACTTTGCGTGCTGCCGTTAGGTCATGCTCAAAGTATGTCTGTGCAATGTTCTGCAAGCTCAGGGAAACCACATCCTCTGACATACCTCCTGTATCCTGCTGCCTGCGTGCCGTGCCGTCTGTCTCTCTCTCGCTCTCTGACTGTCTGAGATGACAGACCGAGCTGACCCAGACACAGTTCGCTCCCCCTCTCTCTCTCTCTCTCTCTCTCTCTCTCGGCTTCTTCAGAAACCGACACAGTTCCTGCCCACCGACTGAAGAATCCAACTGAGGAGCAGGAGAAGGAGGAGGAGGTGCTGAGTACGAGCGAGAGCGGGAGCGCGAGAGAGAGAGAGAGAGAGAGGGGAAGGGAGATGGATAAAAGGGAGAAAAAGAGAGCGGGAGCAGTTATTTTAGAAATTACAGGGACATAATAAAGCAACCATAAGAGCTCAGCATGCGGGAGGACTGAAAGAGCAAGGAAATAAGCAAAATACTGTAAACAGAGTGAAAAATCAGCAGTGAGATCTTTGTAGTATCTCAATTGTTTCTCCAAAACCTCAAAGAGGTTAAGTTATTTGCATGACCTGCACGGCTGTTGAGCTCCAAAAAGGAAACACAATTCAGCATCGTCATCACATCGTCATTGCATTTTTAAATATATTAAAATGGAAAATAGTTATTTTAATTCTAATAATATTTTACATTTTTACTGTATTTTTATTACATAAATGTAGCCTTGGTAAAATGACTATTTTAAAAACAGTAGAATAGGATATTTACACAGCATAGAATATTTCTGCACAACTGTTGCGCTCCAAAATGGAAACGCGAGTGAAACAAAAGTGATCCATACAACACATATCTTAAATTTTCTAAAATAATGGCAGTTTTGTATGAAGCACAGTCTGAAAATTCAGCTTTTCCGTTACATGAATGAATTATATTTTGAAATAAAACAGTTATTTAATTGTAATAGTATTAATAATTATTTATTTATTATTTTAACTTATAAGACATTGATAATTATTTTAGTAATAAATAAAATAATTATTATTTTTTTAAATGACTGTTTTTACTGTATTTTTGATCAAATAAATGAGATCAGTATATTTTATATTATATTTTGTAATATGTGACCCTGGAGCACAAAACCAGTCTTAAGTCGCTGGGGTATATTTGTAGCAATAGCCAAAAATACATTGTGTGGGTCAAAAAAATCAATTTTTCTTTTATGCCAAAAATCATTAGGATATTAAGTAAAGATCATGTTCCATGAAGATATTTTGTGAATTTCTTTGCATTGCTAAATATGCATTGCTAAGAACTTCATTTGGGCAACTTTAAAAGCGATTTTCTCCGTATTTTGATTTTTTTGCACCCTCAGATTCCAGATTTTCAAATTGTTGTTTCTTCCTCCAAATATTGTCCTATCCTAGTAAACCATACATCACTGGAAAGCTTATTTATCCAGCTTTCAGATGATGTATAAATCTCAATTTCAAAAAATTGACACTTGTGACTGGTTTTGTGGTCCAGGGTCACACATAGTTCAGTCAAGAACATTTACACGGCTTCTTTCTATATAACAAAATAAATGAGCAATTTCCATGACTGTTGATCTATAAAAAGGACGAACACATGCAACTCACGTGTTATATATTCTGAATCTACTGAATGATAGCTTTGTGTAAGAAACAGACCAACAGTTATTAGAAAAGTCAGTATTAACTATATCTTTCTGTCCAGCAAAGCTCATGAGGTGATTGAAGGCAAAACACCACCAGTTCTTTTAAAAGCAATGGTCCGGATTGAGTACATGGAACAGAGCATGACATTCAAGAGCTTCAAGGAGGTGAGTAAAACCTTTTTTTTTAAATCCTCTAGAGTATAGACAATGTCTCAAATGTGATGCAATCAAAATGACCCTAACCAAAGCTAAATGATCCAGATCACTGTGCCCTTACTGTATGAAAACACTGCTCTCTTTTTCTTGTTTTCAGAGTTTTGAGAGAAACAAAGCTGGCTTCAGTGAAACGTAACTGAGCAGTGAAAGCTCTCATATTCTCCTCTGGGGAGGTTTTGTGGCAGTGGCTTGTTCTGGGGCGAGAGGGTCTGTGTCTGCCGGCCCCGGTAGAGAGATGTATTTTTCATAAACCCCAGACACGGCCCCCTATAGCTGTGAATCCATTATTCAGACCGGTCTGAGAGAGAGGGGACTGACAAAAACACGACAGCCCGGTCCGAATCACACCATAATCACTGTAATTTAATCCATCACATCTCTATGATGAAAATGACACACCAGCATTTCATCAGAAGTCTAAGTGTTTTAATGGGAAATATTGTCTTTAAGGCACTCGAGAAGATTGACGTTCCCATTTCAAAGACGGTTGATGGTGATTTTATGCACGGCAGAGAACACAACTGACCTCAGGACACAAATTAATGACATGAGACGAGATGAAAGAATATGAATCTTTCTGAAACAGGAAATCCTTGTGGCGACTGATCCTTGTCTCAAGTACGATCTCTGAAAACTACTCATCATGAGGTAGGCTGTTGAATTATTAAAATACTTGACAATATAATGCTTCATATAAACAGGTGCGTGGGTGGGTGTGTTTATATATATATATATATATATATAAAATTATATTGTAAAGTCTATAATTACAATATAATAAGTTTTTTAATATTTTTGTATGTGTGTTTTTATATATATATATATATATATATATATATATATATATATATATATATATATATCTTGCAAATAAACTGAAATACTTGAATGCACATTTCTAGGTCACTAATCAAAGCAAATTATCACAAGTAATGAAACATTTTGTACTAATTAGAAAAAATTGTTCTCAGACTCCTGGACCCCACTGTATGGAGCTTGTTTGATATGTCAACCAAACGAGTCTCTTTCATTGAAGCTTGAAGAGGAAGGAGAGATGGTGGAAAATGAGAGCTCCCACTGCGTAATTACCGCTGCGTTTATTGCGAACTAATCACTGCGTAATCCCTGTGAAAATAAAGAGCACCACGGCGTCATTGAACACTTCACTAACTGCATTGTTAGAGGAAAACAAAAGTGTTCAGTGCAGCAGTAGACAAGCAAACTCACCCCTGTCTTTACCAGCGCCGATGCTCTCGCTGGACCAAAGCAAGCCTTACACACAGAAGACGCGCACTGCTTGACCTCTGATGGCCTTTCGTCTGACGCTGAGGTCGTCTGCGACCACAGTGATGAACACATATTTCAGACAGGCTCATAAATCAGCCTATATTTGGATTTATATTTTGAGGCATCACGCTGATAAATGTCTTCCAAGATTAAAATATTAATACCATTTATTAGCATTTTAATTGTTATTAAATATTGCATTAAAATCGACCCTAGCAACATCAAATTCATATCAGCAATCAACCACCTCGCTTTGAAAACCACTTGAAATGACAGATAGCTTTGCAATCCAAAAGTTGGCAAACCATTGAATTCATGGTGATTTTTAAACAAAATGTATCAACACACATATAACTCTTAGTGTGAGACAACTTGAAGAAACTTTGTGTGTGTGAAATCTAGATATTGGTGCCACAGTGCCTCCTACTGGTCATGTTCCTGTGGGTGTTTTTCTCTGCCTGGACCTGGTTTCATTTGACTAAGATGAACGATTTTGATATATTTTCTTTCAGAATCCTTTTTGAAAGTGTAAGCCCTTACATTATTGTTGACGTGACAAGCCAAGCAGTGACTTTCTCCCGTCTAAAGCATTTGTCTAATTGTTGTGGAATTATGTACGCCATGTCAATGATTTCAAAAGAGAGTCTACATGGAGTATTTGTACTTTGTCACGCAACACGACTATTTAAGCAAACTGCAAAAAAGCTCCGGGGGTTTTTAGAAATGGTGACACGTGTCAGCATCAAAAATATACATTTTCCTTTGAATTGTTACTTAATTTCGATGTTTAAAAATCTATCTCTGTCTGTTTATTTATATATCTATTTATAGTTTATATACCAGTATAATATTATCATTTATATGTCATATAATATGAATATTTATTATATATATTTATAATTTATAAATGAATATATTATTTATTTATTTATTTATATTTAGGTTTATTATATTATAAAAAGTATTTACAGATAGATAGATGATATATACAGTGTGTGTGTGTGTGTGTGTGTGTGTGTGTATCATATATCTGTCTGTTTATCTATATATCTATAGTTTATATACTAGTATAATATTATAATTTCTATATAATATAATGTGTATATTTATTATACATATTTATAATTTATAAATTATAATTTATTTATTTATTTATATTTAGGATTATTATATTGTAAAAAGTATTTACAGACAGCTGCTATATACAGTGTGTATGTGTATATATATATATATATATATATATATATATGAAGTTTAACCTTCAAAGTTAAATTCTAACTTATGGAATTCAACAAAAAGACCTGAATATATTTGCCACATTGTACTAATTATATATTATATAAATTCCATTATTAGATTTGATAAATTATATAATTTAATATAAAATCTAGTAGAATATAATATAAAACAGATGTGTAATTAGATCTCATATATGAAGCATTATATTATATTGGATGATACAGTAGATGGATTATATATGAGTCCAAATGTACAAAGTTAATTAATAGTTCAGATTTTCATTGATATTTGTTAAACATGGAAGTAATGACCCGAATATATACCTGAAAATATATTTCGCAGTCTTTCTAGGTCACAAATCAAGGAAAATTGTGACAAGTAATGAAACATTTTGTTATGCATTATGTGAATTATATTATTACATTTGATTAATTTCTTATTTAATATATATTAAACATATAAGATATATAATGAAAAAATCACTACAAAGAAATGGCAAGTAACACTGAATTAAATGTGGAAAAACTGAAATAGTATTTTCTTGTAAAAACATACAAACTTTAATCTGTTTCATTTACAACGTCAAAAAACGATTTTTACTTTTTTTTTTTCTGCTGTGATCTTTATGGCAGATTTGCTCGGCCTGCTGTAAATCCGTCATTTATCACTCAGCGATTGTACTCATGAGAGGCATTGTGCTCGTCACTAACTGCAGGAATATAAACCTGTCACTCCTGCAGCAGAATAGTGCCATCAAATCATCCTGTTAAGACGAGGGAATGAATAGTTAAATTGAAACCTAAAGGTCTTACAATGATGTAAAAAGAGTCAGTTCTATGCAATAGACGGTCATGTTTTGAAAGATTACATTCCGTTGCATTATAACCCTCTGAAAAGCCTTGGAGACACAGCTGATGTGACAGAACTCTTTAAGCTTTAATGGTCTTTATCTGATATAACTCTAATGTTTCTGTTTGTTAATTATCCAGGTCAAATGTACACTTATTTTGCTCAGTCAGGCTGAACCTGGTGTCAAAAATCCCTTGATGAAATACAGTACACTATAGCAAATAGCATGAGGGCGATTGTCTACAGTTTCTATTTCATTCTGACTAATTATTCCTCTCAATAAGGAGTATAATGTGTATTCTTTAACTATACACTCTGGTCCATTGCCACGTTGTCTGTTCGATTTATCATTGTTGCTTTGTTTGCAGGTTCTTTAGACATCTTGCCTCATTCTTCTGCAGGTTAATTCACGCTGTTCTTTAAACTAAACCTACACCCTCGTGTTTACACTCTCATGTTTGCTTCTACTATTAGCCTCTCAGGTTTTGTATTGTTTTGTGAACATATTGCTCAAGTGGTGTCACATGTCACTGCTGACATGGGAACATGTTCCTGAGATCATTAAGATGCTGGGAATATAAAGAGAATAGCGTGGGACTTGACCACAACATCTCAGACGCCTCCATCATATGGACAGGTGAGGAGCAGATCGGATTGTTATGAACTATATTTGATTTATGTTTTATATTGCGTATATCTGAGAAAGGACTATAAATGAAGATTTTAGAACTGAAATTTGAGTTTATTATTCATAACATTTTTGACTGCAACTGTTGTGGATTTATTTTTTTTTAATATTCTAAATTATAGTTTATCTTTACATTTTATATTTTTAAATGTATTCTTTGTTGTTTTTAATATCAGACATTTAATTTAATATGTTTTTTCTCTCTATTTTTTACTATTTATATTTTAAAAGAACTACAAAAGGAGTTTTCATAATTTAAATTTGACATTCATCCTAAAATTTAAAAAATTTAAAAAATATTTCTATATTAGATCTTTATATATATATATATATATATATATATATATATATATATAATTTATACTACAAAATGAGCTATATATATTTTTTAAAAATATATATTTTTTTTAAATATATTTTTTGTTAAATATTCTAAATAATTTTTCTTACGACTTATATTTTATTTTTAAAAATCTTACTAACTTTTTTACTTTAATTAAAAAATATTTTACAGATATTCTAAATATATATTTTTTACAATTTATAACATTTTAAATTGTGTGTGTGTGTGTGTGTGTGTGTGTGTGTGTGTGTATGAATGTATGTATATTTTCTAACAAGGATTTTAAATCATTAATTTTTACTTCTTTATGATATTTATTGAATTATTTTTACATACTGCCTCTGCAATCTGCTGGACAGAGGGACACAAAAATGTTTGCAGTAACAGTTTGTATCCTGGGGTTGCTCCATATGAGCGATGCCTGCAGCTTGGTGAGTTTGATTTGAATAAATTGCTGTTTTGCATATGATACTGGCAACTTATTATTTGCTATGAGTAACATTTGACTAAATTTGTTTCTGATGATTTTAAAAATGTCATGAACATGCTTGAAATAAGTTCTGTAATCTATATATAAAGCATAAACTTTTGTTATAGTTTTAGATGTGATTTTGTTATCAATAAGCAAAAATAATCATCTTTCATATTTGTCTCTTTTCATGTGGTGGGATTTCCAGTTAGGTAAGCTTATATTACCATACTGCCTGTTATAAATCTGGATAACTGAAAATACTTCAGGCTGATTTTCCCCTCACAGGCGTCTGTACGGACCTGTCTTCTGTCCAGCAGGAGATCGTGGATGTGCACAACACCTACCGAAAGGCTGTGGAGCCGACTGCCAGCAACATGCTCAAAATGGTAAATCATTCCCTTATAATTCACATTTTAAACATGCATCTTAGTGAAATGCTGTCACATGCTGAATGGAAAGTGTTTTTTGTCATTTGTAGAGCTGGAGCGATGCTGTGGCACAGTCGGCTCAAGGCTGGATTGATCAGTGTAACATGACACATGGACCACCGAGCAGCCGCATGATTGACGGTATGCTACCCACAATTACAGTCAGTTCATTTCATTTTAGGTCACTTTTCATAGTACATAGTGTTCTAAAGCAGCTTTACAAAGCTTTACTAAGCTGATAAATCCTCCAAATAGCAAGCCAATGGTGAAAACCAAAGTATTTAAGTACTTTAATATTTTATTTCTAATATTTTATAACAAAGATATATATGTGTGTGTGTGTGTGTGTGTGCATGCATGTGTTTGTTTACACTGTACATTGAAAGTTAAACAGTTTTTTAAAAACATGCACATAAAAAGAAAAACTTGAATATACTGTATATTCTGCACTGTAGGTCACTAATCTTATGTAAGCTGATTTCTGCCTTGGAATAAAAAAAAAAACTTCATCTCTCAAAGAAAAAGTTTTTTTTTCTTGCAATTCTCAATTTATATCTCAGTTTTTTCTCGCAAAATCAGAATCACAATATATAAAGTGTAGTTAAATTTGTCAGATTTCTGAAATTATATCTAAAGATTATGACCTTTTTCTCAGAATGCTATTATTTTTTAAATTGCTTACTTATTTAATTATTTATTTATTATTTTTTAATTAAATTATCACAGGAACGAAGTCTCAGCAGGGGAAGCGGATCACCTTTGGCTGTTATATATTTGAACAAATTTTAATTATCTGCCTTTTTGATGATTTTTAATATCTTCAGCACTAGATCTATTGTTTTATTTATTTAATTTTTGAAAAAATACTTGACTTGAAACGTATCTGTGTACTATATTTCTTTTAAATAAATATCACTTGCTTCAATGTTTTGTTATGATTGCAATGACAGTCATACTTTTTTTTTTTTTTTTAAACGTGGCTTAACTGTCCAAATACATTTTGAGGCCACGGCATATGCAACCAAAGCAATTTAGACCTGAGAAAACAGAAGATTTCTTTCATCAACCCACATGCATATAGACCTAATATTTATACAGGAGGATTGTGCAAGTGAGTGTTGACATGCTGACTAGTCCATACAGATAAAGGAGGAAATGCAGGAAGAAATGACAGTGTGTCACAGTCACATGCAGTGCATTCTCGACGGGTTTCACTTCAGGATTTGACACTGAACGAACTAATACAGCACTGAACTTTATTACTGTTCATCGTAAGAAAAATGCATTAGGATCCATTGAGTTTGCAATGCATAATTCAAAATACTAGTTAAACATTTCTGAAAATCAATATGTAAAATTCCTTTGTATTAACATCGGACCCTCTTTTACAGGCTTTAGTGTACAAAATTTAAAAAACATAATTTTATCATTTCAACCAGGCTGCGGCCCACCAGATGCAGTGCTGCAGTTTCCCTCATTGAATGTTTTCTCTCTAATGGACAGGATATGAAATGGGTGAAAATCTCTTCAAGGCCTCTACGGTTTATTCATGGACTAATGTGATAAATGCCTGGCACAGCGAAGTTAACAATTATGAATATCCCACCGGATCCACCAACGGTCAGCCGATTGGACATTACACACAGGTGATTATTCATTTGGATTTCTTAACTACATTCACATCTTTCAAATGGCAACAAGGATTCATATATATTTTTTAGTAGAAAGCCAGTATAGCTTTTAGTTTATATAACAGTCATGTATGATTTGCTGCTTAAAATCCCTTATATATATATATATACTTATTACTTATAAAAAAAAAAAAAGGGGGGGGGGGGACGAAAGAAAGATTTTTCATCCATTTATACAGCTTTTAGGAGCTCTTTAAAGGGATAGCTCAACCAAAAATGAAATGCTGTTATCATTTACTCACCCTCATGTTGTTCCAAACCTGTATGAGTTTCTGTCTTCTGTTGAACACAGCCATTGACTTCCATAGTATGGAAAAAATACTATGGGAATCAATGGCTACTGGCAACTGTTTGGTTATTCTGTCATTTCTGTGCCACTTACAGTGCACACCCCCTCATGAAAGATAGATTTTAACATACTTTTAAAAAGACAGCTACTTATTTAATACGAAAATAATATTATTTAAAGATTATACTTAAGTGCAAACTGTTAATGTTAATGTTTTCAGACCCTTAATTGCATGTTTTTACAATTAACTGATTATAGAGTATTATAGTTCACTTACAGTATTAGAGTATTATAGTTCAAACTTTTTGGACCCACCTAAGTACTTAATATATGACTTCATAATTCTATTGTCTGAAATATGATAAAAGTGTTTATGGTAAACTAAAATATACTTTAATTTATATTTAAAGTTGTGTATATATTTGCAATTAAACATTTGTAATGAGGAAGTTGCAATTTAGTATATTTACTCTACTGTACTTTTCTTGGGGTTTAGTTTGTTAGTGAACTCATCAAAATAAGTGACTTTTTTAAAGCATAACAATTATTAAATTTGACAAGTTTTTAAAGCGCAGTTTTAAGTGTGTTAAGAAAGTGTGGCGTGAAAGTGTACTGTAAGTGCACTACAGATGCACTTTTAATACAATGAAGCACACTTCTTTTTCAGCAGATTTGCAATGCAGGTGTTTGTAGTATCATTAAATGGCACATTGAAAGATGGAGTGCTTGTGTTCAGGTGGTGTGGTACAGCTCGTACGAGGTCGGCTGTGCCGTGGCTCAGTGTGGAAGCTCTTACTTCTACGGATGCCATTACTACCGCGCGTACGTCTATGTGATATTTTAAGGCTTTATTTCCAAATTAAACACAATTTGAGACCTGTTCATCCATGTTTCTTCTTCCATTTCAGAGGGAATTTCAGAGAAGTCCCGCCGTACTCGCTGGGCGATCCGTGTGCCGCCTGTCCGGACGACTGTGAAGACAATCTGTGCAGTAAGTGCATTTCTGTTTTTAGTTGCAAAATGATCCTAAACGATGACTTGAATGCAACTCTGAGAAGAGTTTATTGCTTCACTGACTTTCAATTCTCTCTTCTTCTTCTAGCTAATCCCTGTCCGTACATTAACACATTCCGCAACTGCGATGAACTGAAAGAATTGGTCACTTGTGACCACGCTGTCGTGAGCCAGTGGTGTCCAGCCAGTTGTCTGTGTGAAGAAAAAATCATCCCCATTGCAAGGAAATGAAATCTTCCATGGCCATATGGCATGAAGTACGGCCGTTTTGGATAGTCCTAGCACATCTTTCCTATAATGTGAAATATTCTAACTTCTTTCTGTTTCTGTTCTTTCTATGTGGAATACCTCAAATATGATGACTATTAAGAATCAAGGGTACGGTACTTTAATAATATGATGGAAAAAGGCCAGTCTGCATTGTTTTGCATTATTACCTCAAACTTTTTTTTCTCAGTAAAGCTTATACAATCACATATAAGTAAAGCCATTTGTGTTTTATAAGCCTTGTAAACCCACATACTGAAAACAATAGCTGGAGAAAGCACAACTTAAGACTGTGAAAACAGGATACGTCACAAATGACGGACTGCTGGCAGAGAAACGTTCAGTCCCTCTATGCATAGTGTGCTGGAATGTTTCTGTAATGATATTTTCTGCACCATAATCCAGCAGTTAATATAATCACATCACTAAATTTTTTTTTTATATATTTATTATATTATTTTATATATTTTTTTTACATTTATTATACTTACAGACTGCAGTTTATAGTAAAAAACTATATATATATATATATATATATATATATATATATATATATATATATATACGAAGTGGAAAAAAACAATTGTATAACCACATAAATTGTGAGGAATAACAAAGAGAAGAGCCTTTGTTAATAATAAGAATAAGAATAATAATTATTATTGTATAATAAAACATCTTACATTATTATTATTATTATTTTATGGGCTTAAAATTGGATTTATTTGATTAATTAAAATCAAATAATTAATTAATAATCACAATTATTAGGGTAAGACATGCAGGGGAAAAGAAATTCAAAATAATAATTAAATACTGGCACATATTCTTAATTACAGTGCAAAGGTACTTGATGTTTCCTGACATGGGGACATTTTTGTAATAGCGTAAGTGTCCAGCAGGTGACTCTGTTGCACACTATATGTTCAACACAAATGTTTCATGCTTCCTGTAAGACATTATTAGAATACTGGTATTTTCCTTTCAGCTGATGATCTGTGTTAAATGTGTATAACCGCACATCCGTGTCTGGTGTGTTCCTCGAGCGTGTGGAGCTTTCACCTGCTTGATAGCTACTTGTTGAAATGTGCATGTCACGTGTATGAGAACACAATGTGAGGAGGCAGGCTTAAACTGCTCAGGGTGGTCAAATAACAAGCAGGCTTTCATGTGTCATATGCTCTGGACTGGATTCAGTGCCGGGGAAATAAAAAGAGCAAAATCATAAAGACATGTGTGCCCGGTCTCTCCATTTGCAATTAGAGTTGTACTAAAATGTACTCACCCTCAGGCCATCCAAGATGCACATGAGTTCATTTCTTCATTGAGACAGATTTGGAGAAATTTAGCGTTACAGTACATCACTTGCTCACCAGTGGATCCTCTGCAGTGAATGGGTGCCGTCAGAATAAGAGTCCAAGCAGCTAATAAAAACATCACAATAATCCACAAGTAATCCTCACCACTCCAGTCCATCAGTTAACATCTTTAAAAGTGAAAAATTGCATGTTTGTGAGAAACAAATTCATCATTAAGATATTTTCAAACCATCATTTCTGGACAAAATGTCTGTAATCCATAATAACACTTCCACCAGTGAAAAAGTCACTTCAACGTGTTTCTATCATATTTTGGGTTTTATACAAAAATGCTCATTTGTTTACCAATCTGGGTTTTTCTCTTTTATCTGTACCAAACTTGGCATATGGCGTGTCATTACTAATAATCATCATAAAAATGCTGAATTCTGAATTCAATATGGCCACCTGAGGCCAAAGAATATGGCAGGGCGTGGCACTGGCATAATTTACTCAAACAGTCAGAAATCCTTTGAAAATTTCCTTTATGAATTGTAGGAATCCTGAAAGGTTGGTGAGGCTCAGACACTTGATGATCTATTAATGGAACATGTAAACAATGCAACAGATAATACTGATACTCACTTGAGTAGCTCACAAACCTATTTAAAAGTAACGCGTGTATTCCTGCATCTCCAGTGCCATCAGAAAGTATTGCAAAAATAATATGAATATTTTGAATATGCATGAATGTTTACATATCATCTCTATAACTGAACATACTGTGGCTTTTGATGTAGTTTAACAGTCTTTAACATCCTGGCTAACTACTAGATGTCATCTTTTCATATTTGTCGAGATGATTTACTGCACAAAGAACAGATTTTTCAGCACATTTTGACTATTAAACAACAGCAGCAAGTTGTTAACAGCCATCTGTCTTGACATGCATGCATATTCCTCTAAAATCATTTTAAATTGGTGTTATGATTATTAAGTAATCTGTATAAATTCAACTACCTTACTATAGCTTAATTTGATTACTTGGAAGCAAAGCATTTCTAGCAATGCCGGTCTACAACTACTATAAATAAATATATAAACATTTTATACAGCTAATATCGCTATTATTTGTCTGGGATGTAGGGGGTTATCATTGTATTGTCAAACGGTGTGATTTTCTTTCTTTCAATTTATAGCTCTTAAATCAACTTGCTCAAATACAATACTGACTAAACACACTTCACCTTCATTATACAGTATAGTTGCCTTTTGTCTGAGTGTATGACAGAATTCACACAAATTATCTTAACGTTTTAAAGTAGGATTCTGAAAGCAACAAACATTTGTTGGATCGTGTAATAAAAACTTGCGACTCCCAACAGTTATTGAGATAACGTAGATGAGAAGCGTGTTTCCTGTGACAACTTGCCCCGGTCTCCCTGCAGGCTGCAGCATATATGTTCTGACATGTATGCACTTCCACGTAAAGCCCTATCTGACCACGGATCTGCTGCGCGGTGTTTCGAAGCAGCAGCAGCAGTAGTAGCAGTAGTGTATTATACCGATGTGAAGTGAATTCAGCAGATGGCAGTATCTGTCAAACCCGAGTGAGCGCCTCAACAATGACACTTGCAACATTGTAACATTGAAACATTCGAACGCGGTGCGCGCAGATACAATGTGTCGAACGCGACAGATGCTGCCGAGCCGAAGCAGAAACGCCGACGAGAATTAAACCTGCGATGGCACTCTATTTCTCTCACGGGGAGCTCCAATCGCTCGCTACTCGAACCGACAGCTAATACTGCCAGGCACAGGCGGCTGCGTGCGTTACACGGGGCTCATGGCGGAGTTTGTCGCCGAGAACTGCGGGGTCTCATCGCCGAGCGCTGGCGGGAAATCCGCCCAGCCCGGCGATGATGCGGACGGCAGAGCTGCGAGCGAGGTGTCGGTCTCAAACGGGGACTGTGGACTGTGTGCGCCCGAGAACCAGGGGCTCGAGACGGCCAACGCGTCTGCGGTGCTGGACGGCAAAACTGGAATCCCACGGAAGGCCAGTATTATTAAGGTAAAAACGATCAATGCATCGGCGTTTTTCTCATTTGTGGGCTCAAACCTCGCCCTCATACACGGCTACATCCACAGGTTTGGGTGCTTATGTTATAGATGTACAGAAATCACAGCCCACCGTGAACATGTCGTTGCTGTTTCCTCCAGATCAGATCATGTGTTCTTTTCAAGCGTTTTGTGATTTCATGATGTACATCAGTCAAGATGAAGTCACGTGTGCTCCTTTACATTTTTCCCTTTCCTTTCAAACTAACTAGCATCTACGTGTTTAAAAAGACTAGTTAAGCAATCGGCTGTATCCTTTCAGGGATCTGCGGTTCACAGGTCAACTGTTCACTCCAGTTGTTGCTTCTAATCCAATTATTTCTCTGTTAACAATCCCAATAGTTATTCCAGTTTAACTAATACTTGTTTATGAGACAAATTGCTTTAACCCAACTGATCTCTTTTCTTATTTCACTAACAATTGCTGCTTTGTGCTTGTCATCATTAATAGTGAAAGTGGAATATGCATCAGCAACTGGTTGAGTGGACAGTGGATTTCTGAACCACACAGAATGAAATGGTAATTTGATACAGGTAGCATTTCCTAATTAGTTATCAATAGTTAGCAAAGGAATATGTGCTAATGAATGTTGAAATGGCCTCACGCATCTCTTTTTATGCCAATACATGTCGAAATGGACTCATTTTATGCCAATTCTTAATGCCAGTGCCGTTCCAGACTTGTTTAGCTCAGATAATGTCAGTGATATTGAATCTTGGGTAACATGAGCCCTTCTTCTTGTTTAACACACATGTATTGTGTGTACGCCATGATTATAGGTAAAAATACTGACTGCAAGTATTTATTGGGGCTTTTTTATGCAAATTTAGCAGTTGCACATCTTCAAGGCCCCTATTGCTTTAAATGTGTTTTCACAGTCTCGAGAGAAAAATTCACCGCCATGCATTTGAAGTCTGGGATGAATTATTCCAGTCAGTCTTCCAGTGGTCTCTAGCGAATTTGTTGTGCGTTATTGGGAAATTTTGACCGTTTACTGTAGAAAGCTGTGACAGGAAATATTGCTCTACTTCCCCATGTCAACTGTTGTGGCACCATTTTGTCAGTTCCATCTAAAGATAAAGACTTTAACCAGCACAAGTTTGCCCAAACAGACGGACAGATGACATTTATATGTAGGTCATATGGTTGCCAAACAGAAGCGGTCAGCCACTGTTGCTCAGTAGCTTTGAAACAGTCTCTTCTTTTACTCTGATTTAGTTTTGGTGGCCCGGTAACGTTTGTATTTGTGCCATCTGTGGTCAAAGTCCTGTGCTGAAGCTGGCAGAAGGCAAGAATGTGACAAATGTCGAGTGGCTTGTTTAGAGGAGAGTTTAGTTGTAGAAGAGGAAATGCTTTCCCTCAGCTAAATTTGTTTCACTCTGCGTTGCTTTTAGTTCCTGTGCTAACTACAGTGTTTCCTGTGGAAAGATTTTTCATGTGTTTCTCAGCTCAGTCAAACCATGTGGTTAGCTCGATCGTCTCAGGTGAACCACAGAGACATGAACGACCTGCTATAAGCAGCAGCAGACTCGGTGTTTCCTACATTGTTTTCACAACAGGAGGCCTATTTGGGGTGTGACGGCTTGCTTGACAGTGACACTCCTTTTTTTTTTTAATTAGAGAGAAAAAAAACTCAAATTGATTTATTTATGTGGTCAAAAAAATCTATAATACAATATTGTACACCCATAATTAATTTAATATAATAATTATCATTAGTAATGACGATAATTATTACTAATAAATATTTATTAGCAGTAGAAGTACTACTACTAAATCAAATATTTTTGTGATGTTGTAATAAAACATTTAATATTTATTTATTTAAATCTAGGAGTTAAGAAAAATACAGATATAATACTCCATTTACAATTTAGTAAAAATGACAATATTAATATTTTTGATTGTCTTCATTTCATTTTCAAAACCTAAACTATCAAGCTTTTATTTTGGCAGAAAATCACTTCTCTTTTCTTAACAACAGCCGTTTTATAAGCACTTCTCTCCCTAAGCCATATCACTGTTTCAGTTTTGTATTAATTAATCTTGCAGCACTAAATTTAGTTTGGTAAAACTTTGAAATTCTATTGCAAAAATGTATTTTGAACTTGTCGTGGAAAACCAGTATGATTTTAGTTTTACTAACTGGGCAAATTTTCATTTTTAACCAATTATTAGTTTCAGAAAGTACACATTTTGATTCTTGACTCATTTCGAGTCATCTAGAGTCAACTAACCTGCAGTTCAGTGAGTTGTTTGGTTTGATTCAAACTGATCCACCAGTAACCGATTCAGTTAATGTAGCAGCTCTTCTGAATTGTGGTGTATAGGAAACACTGTATCAGACTCTTGTATTGTCACAGGTTTGGGTCCCATCTGTGTTAGCCTAAAGATATTCATCCGAGTGTAGATGTTTTTAACCCAGTGAAGGATATACTGTGTATATATAACTGTAGAAGAACAGTATTGAAACCTGTGCTCTTTTTTTGTCACTGTTGGCGCTGAACTTTGAATCTCACTCCACCAGCAGATAGATAGTGAAGCGATTGACATTTGTGTCTTGTAGAGTCCAGGAAAGCTCTGACTGATCTTTAGCCTCACAACAGCCTGTCACGATGAAGAGAACAAAGTATAGCCTGTATCATTCTCCTGCAGGCTCCTGTGGAGTTTCTCTTTATGTTCACCCTTCTTGACATTTCCTTCTTTTCCCGTCTCATTTGAAAGGATTGAAAATTCACACTAGGTCTAGACAATAAATATGAGAACAAATTATGACATTAAATGTTTATGTTAGAACTAAATGATCAAATGTAAGAATATTTAAGCATGTTCATTATATGCATCTGTTTGAATAACAGTGAATTTTTACCAAAACATTTGAATGCATGTAAAATGCCACATGGAGACATGCAAAAACAACCATTGAATCAGATTCTGAAGTCTGAACTAATTCACACAATGTATTTAAATTGACCAAGTTTTTGTATTGCAGCAAAATCATTGTGTGTGTGTGTGTGTGTGTGTGTGTATAGAGAGAGAGACACAAACGTCACATTATAAATTTAGCAGAATAACCAGAAGATTCTCTCTCATCTTGTTTAGTAGTCTAATTAAAAATCCTTATCAGCTAGATGTGATTGTTAATATTCAGAGCATCCCAGAGAAAGAAGGTTAAGCAGAGCTGCTGATTAATTTGTGTGTCATCATCGTCGACATAGGATGATTCAACGTTACGTTGTCTACAATTATGTTCAAACTCGCCAAGATCTGTCGTGTTGGGTTTTTTTTTTGCTGTTTTAATGATAGGGATAGTTCGAGAGCAGACAGGAAATGACAGGGAGAAAAGCAGGGAGCAGGAAATGAATGACATAAGCCGGATTCGAACTTGTGTCGCCCACATAAGCACCACTGACAGTACTCTCTCTCTTTCTTTTGTTAATCATTTATTTCAGAATAGTTTATTTGTATACAAGGCAGCATTTATTTGATCAAAAAGTAACACAGCGAAATATTTGTACAATTTCAAGTAACCAATTTCTATTTGAATATATTTTAAAACTTAAACTTACTCCACTTTTCAGTGTTACATGATCCTTCAGAAATCATTCTAATATGCTGAATTGCTGCTCAAGAAACGTTTTGTTAAAAACAGTAAAAACTGCTTGATATTTTTGAAGGATTCTTTGATGAATAGAAAGTTCAAAAGAACAGCATTTCATTGAAATAGAAATGGCATTACTGTGGCATTTTTTTAATAACTCACAAAAACTCCAGAAAACATTTTTTGTCAAGATATATTTTGCTATGTCAAGATCACAAGAAAAAGATGTCTTGATCTCAAGAAAACAAGGCTGGAACACAACAATATCTGGTCTCCGTGGGCTTTCATATGTTTGAAAATACTATTTTTACATTTTCATTTAGTCCGGAATGATCTTGTAAATCTCAGTACTGTTGTTTGACACTGTCCTTATCTGACGGATGAATCAGCGCTGCGTGTTTTCACATATGATTTCTCACAGCTTCAGTTCCATACTGGAAACTGACTGATGTGTGAATGGAGTTGAAACGCTGCCCAATCATTACACTCAGAAATGTACACGTTTTTTTTGGTTCTGCGCATGTAATGTATTGCACATGCATTAACTGCCACGTCTCCATCAAGACCCACCATGTTAATTTGATACCGATGCTGGTGAGACTGTTATTATGCCAATTTTCTCTGTATATAAATTGCAATTTTACTTTTGAAGAGGCATTGCAGCTTTCAAGAACCCATCACCACAGGAGCTTTTGTAAGCGTGCAACACAATCATTTTCTACCAGATTTACTTTGAACAAAGAATTGAAATTAAGCGCAATTTTCACAGCAAGCAGAAAGCAAACGAAACCGTCCAGTTGCATGCATTTCTGTGCAGCAGGTACGGCAGATCGAGTCAGTACCCGTGATTAATTGCTTTGAAGTATTGCTGATGTCCTAATCGGTGGTTTGGTATAGCGTGTTTTCGTCATTGCTGTCAGAGGATGTGGTTTCACCATTAACGGACGTGTTCATTTCTGTCTGTGAAGGGAGCTCTCTGAGGGGCGTAGGCTGCAGTAAAGCTGGGGCCGAGCTCAGATTTAGAAACTCTTAACAACATTGAAGTGCATAGGTTAAGTGCGAGGCTATAAGGAAATTAGTGTAAATCTCTAATTTGAGATGAAAACAATGACCTGACAGTAATTTGAGGGCAACCCTGTTACTATAATGAGTTGCTATTTTTATTCTTCAGAGGTAAACACCCTCGTCCTTAATTTAAAATGCTTCTGACTGATAGCAGGTGCTGATATGAATGTTGTTCTTGCACGTTATCTCTGCTTTGTTCCATAGAGCCATTATTCTCTTTTATTTGACTAAAACAGCAGTTTTAAATGGCTGTTATTGCTGATGTGGGGATTGTGACAAAGAGACGATTCAGACCAGCCTGTGCCCTTAAAACACTGCCTGTCAGCCTTTTTCTCATGCGTTCAGCAGAATGTAATTGTGAAGATGAAGCCGGTCTCTGATCAGCAGCTGAAATCAGTCACGATCCAGCATCAGCGCACAACAGATGACAATATTTATCCCGTGGAAACTTTTGAGTCATGTTGCATGAATAAATCAGTCTAAATCGAGCTTACAGGAGTAATTTGAATTTTCAGAACAAAGATTTTACATTAGCAAGGAGCCTAGATGAGGAAGAACTATATTATTTAATTATATATTTATATATTTAATTATTATTTAACATATTATATTTACTACCATTTAAAAGTTTGGGGTCTGATTTTTTTTAATTAAAAAAAAAAAAAAAAAAAATATTTTGAAAGAAGTCTCTTATGCTCACAAGGTTGCATTTATTTGATTAATCCTCA
Organism: Acrossocheilus fasciatus; assembly: GCA_036784905.1. Lineage (NCBI taxonomy): Eukaryota > Metazoa > Chordata > Actinopteri > Cypriniformes > Cyprinidae > Acrossocheilus > Acrossocheilus fasciatus. The sequence goes on from CM071953.1 coordinate 32,410,348, forward strand.
TATTTTGTTCTGGTCATGCTGACATGGAGAGGATTTTCTTTTTTTCCAAAAATGCTAATTAATGTTATTGCATTGGACTAAAACTTACAGACTATTCTCACACGTGGTATAACAATGTCCACAGTTTTGATAAGTTTTGTACCTTTTTGGTATTTTTTCCCACCTTGTTATACTTGTAGTGTTGCTGTACAAAAAATGGCTGGCCTCAAAATTGCTTATACGTTTCTTCTTAATCTATATTGTTACCAAATATTGGATTGAATTTTTTTATCAACTTGTTTTCTTTCAATTAGCTCTTTTTTTTTTTTTAAACTTGTTGATTGTAGACATCATTGATCTGAGTTTATAGGGCAACACCTCAGTTTTTGCGTGAATATTACCAAAATTATCCACAAATATTTTTTCACTCAAAAACAGGAGTTCAGATCAATGAGCCCTATGATCAATCACTTCCAAAAAATAATACAAAACCTGTGCTAATTAAAAAAGAAAACAATTTGACAAAAAGATTGAATCCATAATGTAGCATGATAAAGGATTTTAAGCACAGCCAAGTGTTAAAAATACAGTAAAAACATTAAAATTGCAAAATATTTTTATAATTTAAAACAAGTATTTTTTTTATTTGAACACATGTTAAAATGTAATTTATTCTTGTGAACAAAGCTGAATTTTCAGCATCATTACTTCAGTCTTCAGCGTCACATGATCCTTCAGAAATCATTCTAATATGCTGATTTGCTGCTTAAGAAACATTTCTGAGTAGTATCAATTCTGAAAACAATTGCGTTGCTTAATATTACTGTGGAAAGTTCAAAAGAACAGCATTTATATGAAATAGAAATCTTTTGCAACTTTATAAATGTCTTTTAGTGTCACTTTTCATCAATTTACTGCATCCTTGCTGAGTAAAAGTGTTAAAACTACTACTGACCCCAAACATATTAATTTATGTAGTGAATTTGGTCATTTCATCCACCTCTGTGTTGTAGCACAAGTTGACATCAGTGGCTGGCAGTGGTTTGTTGGTGAAAGCGTCGCTGTATCCGTTAATAGGTGTGGTGCACGTTAAAAAGGTCAATGTGCACTTTGTGCTAAACACTTGTGTGTTAAACGGGTGAACAGTGCTAGCTCCGCCACGTTGTTCATGGTCTATTCATTGGTTGTGGCGTCATTCAGTCTTGCTCTTTATATAAGCCACTTGATATGGATTAGATAGAAACCAGGCCTAATAGGCACTGCAGAGACAGATAGCGGTCGGGTTCGACTCACCGTTCACCGAATGCTTCATTTACACACTCATCTGTCACTAGAGCAGAAATCTTAACTAGGTGCTGGTGTGAACTGAGGTCACACATTCAGTGCTGTGAACTAATGCCTCTTGCTGTATTGTGAATAAATCAGTAGCTTGAACTGCTATTTATATATTTGACACAATTTTGTAAATGCACAGATAGTGCCGCTTAAATGAAACATTTATATATGTGACCCTGGACCACAAAACCAGTCATAAGTGTCGTCTTTTTTTTTTTTTTTTTAATTCTTTCCATTGATGTATGGTTTGTTAGGATCGGACAATATTTGGCTGAGATACAACTATTTGAAAATCTGGAATATGAGGGTGCAAAAAAATCAAAGTACTGAGAAAATCACTTTTAAAGTTGTCTAAATTAAGTTCTTAGCTATGCATATTATTGATCAAAAATTGAATTTTGTTATATTAACGGTAGGACATTCACTAAATATCTTCATGGAACATGATCTTTACTTAAGAAAAATCTATCATTTTGACCCATACAATGTATTTTTGGCTATTGCTCAAAATATACCCCAGCGACGTAAGACTGGTTTTGTGGTCCAGGGTCACATATGTGCTGGAAATAAATGTCCAGATCTTTTCCCCAACTGTTTTAAACAGCTTTTGAAAGTAGTTTTTCATTTTTATAAGAAAGTACTTGCAAGACTTTTATTTTATTTTGAAAGATTGTTTGCAAAAGCATAGAGTGAATTTCCAGCAGAAAGTCATATTTCATCTAAAAATCAAGAAAGAAAGAAATAATATTTTACACAAAGAAAAAAAAAGCAGATTTTTTTTCTGACACTTTTTGAAAAAAAAAATTTATATTGGAACTTTTTTTTTCATGACATTTAAGTACATTTCCATCATAAGTCAATATTTTTACTTATTTTTTGGATTTCCCATTATTCTCAATGATTTCCTATTGGAATATTTAATGTATTATATAAAAAAAATACAATGTTAGCTTAAATTTAAGACAGTACAACAAATATTGCATTAATATTACATTATTTAAAGCTGCAGTCCATAACTTTTTTTGTTCAAAATTTACAAAATTAATATAATAAGTGAGTACATCATGAATCCATTTTCCAAACCGTGTTCTTGGCTTGTCCTGAATCACTATGATACACCTATAATAAGTGTTTATATTTGGACTATTTTTGACTGGTTCTGGCAGGGACCGCTGCGGCGTTGCCTGTGTGATTCGTCATAGACATAAACAGAGAGAAGTAGCTCCGGCTACAGTGTTCTTCTGCAAGACGCACGCAGTTCTGTTTATTAACCGCTGGAGAGTCAAAAGCTACAGACTGCAGCTTTAAATTACTTGTTTGCATTTTTTTCAGTATTCTTTTCTAAATATAAAGTTTAAAAGCATGTTTATTTGAAATAAAAATCCTTTGTAATGTTATAAATGTCTTAACTGTCACTTTTGGTTTCATTTCTTTCATTTCTTTCTTTCTTTAAAAAAATAAAAAATAAAATAAAATTTAAATTAATTAATTAAAAATCGTACTGCCCCCAAACGTTTCAATGGTCCGCTTAAATTAAAGGCATTATAACATAATATCACCATGATGTATAAATATATGTATAAATATACAATATATATCTAAATAATGTATGTTTTCTACATTGTCATAAAAATAATTGCACAATGCACAAATGTTAACAGTCCCTAAAAAAAACATATATTTTTTTAATGCATTACATTTCCTTTTGCTTTTTGGGTGGAAAAAGACACTTTCTTGACAGGTTTTGTCAGAGTTACCCCTAAACATGTCTTTACCATGATTCAATAAAGATGTATTCTTATTCAGCTGGTGAAAAATATACATTTTAAAAGCCTGTGTCAGTTCAGAGGATAAAGAAGAGCCGCCCAGCATGGTACATTCGGATTTGATTTTCACATTCATCAGGGAACACTTTAATTGGACGCTTTTTTCACAGGGAAAGTGCTTGTGTGCGAAAAGGGACAGCCGTGATTGAAGTGCAATAGCCACCCTGTCAATTCTTTACTCTGTAATGCAGGACTTAATTAGCAATCCATGCCACCATTATTGAGCTGAGAGGAACACTTCACATGTTTTATGAGCGTCTTGAGAAGAGCCCTGCTGCTTTGCGGTGTGCGTAGGAGGTTAAAGCTGGCTCATGATTCACTGGACGCGTCCCGTAGTGAGCGGCTGAATATCCTTTAAGCTGAGGAGGCACAACTTTGGAAAGTTTGTGTCCTCGGATGTAGTTCATTTGAGATCTCTGTTGAGAAGTTCAATCAAAAACAGCTGTCAACCATGTTGGTACACAAATGAGCGTTTTACCCAGCGTGTTTTTATTTTTGGTCATGCATGCACACACAAGCATAACAATTGACCATCCGTTCTCAAAGAGCTTGATTGACATGCCGAATCCGCCATCTTGTCCGACAGCTACAGCCGGAAACTTGTCCAACAGCTACAGCCGGAAACTTTCTACCTATTAGATTGTTCTATTAACGTCTACACCTACCCCAACCCTAAACAGTAATGCAAATGCAAACAGTAATTATTGTTGTACAGTGTGACAAAAATTACACTATATTGATGTGTGCATTGATGTGCACTTCTAGCCTTAACCACAAATCAGACAGGAGAGTAGATTCACTTCGGTGAACTTAAACTTGAAAAATGGTGTGTTCTTTCTGATGTTCATTTATGTTCATTTGGTGCTTTAAGTACTTAGGGAAAGACGATCGGTTCCTAGGAAAATTTTCTAGGATGATCGGTTCCTAGGATCGATTCCTACTGTAGGAAAAGAAAATAGGTTTATTTAGATACCAACTTCTTGTTTCTGTAATCCTGTTGGAGTATTTTTCACAAACAAACAAATGGTTAAAAATGAATGTTTATTAGCTATTCAAATACTTTAAATGATATAAAAGTGTAAATGCTAATGGTAGATGCCATATTGTCACATTTGCCTTTATTATTCATACCAGAGAAGCTAACGTTAATAGTTTTTCTTATACAGTTTGCTTATTTTGTTTCTGTTTAATAATAGTAATAGGCGTTGACCGATTATCGGCACCGATATTAAGCATTTTTATGGTTAACAGTATTGGTCATTTTCTAAACCGATTTGCAGATAACATAATTTAAAAGCATTTAAAGAGAGTTTTTGTCAGAGCCTTTGTTATTCTCAATTTTGACATTTATTTTCATTTTTACACCAGACATATACATCTTTTCAAAATATCAGTTATCGGTCTACTTGATCTATAATAATCGGTATCAGCATCAGCCCTGAAAAACACATATCGGTCAACCCCAAGACAGTAAACTATTAAAGACAGAGAATGGAAGTTCTGTACACTGGAATTCTCAGCGATGTCAAAATAAAAGTCACATGTGCTGTCAAAAAAAAAGTCACTTTTGACACCTCAGCTAAACAGAGCAACTCATCAGTGATATCGATAATTAAAAATGCCAAATATCCAATACATTAAAATGCTGTCTGCTTAGGCAGCTCACTTGGTTTTGGTACAGAGCTGTAGATGTTTTACAGTTTATACCGCAACGTGTTTTGCATGACTGTTGCAAAAAAAGTGAAGTTGGTTCTGAGAAAAACTTTGCTCATGCCGCTTTTTTATTTTTTTTTTTCTATTCTGCTTTCTAATGTATGTTTAATTGTGGCTTAGGTGTCCAAATACTTTTCAGGGTCACTGTATTTCATGCCCTCATCGCTGGAGAGGCTTTTAAAGCGATATTACCCGGATGTTGTCATGTAATTGTGATTAATGTGTGGAGTGTATTAGAATCCAGCAGATGTCAGCCCCTTTTCTCAGTAAAGCACTACAATCTGTACAGCAATGTAATCACAAAAAGTGACATATTGAAGACGAGCAGATAAATAGCATCTCCCCGGTGGATATCTGCGAGGGACATACAGTTCACAACGGTGCAGTTAGCCAGAAAAAAAGGCTTTCAATCCATTAGGGACTTATAATCAGGTGGGAACGCAGAATGGTCCCTTATCAGACAAACACAGAGGAAATTGAGGCAAAAATACACTGGAAATCCCTCTGTTGGATTATTTTAATGACTTTGTCCCTCGTTCTCTTTAATCCCTCAATTAACATGCGTGCGCTTTTATCTCTCCAAAACTTTGTCGCATGCGTTTCAGGCAACTGAGGAGCTGGCAGCAAAAAGAGCGACAACCAGCTGCTTGTGAATCATTTATTTATTTGTAACGTGATTTGAAACACTTAATTAAATTATGATTGCACAGGGCAAATTCCCTCTGAGTTTTTTTTTTTTTTTTTTAATTTTTGTTAAAGTAACTGAACTGTTTGTTTCATGCTGTTTTAAATATTAATATTGTATTGCAAGGTTAATAAGATTTTTTTTTTCTTTTTTACTTTTTAAGGCAAGAAATGATAGGTGATTAGGGTAAATATTTTGATTAATTGATATCATTGTACTTTTCTTAGTTTATTAGTCACAAGTTTTCTGATGATATGCTTACTTATGCAAATTATGCATTATCTAATTAAACATTACACTAATTTAAAATGTTAAATAAATCAGGTGAGTGATTGTATGAACAAATCCCTCTGTGAAAACCTTCAGAATATAGATAAATACAACTATAAAGTTTGTTGTATGTAAGTGCAAAAACTAATTTTGAGAAAACAGCCTTTGCATGCATGTATTGTAATTGAAATCTACAGATACAAATAGATAAACTGTAATAAAATAAACACTTAGATGTGTATTTTGGATGAATAGAGTCAAATTAGGAACAAAGCTGCTCAAAATCAACTGTAAATTTGAGGAATAATACTAAGATTGTTTAATGATACTATTAAATTCAAATGAATTTATTAAATTCGCATGAATTAAAGTAGTTAAATGTTACATAATTGAAATCATAGAATTCCTAAGTCTGCTTAACTAAATTTTTATCTTAATAATGTCATTTGACAAGGAATGTTGGGTTTCATGTGAACCGTAATCACATTGTGTGCATTAAAACAATGAAACGGCTGACCTGATCCCAGCAGGCCTGAAAAGAGCTCATTATGTAACTGGCCAGAAATAGACTTTTTAACGGAAATAATAAAACGGCTGTTGAGACGCTGAGGAGGTTTTACAGCATTGTTTTTGTAGCCCGGGGATGTGAGGGCGTCCCTTTCTCGCCGTAAGGAAATCCTCGGGAAGGACGCTTCGCCTTGAAGACAGAAACCTCCCCCTGCGTGCGACCACACCTAAAGGTCAACGCATGTCAAACCTCTTCCCAGACAGGACCTTCCGCATTTTTCCCCAGATCAGGCAGATTATATTTAGTCATGCGGTTCGGCTTTTCCTGTGAACATTTAGGTAAGACTACATTCGGTGGCTAGTCAGGGAGATTCCTTCATGCTCCCAATCTAAACGATTTCATTAGTCCTGTTTGTTTACACTGGTTTCACTTTCAGTGTTGCTTGGAAAGGGGACTTTTATAGGCCTGTCAAACAGTTCAGTGCCAACCAAATGCCATGTGACTAACCGCTCTAGAGCCGCAGGAAAAGTGACGTCATGATTGGCTGATGGCAGCACAAGAACACACACAGTCCCGAATCTTTCACTAGTCACTGTCCTGAAGCATCAAAGACAGCAGATATGGAAAATGTCATTATTTAAGAGCCCTCCAAAAAACTAGTAAAACATCTATTACAATATAATACATTATGTATTCTCAGTGGTTGCTTACTAGCCCAGTTGAAAAGTATATGTGATGTTTTGTTCAAAAGATTGGTGTCAGTACCGTAAGTTTTAAGGATATATTAAATTAATCAAAAGTGACAGTAAAGACATTTATAATGTTGCAAAAGATTTCATTTCATCAGCACAACTGCTTTAAACATCATAATATGTGTTCTTTGATGAGAAAATCGGCATATTAGAATGATTTCTGAAGGACCATGTAACACTGAGACCGGAGTAATGATGCTGAAAATTCGGCTTTGCATCACAGGAATAAATTACATTTTAAAATGTATTCAAATGGAAAATTGTTTTTTTGAAATTGCACAATTACTGTTTAATGTATTTTTGATCAAGTAAGTGCAGCCTTTGTGAGTGTAAAAGACTTTTAGAAATCATACCAACTCCAAACATTTGAACAGTAGTGTACCCTAATTAGTCTTTGACTTGACCTAACCGATCAGGGAAAAAAACTATAAAAAGTGGATAAGATATTCTTAGTTCCAAGCCGAGTGCTGTTTGAAGAGACCTGAAGCGACTCCAACCTCAGATGGTGGTCTGTTTCTCACGATTGATCTTGCCAAAGGCTGTTATTGGTTGTAGATGTGGTCAACGGCGCTGTCATGTGTGACATGTTATTTTTGTTGCTGTCTAAAAAAATTATTATTTTTTCTAGTCAGTCATTTCCTGGATGTGTCAGTCATTCAGCATGAGCAGAGGAGGTTAACGCATAAGATAATATTTCGACTAATTCCTCAAAAGTCTTCAGTGTTTTTCATAAGACTTGAAGAATGTACATTATGTAAGAGTTGACCGCTGTTTTCCAGGCCTCCAGGCCTCCTGCCCCTCACACAATACCCAGTCAAGTCTAGCAGAAAACACACTTTTGTGCTGGATAATTAACTACATACACATAGATTTCCTGACTAAATATTCACTAAAATGGCTGACTGCTTGTTAGTAAACTCTGGTTTTCTTGCAGTATGAGTGGTGTGAGTATGAAGTCAATTGCACTAGATCGTAGGATGAAAAAAGAAAAAGAAAATGTATATTTCCTTTTTTCATATAAAATGATTACAGTTATTTGAAAAATATTAAAATAATGATTGGAAAGGATTTTAGAAAGCTCTTTTTTTTTTTTTAGGAATGACATTGATGTTTTATGATTACTGTGGGCTTATTCCCTCCGACCAGAATTAGGTTAACCTCCAAAGCTCAGTTCTTTCCAACAGGAAGGCACATTTCCTTTGACCCAGCTAGAATAAATTTCCAGTGGACCAAAGCCATTGACATTTGCATGTGCCATTACTCTCAGTAAGTGCTGGAGCTACAGCGCCTGCGCGGCATCATATTGAGAGACGGTCGGATGGATTGGGGCCAGATTTTTGCTTGACCTCTCAGGGGACATGGGGTTACCATGGGACATTGGGAGTGCCTGTGTTTACTGACGGGTAACAATCCGCTGAACTTCTGGTGTTTTGGAGCAGGTAGAGCACCGCTAGGACAGAGATGTTCAGGACATGTGCTGAATGCTGGAGGAAAGAATAAGAATTTCTGAGCTTTGGAATGTTTTGCCATAATCTAAACGAACAGATTATGGACAGATAAAGCTTAGAAGTTGAAATATTGTTAATTTATGTGTAGATACTGCTTAAGAATAAGTTGTCTAATTAAAATGAATTAAAGGGGTCATATGACGTTGCAAAAAAGAACATTATTTTGTGTATTTGGTGTAATGCAATGTGTTTATGCGGTTTAAGTTGGGAAAAAAAAACACATTATTTTCCACATAATTTACATTATTGTTGCTCCTTTAAGCCCTGCCTTTCTGAAACGCTCCGATTTTTACAAAGCTCATCATTCTGAAAAGCAAGGCGTGCTCTGATTGGCCAGCTATCCAGTGCGTTGTGATTGGCCGAATACCTCAAGCGTGAGACGGAGAGATGTTACACCCCTTGCCGTATTGTGATGTTGTGTCCCAGCGCGACGACACAAAAATAATAAAACCCATTACAAACAAGGCATTTGTTGCATCCAGTGGGGACATAATTACTGTTTATAATGACTTATACTGTCTTTTTACACATTACCATGTCTGCATTTGTGATCGGAGAAACGACAAACAACAAGTGCTACATGGCTCAAAACACACGTGTGAATAGTCAGTGGCAAATTCTTTAAATAAGAAAATGTACTTACAGGCTGTGAGTCAGAAGCGTCAGACTGTCCTTGCAAAGTTGGAATTGCCCCACTTTATAGAAATAGCCTTTATGCACTGCTGGCAGGCTACTCCCAGGTTCAGGAAATAGTCCTCCGTAAAATGCGCTGCACACACTCTAATATTTGGGTTGAACTGTTCTGGAACAGTGTTGTAAATACAACTTAACCACTGATTTGTAGTTGTGTCCTCTTTTGGAAACCCAAACAAAGTAGTTTTGCTTTCACAACTAAACAGCGTCTCCAGGACATGGTGCCAGCGGCAGCAACAGTACTACAGCGAGAATAAAAGTCCTGCCCTCTTTCTTTGCGTAAATGTTTGGGCGGTGTTTTGCAAATCTCCCCACACCGTGAGGTAGACATGTGGGAGCGTGTTTGAATGAGCCGTTTTAAGCGGGCGTGGTCGAGTCTTAACTTTTATAAAAAATATCTCTTTGGTTTTGAGACTTTAGTCTTTACAACTTCAGGGATCTTATCTATGCACAAACAGCTTGTAACACTCCGAAGAGAAAGGAAAACTTGAAATTGCATCATATGACCCCTTTAATGTCTGTTAATTGATGTGCCTGTCACAGCTGATGCAATCTGTTATATAAGAGACTCATGTGATACTGTCAGTGTCGTGTCTCCGTGTCTCTTGGGGTCACGGTCCCTGGAGCAAACTATACAGCTTCTGCTCAACCAAATATTATTTCACATATTCTGAGCATTACACATGCTTAAAGATGGGTGATATGACCAAAATCTTAATATTATTTTATGCATGAACTATATTAACGTATTATTGTTGTTATGATTATTATTATTTAGTTATTTTATTCATTAATATTTAACTAATTTGACTCCATTTTGGTATGCAATGCCCAGTTTTCATGATCCAGTCAATTTCAAATATACAAAACCATAATTTTCGCTCATTTATTATCTTTTTCAACTGGAAATAAGTCACGTTACGGAAGTGGTGTGGGATTTAAATAGCCATGTGAAGCATGAATGCCTATTTGTAGATAATCTTGTGAATTCAGCCACTGCTTAAGTGTGCAGGTTTTGTTTTACAGGTACACATACTACTGATTCTTTTGGAAACTAAAGATGCTTAAGAAATGTTTAGGCATTTGTTACTTTTTGTGTACTTTCTCTCAAAGTACTTTTATTTAATTGCGATTTTCCACTTTTTCACAAAATATCGATATATACATATAATAAAGTGATATTGTTAATTGTGGTGTATTTGTCAGCAATTTTATGAGTTTATTAAATCTGAAAGAACTTGGAAGTACAAAATGTTAGGGATGCACCGAAATGAAAATTCTTGGCCGAAACCGAAAAAGAGGAAACCAAGGCCAAAAACCAAAACGAAAGAAATTGTCAATTATTAGTACCATTGCATTTATGGCTATGACTGTGTACTATCTTTACTAAAATCAAGGAATTGCAATTGCGTAAATTAATATTAAAGTTTCAAAGAATAAATCAATTACAAATTATGCAAATATTTATTTAGCAAATTGCAACAATGCACAGTATAAAATAAAATTCAAATGTTTAACTTGACCCCACTCGTGTACATTAAATAATAATGAACAGGCCTACTGGCCTGCTGAAAGGTTGTAAAATTAAATGTTTTCTCATAAAAACAAAGTGCATTTAGGTCAAGTGCATTTTAAAGTTTTCTCTGTAGGACTACTACAAGAAAGTTCATTCAGAACAAGTGCAACTGCTTAAAGATACAACAATATTTTCTCTGTAGGCCTTCAACATGATAGTGTATCAAAACAAAGACTGTCATAGCCCATATGTTAACTTTTGTGTATGTTTATGCCCTTTGCCTTGACACCATCCCTGGGAAACTTCCTTGCCTTTTCAAAAACGTCCGCCACAGACGGAGTGGGCGTGCTCAGAGACGTTTTCCTTTTCTGTGCCGCGTTCCTCTCATATTCAGCGTAGCGATTGGAATGTTTGGATTGCAGGTGATAAATTAAACCCGACATGGAGAAAGTCTTTCCAGATGCACCCCCTCTTGAAATTTCGGCATTACATGTTTTGCAAATTGCTCTCCGTGGGTCTTTCTCAGATATACTGAAATACGTCCACACCACAGACATGTTACTTCAGACAAGCACGTGCAGGTCGCAGTTTCTGTTTGCGTCATCACAACATTTCGGCCGTATTGTTTTGGTGATTAAAAGTCTTCTGGCCGAAAACCGAAAATGCACTTTTGGGCCATTTTCGGCGGCCGAATATTCGGTGCATCCCTACAAAATGTAATTTAAACTCTGTATGCGTTTTAACTGTATATCCTAATTCAGTTTGTTTGTTTAATAAACAAGCAGAAACAGACATTCTGCTGTAAGCAGATATGTGAAAAAATGGTGCCAAGAACATTTAAACTTAGTCTATATTGCATTTTTCTTAGGCCTTAGTGAAGATTTAACTGCTCTCTCATGATGAAACAGTTGTAATTATTTTCTTAATTAAGCCTGGTTTAGCTCAATATTTTCCTGCCTCTAGGCTCAGGGTGGTATAAAAGTAAAGGACACATTGATGCTCTTTTTTGGTAACAACACCAGCAGTGATTACAGCACACACCAGCAGAGAGGATTCAACAGGAAAACTCTAGTTTTTATTGTTGTTTTAGCCATTTTATGTTACTCCTTCAACATATGTGACCCTGGACCACAAAACCAGTCTTAAGTCGCTGGGGTATATTTGTAGCAATATTCAAAAATACATTGTATGGGTCAAAATGATAGATTTTTCTTTTATGCCAAAAATCATTAGGATATTAAGTAAAGATCATGTTCCATGAAGATATTTTGTAAATTTCTTACCGTAAATATATCAAAACTTCATTTCTGATTAGTAATATGCATTGCTAAGAACTTCATTTGGACAACTTTAAAGGCGATTTTCTCAGTATTTAGATTTTTTTGCAACCTCAGATTCCAGATTTTCAAATATTGTCCGATCCTAACAAACCATACATCAATGGAAAGCTTATGTATTAAGCTTTCAGGTGATGTATAAATCTCAATTTCGAGAAATTGACACTTAAGACTGGTTTTGCGGTCCAGGGTCACATATTTGAATATGCAAATTCAGTAGTTTATATTTTACAGTCAACATGCAATTACTGTAATGCACATTACTGGTCTTAAATATGCAAATGATGTACTTAATAAATATGCAAATGTTTGTTTATGTAAGTCTATATCCATGTGAGTTTATTTGAAACAAGGTATAAGACTCACAGATATTTAATTAACAATTCAGGTTAAAATAAGAATGTCTGTTTATCAAAATATTCATTAAATACTTTTAAATACATTCATTTAAGTAGGCTTATGAAATTAGTATAAAATAATAATACAGATTATACAGTTTGTTTGTTATAACTTAGCTTGTTTTCTGTAAATATTGGGGAAAGTCCAAATTTTATGCCTCTCCATAAGTGTGTTCATCATATTATACTGTAGTTGTCAAGTGGCTCAGTACTGATGATAAATTGCTTTTATTTTACAGGATGGTTCCAGGCGTTGCAAGGAAAGGAAAAAGACGGTGTCGTTCAGTAGCATGCCAACAGAGAAGAAGATCAGCAGTGCAAGCGACTGTATTAATTCTATGGTGGACGGGTCTGAACTGAGGAAAGTACGCTCCAATTCCAGAGTCTACCACCGATATTTCCTCCTAGATGCCGACATGCAGTCTTTGCGATGGGAGCCATCCAAAAAAGAGTCCGACAAGGCCAAGATTGATGTAAAATCGATTAAAGAGGTGCGAACCGGTAAAAACACGGACACCTTCAGGACCAATGGAATTTCAGATCAGATTTCTGAGGATTGTGCGTTCTCTATAATCTATGGGGAGAACTATGAATCGCTTGATTTAGTGGCAAATTCAGCCGATGTAGCAAATATATGGGTGACTGGACTCAGGTACTTAATATCATACGGAAAACACACACTTAACATGATTCAAAGCAGTCAGGACAACATGCGTGCATCCTGGCTGGGTGACCTCTTTGACGAAGCGGACATCATTGGCGGAAAATGCATTAGTCTTTGTTCGGCCGTACAGCTGATCAAGAAGTTAAGTCCTGGACTGAAAAATGTCAAGATAGAGTTGAAGTTCAAAGAGCTGCACAAAGCAAAAGATAAAATCGGTTCCGATGTGACCAAGGAGGAGTTCATCGAAGTCTTTCACGACCTTTGCACGAGACCAGAAATCTATTTTTTGTTGGTCCAGTTCTCAAGCAACAAGGAATTTCTCGACACCAAGGACTTGATGATCTTTTTGGAGGCAGAGCAGGGCATGGCCAAGGTGAGCGAAGACATCAGTGTGGAAATTATTCAGAAATATGAATCCTCGAAGGAGGGGCAACTCAAGGGATGGCTCTCCCTGGATGGATTTACCAATTACCTCATGTCAGCAGACTGCCACATCTTTGATCCGGAACAAAAAATAGTATGCCAAGACATGAACCAACCCCTTTCTCACTATTACATAAACTCTTCCCACAATACCTACCTGATTGAGGACCAGTTCAGGGGTCCATCAGACATTACGGGCTACATCCGTGCCCTAAAGATGGGCTGCAGGAGTGTGGAACTTGATGTGTGGGATGGGCCTGATAATGAACCGATCATTTACACGGGCCACACGATGACCTCGCATATTGTCTTCCGCAGCGTCATTGACACCATCAACAAGTACGCTTTCGTAGCCTCGGAATTTCCTCTGGTCTTGTGCTTGGAGAACCACTGTTCCTTGAAGCAACAGAAGGTAATGTTTCAGCATCTGAAGAAAATACTCGGAGACAAAATTCATGTGGATCCTCCCAACCTTGAGGAGAACTACCTTCCGTCCCCTTTGGACCTAAAGGGAAAGATTCTTCTGAAAGGAAAGAAACTAGCGAGCAATTGCACCGGCTCCGAAGGAGAGGTGACAGATGAGGACGAGGGTGCGGAAATGTCTCAAAGGATGAACAACGAAGGTGGTGAGCAGCAGACGGTTGTTCAACCCAAAAAGTTCCAGCTCTCTAAGGATCTGTCGGACATGGTAACCTTGTGCAAGTCTGTTCGGTTTAAGGATTTCCAGACGGCTTTCCAGAACCAGAAGCACTGGGAGCTCTGCTCCTTCAATGAGGTCTTTGCCAATCGGTGTGCCACTGACCACCCTGGCGAGTTCGTTAACTACAACAAGAAGTTTCTAGCGAGGGTTTACCCAAGTCCAATGCGAATTGATTCCAGCAACATGAACCCGCAGGACTTTTGGAAATGTGGCTGTCAAATAGTAGCAATGAACTATCAAACACCTGGTCTCATGATGGACCTCAACATCGGCTGGTTTAGACAAAACGGGAACTGTGGGTATGTTCTACGCCCAGCAATCATGAGGGAGCAGGTGTCTTATTTCAGTGCCAATACTAAAGACTCTGTTCCAGGAGTGTCTCCACAGCTCCTTCACATAAAGATCATTAGCGGACAAAATTTCCCCAAACCCAAGGGCTCAGGAGCCAAAGGCGATGTGGTAGATCCCTACGTTTACGTTGAAATTCATGGCATCCCTGCGGATTGTGCAGAACAAAGGACTAAAACGATCCATCAGAATGGCGACAACCCCATCTTTGACGAGAGTTTCGAGTTTCAGATTAACCTTCCGGAACTGGCAATGGTGCGCTTTGTTGTTCTGGATGACGACTACATTGGAGACGAGTTTATCGGTCAGTACACAATTCCGTTTGAATGCATTCAGCCAGGTTTCCGCCACATTCCCCTCCAGTCGCTGACGGGCGAAGTCCTTCCACATGCCTGGGTCTTCGTTCATGTAGCCATTACTAACCGTCGTGGTGGTGGTAAACCTCACAAAAGGGGGCTTTCAGTCCGCAAGGGTAAAAGGGGTCGGGAGTATGCCACTATGAGGATACTTCTCATCAAAGCTGTAGATGAAGTCTTTAAATCTGCTGCACAGCCACTTCGGGAGGCCACTGATCTCAGAGAGAACATGCAGGTGAGATACCTTACGCTTACCTCATTGAGAGACAAAAAGTTGTGACATGATAAAGGTTCTGTTTGAATGCAGAGATGAAGGTGAATAATGTAAAATCATTCCTTGTAGATGTTTAATTTAAAGCAGCATACCATCTCATAGTTCTGACCTTTTTTCTCAGAATTGTGTGATTTATAAAGTCACAGTTGCGAGTAATAAAGTCAGAATTGCATGGATAATAAACCTAAAAGTAAGTATATATCGATATTTTATATAAAAAGTTTTTTATGGAAAAGGGATTTCCATAGTATTATTTGTAGGGTAATTGGGGAAAATATGATGCCCTATTTTTAGGTGATATATGACCTGGACATGTTTTGTGAGATTCACCCAATTCAGTATCTGCAAAGTTATGCAAATATCTCAACTCGGCAAACGTTTAGTTTGCAGCTTGCCAAGACAGCTTGCCCAACTGTATTTCAGTGTGGCAAAAGCCTTCTTTTAGTAGCGTGAGAAAGTTTTCTCAAATGAAACTTGAGAAAGTCGACCCTGAGAAGGAAGCACAGCTTACAGGACATTTCTCTTCACAAGGCCAGGAGCATTTGAACTGAAATCTCTCTGGCATTGATAAACAAAAAGTGCTGATTTTAATCAGCTGCAATTCCTCGAAGTTGCACAACTTGTTGGACTGGCACAAAAAACACCTTGAAGATCGACTGCAGACCCTTTTTTAGCCATGAGAACCGAAAATATTCTCATATATAGGCTACAGGTAGAAGATCAGCCAAATTCCTTTTAATATTTGATGTGGAAAATGTTATATAACACAGGGTTAGTATGTCCTGAGGCATGTGTCGGTTATATCCCTTAAGAAGAGATTAGGTCGTCTCATGGATAAAAGGGGTTGGCACTACTATAACAAGAAAGCACTGAGAAGATTTTGAAGTCAGGAAACAGTTTTTTTCTTCTTAAGATTATACCGCAGATGGTGTTTCAATTTGTTTTTCGTTCATTGATTTTTGGGCAGTTGCCTTCAGAATGAACACAGCAATCTTGTCAGACCGACCTTGATTCATACTTTGGGATCAGTGATGATCAAAAGAATAATTCAGTGCATCTTCTTTATATTAATTCTTTGGGGGGCTGGAAAGCTAAAATAAATGATTTCTCAATATTTTTCACAATAAATAACATACAGCTCGTAAAATGTTTACAACCAATGGTAAATTAAGTATCGTTTCATTTAAATGAAAAGTCTGAATTGATTAACAGAAAGCATTTCATTTTTTTTTATATGCACAGTGTTTAGTTTTACAGTATATTGCCAGCAAAAACATCACGAACATATTAATATAACTATAATGTTTCAGTTATTTTACATTTTAAGACTTAAAATCAGAGAACGGAGCAGTATACGTGGTCTCTGGCTTTGGTGTTTGCTTTATTTCAGCATAAGCTATTCTATTCATAACATGCAACACATTACGTGTATTTTAATAATTCTGTTTACATTGCATTCTTCCTGTGGAACAAACAATTCCAGACTCTGAGGCTGTGACGCTTCAGTTGTTGTAGTGGGTAAATGTGTCTGATAAATATTACTGTTGCTTGTGTTTTAAACTTCACAAGAAAAATGACGTCTTCCTCCTACATTCAGAGAAGTGCTTTTGTAGAAGACTCATTACAAAAACCACTTCCTATCGCATTTCTTGTTCGGGGACGTTCACTATGGGGAAGTCGGCACATTGTTACCATTGGCTTGGTTTTTGTTTTCTCGTCACGTCTCACAATTAGGTCACCGGTTATGCATGCTACTATAATGCTCTTGCTATTTCTGCTGCATGTTATGTACGTGCATATACAGTATATTAGGTGTAGCATGCAGTATGCATACAGTACAGTATCACATAATGCAGTGCACTCAACATTGCAGTGTACTGTAACTCATATTGTCAGCCTTGATGATTTTTTTTTTTTCTTGAATTATTAATTGATTGGACTGCAAGAGGTGAAATGTGCAAAATACTGTATGTATTTTCAGATTATAACTAGAAAGCATTTGCTGAATTAAACATGCAACCTGATAAGCTCATGTAACTGTAAGGTATCATTGTAGTTCAAAGCCAAAAAAAATAAAGGAAAACTTGAAATTGCATCATATGACCCCTTTAATGTCTGTTAATTGATGTGCCTGTTATATGCACAGCATGCAGTGTTAGTATTCCATTCAGAACATAATAGTAGCCAGTCACTGTTGTACTTTGTCATAGCATCTTTAAAATATGTTTGGTTAGAATTGTATTATTTGGGGAGAAATCAATTTGTGACTTTTATGAAATAAATTTCAATGCGATTTAAATGTTAAAAAATGTCAAAATGTGGCCACAATTCTGTGATTTATATATCAATGTGACCTATAAAATAATAAAAAATACAATAACAGGAAACCTAATAAAAATTACTAAAATTAGAACTTGAGGAAAACAATTTATTATTATTATTATTATTATTGCTACTACTACGAGTACTAAATAAAAATATTAAAATTATTAAATAAAATAAAAAGATATTACTTTTCTAATGTTTTACTGAAAAAGTCAAGTATGTAAGAATTTTTTTTAATTACTACAGTAAAATTATAGTATTTATATTAATTTATATTCATGTCTTAATTTCTTAATTTTTCAAATATTTCAAATTATTTTCGATGGAACACCACATGTAATAGCAATAATGTAGACATTTTATTTTCAATCACTACTGTAAAATTACAGTATTTATATTTATGCCTATCTATCTTAATTTCTTCTTTCTTCAAATGTCAAACCTTAGAAAAACTTTTGGCGGAAAACCACAGGGTTTCTGTTTTGTTGATAAACGCTTCTCATTTCAAGTATAAGAAGATGGTTGTTGCATGTTACGTTCCCAAAATGCACATTAAAGTGACCCAATCTCAGAGCAGATGCAGAAAGGACGTTGGTGTGAATCGCTCTGAAACATTGCAAAATGAAAATGAGCAGCTCATGTGTAAAAGAACACAGTGCCATGCTTCACTTTGAAGCACACAGCATGTATAGATATTTATTAAATTGAAGCCATATTGCAATTTTGCTTTCATTTTGATGAATCATACAGCCCTACATTTGCTGGTAGATATTATCATAAACAAAACAACTTGTTCTGTGCTACAAAACATTTATATGCACGCTCACTCTTTGACCTACATGTCCTCCACAGAATGCCATTGTGCCGTTTAAAGAGCTTTGCGGTCTTTCTGCGGTGGCCAACCTGAAGCAGTGTATACTAGCGCTCTCCCCGCGCCTCGTCGGGCCGGACAGCAGCCCGGTTCTGCTGTTTAACCTCAAAGATCAGTACCCCACCATGGAGGCCCAGGGCCTGCTGCCTGAAGTCCTCAAGAAAGTGGTCACCGCTTATGAGATGGTGAGTGCATTTCTTTAAAGGAAGAGGTCCTCCAAAAATGAAAATTCATTATTTATTCACTTTCGTGTTTCCAGACCTATATGTGGTTATTTGTTTTCATTGAAACACAAAGAGAATATTTACATAGCTGTTTTAAATACAACAGACTGTATTCAGAGTGTACAGGTGCCACAGAATAGCTTTGTTTGGCTGAAATGTATTATTCTGATCCATACACTGCAAAAAAAAATGGTTCTTTTTCAAGATTTTTGTCTTGTTTTCCAGGACAAATATCTAAACATTCTTATATGTTTACATTTAGATACTTGAGAAGCAGAATCACTTTCAGAAAACAAGACTTAATATCTATCAAAACTAAGTGAGTTTATGCTTAAAAAAAAAAGAACAAATATCTTGTGTAAGAACAAAAATCACCTTGAATTAAGATTTTTTTTTTTATTATAAATATTTAAATATTCAAAAACTTTTTTAAATTGATGTTCTTCCTCAGAATTTGTGGATTTTGAAGGAAATTAGATTTAAAATTACTTAATAAATTTATTGGCTGCTGGAAGCACAAACAAATTAGCCAAAATATTTAATAACCAAATGCGCACACACACACATTTACAAAAATCTGCTGAGCTTTCTGAGAAATTCTGTATGCACACATGCAGTTTGCATGATTTTATGTAGCCTGAAGTGACAATCTTTCTTTTTTTTTTTAATGTTCTTCCTCAGTATTTTCTTCTTGTTTTCCAGTACAGATAAATAAACATTATGTATTTACATTTATATACATTTACTTGAAGCAAAATGACCAATATCTATCAAAGTTAAATGGGATTTTGCTTAAAACAAGAAAATAAATCTGTCAGAGGGATCAGGCAAAGAATTTTTTTTGTTTGTTTGAGAAGGTCATTTTAAGATTATTTAATTAAGATTATTTTTCGAACCCCTTTGGCAGATATTTTATGTTGTTTTAAGCATAAACTCACTTCATTTGATCAATTTTTCAGAAAACATCTTAAGTATTAAGTATTTTAAGAAAACTACCCTAAGTATTTTTGTTCTCTCGTAAATGTGTCTTGATTTACGAATGTTTAGATGTTTGCACTGGTAAACAAGGCAAAAATACTAAGTAAGAAAAACATGTTTACAGCGAATTTGTGGAAAATTAGATTGTCAATGGCTTGGAAAAACATATTGTTGCTGAAATGTTTAATAACCAAACAAGTCCATGTCCATAAGCTTTCCGGGAAATTCTGCAGGCACACATTCAGTTTGCATGATTGTATGTAGCCTGAAGTGAAAAAGTCTTTTTGGATGCATTGTGACTCAGATTTGATGAGTTGTGATGATCCAACCATGAATAAAGCAGGTCTGTATCCATGGGTCATGATAATGAGTCGCAACAGTTTTTGTTTTTGCTTGTTTGAATAATTCACCATCACAAACTGTAAATTCAAACTCCTGGGAAAACTGCCCAATGAATAGCCGAATTTTGCAGTTTGATGAGCAGGAACGGAATGAAAGTGTCAAAGCTCTCATTTCAGGAAGAACGCCGGAGCAGAGAAACACAACAGATCCATATGAGACCAAATTCCTCATATCAACATGTCAAAAATTGGCTTATTTATTATCGCATTGGTTTTATAAAAAGTTTGCGACAGCATCGTTTATGAAAATAATCACCGAAAAACACATTTTTGGGCAGATTCCGAAATCTAAAGAGCTAAGTGGTTATTGTCCGTTGACAAGCATATATGAATGAGTTGAGGGATCTGCACATCCTCGAGGAAACGCAGCGCTGCTTGTGCACCAGTTGAACAAGGGGTTGCTGTTGTCCTCCTCCCGGTCCCCCGCTCTATAAATACCCCCTATAGTGGTTTGTCTGCCACCAAGGCTGCAATTTCTCCAGCCATTAGTAATGTAATGACAGTGGGCATGTCAGCGATGAGACAGCTGCTGCAGCTGTGCGCGCATGAGGCCGTTACCCACATCTCTGATACAAATACAACCAAAAAGCTGTGGTGTGGCCTAGTGATTAAAGATCCAGTCATGGAAAACCAGGAAATATCAAGGGATTTTAAATGGTGTTCCATCCTTGAATTTTCTATAGTGCATCATTTTTTTTTTTTTTTTTTTCTAGTTCCACTCTTCTCTGAAACACAATTCCATTCTAAGGCCTTTTGAAAGAAAGCTCTTCTGCTCACAAAGGCTGCATTTACTTTATGCAAAAATGCTTTAAAAACAGTAATTTTGTGAAATATTATTGCAGTTTCTTTTTAAATATATTTTTTTAAAAGAAATGTATTCCTGTGACGCAAAGCTGAATTTTCAGCATCGTTACTCCAGTCTTCAGTGGCACATGATCCTTCAGAAATCATTCTAATAGGCTGATTTACTGCTCAAGACACATTTCTGATTATGAACGTTGAAAACTTTTGTGTTGTGTTGTTGTTTTTGAAAACTGTGATACACCCCCCCCCCCCCCCCCAGGATTCTTTGATTTAATAGAAAGTTTAAAAACAGCATTTATTTGAAATAAAAACCTTTAGTAACATTGTATAATAAATGTTTTTACTGTTGCTTTTGAACAATTTAATGCATCCTTTCTGAATAAAAGTATAATTTTTTCCAATAAATGAGCGAACAAACAAACCTTTGAACAGTAGTGTATGCCTACAAATTAATTCCCTTCAAAGCACTTATGTAAAAAATAAGCTCATTAACCGGTATTACTTATGCAAGATTGTATGTGTTGGCTCTTGTCAATAAATGTGTCGGAATGATTTTGCAGTAAATTGATCTGAATTGATTAAAATGCATTCATGAACTTTCACCAGTGTGCCACTGATCATAATTGTTAGCTTTAAGTTATTCCGAATGGGTTTGCTACTATAATGTGTGTACAGTAAGTAGCTTTAGTGTAACTAGATTTGTGCATTTTCTGTAGAGAATGTGAGTGGTATTTGCCTGTGCAAGCTCAAATCTGTTTCTTTCAGCAATTGTTTGGGTTGCAGATGAAGGTAAACTCTACTTGGATCTCAGAGTAGAAAGATGTGAAGAAATAGTTTTGACGCTTGAGTGCTGTTAGCTTCCTGTCTGCATCTGTCAGGTCTGGGCGACCGTCAGATATGTGGTGAGGCCATCAGAAAGTGTGCGCTCCGACCCGACTTCCTGGAAAGTTGCCACAGCCTCGTGATTGATCTCTGTGAGAGGTTTCTGAGCACGAGCCATCAGAGAAAGACGCTAAAGCAGCTGTTCTGCTCTTTGTTGGCATGGAAAGATAATCTGGCCCCCGACAAGTGACCCTGCCATGCTTTTGGCCCCTAAAGGGATGTACGATTCAATTAGACTGACCTGCGGTACATAAGGACCTGGGCCGATAACAGTGCATTAAATTAAAGTTTCCACTAATCCTTTGTTTCTACATCACGAAAGCCTGTAATTGCTC
This sequence comes from Acrossocheilus fasciatus, assembly GCA_036784905.1. Lineage (NCBI taxonomy): Eukaryota > Metazoa > Chordata > Actinopteri > Cypriniformes > Cyprinidae > Acrossocheilus > Acrossocheilus fasciatus. The sequence continues at coordinate 32,432,453 of CM071953.1, forward strand.
AAGACAGCCAAGTCAGCTGACTCATTGTCATAGAAGCAGTAGCACAAACAGGTTGCAAAAATCATCCTTTTGTAACTCGTTTTCTAGAAACATATTTGTGACCCTGGGCCACAAAACCAGCTATAAGGGTCAATTTTTTGAAATGCATAAGCTGAATAAATAATCTTTCCATTGATGTATGGTTTGTTATGATAGGACAATATTGACTGAGATACCACTATTTGAAAATTAGGAATCTGAGGGTGCAAAAAAATCTAAATATTGAGAAAATGGCCTTTAAAGTTGTCCAAATGAAGTCCTTAGCAATGCATATTACTAATCAAAAATTAAGCTTAACGATAGGAAATGTACAAAATATCTTCATGGAACATGATGATAATTTTGACCCACACAATGTATTGTTGGCTATTGCTACAAATATACCTGTGCTACTTACGACTGGTTTTGTGGTCCAGGGTTGCATTTCTGTACTTTAAAATAAGCATAAATAACAACAACAAAACAAACTTTTATTCAAATAAATAAACTTTTTATTAATAAAATGAAACGTGTGATGTTGTCCACAAAAATATGAAGCAGCACAACTGTTTTTAACATTGATAATAATCAGAAATGTTTCTTGAGCAGCAAATCAGCATATTAGAATGATTTCTGAAGGATCATGTGACACTGGAGACTGGAGTAACGTTGCTGAAAATTAAAATTAGAATCAAAGGAATGAATTACGTATTAAAGTATATTCTAATAGAAATCAGTTATCAGTTAGTCAGTTATTATTTTAAATTGCAATAATATTTCACATTATTACTGTTTCTACTGTATTTTTGATTAAAAAAATGCAGCCTTGGAGAGCATACAAGACTTAAAAAAAAAAAAAAAAATCTTATGAACCCCAAATCTTTTAACAGCAGTGTAATTGTATCATAAAATATTCATCATGATATTTGTGTATTTGCGCTGAAATGATGCGAATGAAGGGCGTTTTTTTAAAAAAAAATTTTTATTTAATCAACCATCATTTCTACAAAACAGCCGTTGTTACGAAATAGATGCAACATGTTAAATGCAGGAAGTTTCAACAATTAAAGCATGACTTCACATTTCCCACCCTGTTATGTTTTGTAATTGTAAACTCTTCCCAGAGAGGTCTTTGTTTTTATGATACGGGCCAGCATTTCAAGAGTCTAAAGGTCAGAATGAGCATATGCATAATCTGAAGCTTGAGACTGAGATGAACTATTCTGTAAATCAGAACACAACTCATTTACATATAGACTTATTAAATATACAGTAGCGAAAACGTTAATTAGCATTATTAAAATTGTGTTTATTTCTAAGGGTCAGAGAGAGGGTACAGAATAAACATGAAAAACAACATGTGAGAAACCTAGACTTGCCTTATAAATGAACTTCAGCTAGGAAAAAAGGATATAAAATGGCTTTAATAAATGCAACTTTACTTTGTCTTTCTTGGCAGCATGTTGAGTCTCATAAGATAAGTTTTAACTAGGCTCTGGCTTCTGATGTGGTTGGTGTTGTGGCGCTGCAGGATCTGTAGCCGCTGGCCTGTGCTGAGACGTCTGTCTGAATTAGTTTTAGTGTGTGTCTGAATGGTCTGGCATAATTAAATGTAGGAATCTGCTCACCTCATTAGAAGGGTGTGGGTCCACGTTCAACAAAAGAGCATATCTGTTACATAATCTGCCCCACTTTCTGTCCTGCTTTGACTTTCCTCATTAGGCGAGCTGTGCACAACCAATTCAGCGACCATGTACTTCCTGTTTTGCATTGTCGCTACTAATCTTACGTTGTTCAGAAGGTTAAAAATAGATTTTTTTAAATAAAAATTGTAGAATTTGTGTGAATTATACAGCTACTGGCTACTGAATAATTTACTGTAAAATGAATAACTCTATACAGGACCCATATTCAGGCATAAATTCGTAAACTTATCTTCTCGTGTTTAGTACCCCAGGATATGACGTTATTTTACTTTTTATTTATTACCGTCTAATTTTATTTTATTTTTAATTTTAATTATATTTTTAATTATTACATTTTTTTTAAGTGATTTGCAATGTATTTGTTTTGTTCCATATTCAGATATAAAATTTTTAAACCCAACTTATCTTGCCTTTTATATAAAAGTACCACAGGATGCTACTTTATTTTACTTTTTATTTATTTTATATATTTTATTACTATGAATTTATTTTATTTTCTATTTTATTTGGGGGGGGGGGGTGATTTGCAACGCATTTGTTATGTTTCATACGACCTCTGATATAATTTGCAACAATATCTAAATTGAACAGCTACTGTATGACTCATATTCAGGCACAAATTCATAAAAATGACACATCTTCCTGCCATTTTATACAAAACTAGTACAGAGTAGTAATTTATTTATTTTTTTTTCAATTATTTTATTACTATCAATTTATATTTTATTGTTTTTTTTAAATATTTTTTTTATTACTATTTTGTTTTTAATATGGTATGTAAATTATACAGCTACTGTATGACCCACATTCAGGCACAAATTCATAAACATAACATGTCTTCCTGCCATTTATTCAAAAGTAGTACATGATAATGTATATTGCTGTATACTTATTTTTATTTTATTTTATATTATATTATTATTTTATTTTTTTCATTGTTCAGGTAAATGACTGTATTTGTTTTATATGACCTCTGATATAATTTTTAATAATATCTATAATTATACACCTGCTAGCCTATATGACCCATATTCAGGCATAAATTATAAATATGAACTGTCTTCTCATCATTTAGACAGAAGGAGAAAATACTACTTATTGATTTATTTTAATATTTTATTGCTATTTATTTTACTTTATAATTCTGTTGACTGGAATGTATTTGTTTTGTTTCATATGACCTTAGGCACAAATTCATGAACATGACATGTCTTCCTGCTATTTATGCAAAAGTAGGACAGAAATGTTTATTTTATTACTACCTATTGATTGTAGGCTATTATTTTTTAGCTTTTTTATTTGATTTTCTGTGTGACTGGAATGTATTTGTTACATTTCTTATGACCTCTGAATGTACGCGAGTGTCTGCAGGGTACAGGCCACTGTGGCACACTACAAATGAGCTGTCATCCGATTGTTACAGTAACTGCACGGATGCTCATTACCTGTCCCTTTCTCCCGTGTTCACAGATGATCCAGACCAGCCAAACACTGCTGGAGAACTCAGACGGCGTGTACGAGCGAATACTGCAAGTCCAGAAAGCAGGTAAGACTGAAAAAACGTACGAGAGAACGAAAGCAAAGACACAAAGGCAAGCGAGAGAAAGAGAAAGACACAGTGTTCCACAAGGGACGGGTGTTTCTTGGAACACAGCCGATCGACATGGCCCTTCGATCGCAGCTCCCTCTGAAATAGAAAGAAAACACAAGTGCGTTCATACTAAAAAAGCTCAAAGAGAAAGAACTGATTATGCCACACTGTGTTATGTAAGGCTCATTGTGCATTTCTCTTCACCTGTGTGATGTCCTGCTTTTCAAACACCATTCAAGTAGGGTTTTTTTTGACTCTCAATAGTGTCATTCGCTCTCTGTTCTCTAATTAACAGGGACTAAAAGGGTAAACATCTATGGCCTATCAAAGCCATGCAATCAATGCGATGCCAACAGCTGCACGATGCAATGGCCGAAGATCGGCCTCAGTTGCATTCACTCCGAAATGAAAGAGAAAAGCCGAATGCAGAAGAAAGGCGGCGTGTTTTATCAAGCGTTTGTGTAATTTTAAGGTGCATCTGTGGCCTTTTGAAATTGCATTGATTGTTTTTTTTTTTGAAGTGCACAGTGTAGCTCAAATAAGACAGAGGAATCAAAATTTAATCAACTTTTTATTTTTTTTAAATATAGCCAGGCAAATGATGCTATTTCAAGTTTTGCTTTTTTATTAGTGAAAAAAGAAATGTGCATCATTCCTGCTGTGATTCTCATCTCCTCATTTTCCTGTTGCTTTTTATCTGATTACGTCCTATTGCGTTCATAAAACCTTGTGATGCAGAGTGGAAACATTGATAATCATTAAGTTTTTTTTCTGCATCTTGGTTGTGTTGCTGGGAGACAGTGATTGGCAGGTGATCGATGCGGGAGGCTGGCAGTGTGTTTCATTGATCGCAGCTGATGGAATCTTGGCACAGGAAGCTGTTAGAGTTCATTAGATGTTCTCTCGATGAACAATTATCAGAGCCGCACCCAAACGCACACACTACCGTTCTGTTTTGTCAAGCCAACACTAAATCAATAAGCTTGCCGATTGCTTCAGTACCGCATGTGTCATTTTCTGTCCTGTTTGGCTTTAATAATGACCAAATAAGTCTTGATGCACAGCGGTTATTAATGCTTGTTAAAGCAACTTACACGATTACTGTTGCTCATACTTAGGAGATAATTAAAATGATTAAAGGGTTAGTTCATCCAAAAAGTGAAAATTTGCTGTTAATTTACTCACCCTCAGGTCATCAAAAATGTAGTGTTTTTTTTTTTTTCCTGAGCATAACAGTAAAGAAGATTTTTAGCTGAAATTGTGGTCCTGTGTGATTTCATAAAATGCAAGCCAGAAAAAAAAAAATGCAAGCCTTAAAAAAAGCACATCAAGAAACATAAATTTAATACCCATGGCTCCTGATGACACATTGAGGGTCTTATGAAGTGAAACGATCAGTCTGTGCAAGAAACAAGAACATTATTTCATGTCATGAACGAATCATTCTTTTTTTTTAGTGAAATAGTTGTAACGGTTTTACTTGAGCAGCACAAATCTACAAGTTACTCAATCAAAACTTGCTTTCGGACACGTGACTCGGACTCAAAATGAGCCAAAATAGCGGCGTATCTGATCCCATGATGTATGAATCATTCGGCGCTCCAGTTCTTCCAATAGTCACTGAACTGAGGAAACAGTTTAGACTCGGACCGAAGACTGATGAACCAGTGATATGCGCATACATGAACCGAACACTTGAACGTTTTTATAGTTTCTTATGGTTTATGTAAAAAGGGGAGCTGATGAAGACCAGTTTATTCGCTTCATATGCTTTAGACATGTGAACATCCACATTTCACGTCATTGCTTTAATAATTGCATATGTTACATCATTACGTATACAGACTAGTGACAAACTGTCCAAAAGAACCATTTGGCAAAAAAAAAAAATCAGATTTCCCCGTTTGCTTGAGGCTCTGGATTATGACGCCAGGATCATGTCCCTACCAATATCTAGCGACTACCAAACTGTCCCTAGCAATCATTTTGATCAAACAATTAAATATATGTATATATTTTTGTAATTTTGGACTCATCTGAAACGTCATTCCATTGATATTACCTAAGAAGTTGAAGTAAATACATTAGAAAACTGTGCATATTTAATACATTTGCGGAGTAATTGGGAAGTCGCGCACCGGAGGAGAAGCACAGCTGCGTTAAGAACAACTCAGGTGTTGCTGTCCACAACCGTTAATATAAAAGTTCACTTCAGGAATTAACAAAGTTGCATCGATGAGTTTGAAGTACAGTGTTTGACAAAACAGAGCAAACGGAAAGAGAAAGCGAAATCTGTGGCTATTATTAGCGCTCTATATAAAGCATATTGACGGAAAGACAAAGGTTGTGCTGAAAGATAAACAATCTTCCAGTCTAGGATAAAGCCATTATGTATATATTAACAATAATTTGGGACAAATATAATGTGATTTTATGGAAAACCATGTGTGACAGGATTTGAGACCACTTCCTTAGTCGCCATGGACGGTCTTTAACTTAAGGTTGTTCAGCTGAATGTACAAAGCAAACTGTTAGCTGAAATATCCACAAAATAAAAAACAATGCTGAAATAAGAGCGTGCAGTTTATCTGTCAGCCAGATGCATGTGAAAGTTGTGTTCGTTACTACAGCAACAGCAGAGTATTCTTTCAGAATCATCCTGGGTCCAATTAGATTAATATAAAAATAAAATGATGCGTTGTTAAGACACCCAGCACTCTGGTGCTGCTGTAATGTTGCTGGTTCAAAAAACTCAAAATTGTGTAATTATTGTCTGTTAAACATAATCCATAAACTGAGTTTTTTTGTGTGTTATGAATATAATTGGTTCCCACCAATGTCAAAAGCAAACCTACGCTCTCGGCCACAGGTATTAATTTTGTGTTCCTTGATCTGCTTTTTTTTATTCTCCAAAACATACGGCTGCTGACTTAGATTTTCTGAAGAAAGCGTGAGTGTTGCTTGTCTTTGCAATACTCCCCATGATGCTAGAGTGTGGGTGGTTGCCATGACATGGCTATATGTTTGCTAAGGTGTTCTGAGAGGTGGTTAATATGTAAATAGCAGCATTAGATTAACTTAGAACAACCTAGCAACCACTATGTATATGCTGCATAAAAATACACAAAGAACCACTCCACACCTTGGCAACCGTTCACCACACTCTTGCTTTCTTCAGAAAATGTGAAGATCATCAAACTATCACTCAGCCGCTTCCATCTTTGATTTCTTCTGCTTAACACTGTCATTTTCCACCACTTTTAATGCAGTTTAATATCCTGCGTCAGAAGTGAGACAAAACACAAAGCTTTTATTGATTTCCAGAGTCTGTGGCCACATCAAATATTCATCCAGCACGAGCGCACAGAGAACGGCTTTGTCTGATCTGCAGTAAACACTGTAAATCAATCTCTGTGGTTTCTTGCCTCTCTTAAGAGGTCCATCTCCGCCTGGTGCACATCAGAGTCCCGCATGCGCACATTAGTTAATGTGGATGAACGGCCCACCGGCAGCAGCTATATTTCTCTTGAGGTGTGGCAGAGATGGACTGATGGAGCTGTACGAGGAGCTCAAGCTGCTAACTGTGAATAGGAAAAGTGGGTCAATACTTGCCCGATCCCATGTGGAATCCAGTGGAAAACTCTGGCATCGACAGCCCTGAATAATCAAAACTGGCCACTGCAAAAGACCGAGCAGGTATTGATCTACAGGCAGAGTAAATAACATGCTGCCTTTTTGAGTAAAACAGTGCTGGCCGGTGCTCCAAGCGTCTAAGAGGCCTGTAGAGGATATACTTTTGCTGTAAATATTTGAAAATTTGTGCACTAACCGTCACCCTGACGCCAGCGGGAGTTGGTTGCTTAAGGAGGCTGCGCTTATTTGCTTTGAATTTGATATACTAGTAAAGCAAATGCAAGGCTTGCATGCAGATCAAAATAAAACATTATCTAATACAATTAATATAAACTAATAAAATTCCCTGAGCAGTGTTGTTTTTAAGTAAAACTAATATTATTAAACTATTTTTCTGTAATTAAAATTAAGATTAAAACAAATAATAGACTAAAAACTTGAATTAAACAAAAACATACATGAACATTTGAAAAGGTTACCATGACAGCTAACTGAAAAAAAAAAAAATCTATATAGAAATATTAAAAAATAAACAAAACTAATGAATGACAAAATCACCGGACAAAATGAAAACTAATTCTAAGCTAATAATATATATTATAGAAATAACACTGCATCTAAGCCATAGCATGCAAAAAATAAATAAATAAAAATCTCTGGCTGTAGATGGACACAAGTCAGTTTTCATTCTGTAAAGAGGCCTCCGTATTTTATATATATATATATATATAATTTATTTATGTATAATGTATTGTTGCATATATATTGTTTAGTGAGTATATTCTCACTAAACAAAATGTCTTGCAAGCTATATATACACACACACACACACACAGTTTGTTACCATGGAAATAAGTTTCCACAAAAATAATGGGAAATTTAGATGCAGCTTTAATTTGGTGAATTTTTTTTTTCTTTCTTTTTTTTTTAATAAGCTAGGTGGAGCGCAGCAGAATAGAACAGAATGCATGGGGCTTGAGAGGGTCTCAACTTGACATGACGTAATAAAAACATGACCCTGTGTGCAGAACTGAAAATACAGGGTCAAAGCAGCTGACAAAAACAGAGATGCACGCTTATTAAGATAATTACGATAATCTGCAGGACGAGCGGAGAGAGCGCTTTTCTGAGTGTTCTTTAATTGAGTTGGCCAGTGAGTCTTCACATACTGTAATGACAAAACATGATGCTTTGTTTTGAATTTGCTGTTTTTCTATTTTTTCAGGGATGCAAGCTATAGATAAATAACTATTATAGATATAGTGTTGTCAAAAGACCCGGTACTTCGGTACCAAGTCGGTACTAAAAAAATGAAAACGTCACGGTACCAGGTTTTTTTAAGTGCCGGTCAACCTGGTTCTTGATGCGTACAGCCCTATGATGCGACATGGACTAGTATCTGTAAATATTAAGCCGCAAAAGTCGATTCAGATATGAATCTCCCATGTTCTGCGAGTTTCTGTGTGAATGAATGAATGAATGGCAGAGACACGGGGGGTTTTTTTCTTTTTTTTTTTTTTACTACACACACTGAAGCGTAGGCCTGTCGCAATAATCAATATATCGACTTATCGCGCAATATATGTGCATGACATCAATAATTTTTGGTGACGCAATATATCGCCCATTATATTTACTTAAAAATTAATGTCACCATGTTTTGTACATTCCACTTGCGCCTGTGTCTTTTGCAGCTTCTCGTACATAACGTGGTGTAGTCGTGTGTTGCTAGTTCAAATTTAAAAACTGCTTCTACAAAAAAAAAGTTTCATCTGCAGATATGGCCTCGTTTAGAAGTCTGTGCCTTTGTGATACAGACATCTGACAGCTAAGTAGTGATTATGTTTTTCAGCAATAGTGTGCACCCTTAATTTACAGAGAAAAGAAGCTCAGGGAAAAATCTGTAGATGGAAAAATCTCCATACAAGTTCTTTGTGCATTTTTCTTTTTTTCTACTTGTTACTTTGCACTTTTTGTTAAATGTTTATTTAATATTTATTCAAGTTTTTAAAGTTATCTAATATTTTCATACTTAATTTCCATGATCTAAATATTCTTTAGAATTAAATGTTTGTTGGCATTTGGAAGTGTGTAGGCCTTCTTGCATTATTATGCTGTTACATTATGATTATATATTCAGTGACATAAAATGGTCTTTAAAATGACAATAATATCGCTTATCGCAATTATTTCTGGGGCAACATATCGCACAACAAAAAGTTGTTATCGTGACAGGCCTACTGAAGCGTGCATGATGCTCGCGGTGATTTCAGCTTCTGCCGTCTCAATGAGGACATAAATACATAAACAACGTCTCCAGAACTGCTCTGAGAGTCACTTCACGAGCATTTTACCGTTTCATTTGAGTAAAACCAGTGCCATATCATGTACACACACAGAAATTTAAAGGTATTCACGGCAACCCATCAAAATAAACGTTTATCTTAAAGACATTGTGCCAGAAATATATTACTATTATTTAGTGGAATGTGTGTGATACTATTACTACTGTTGAAAAAAATACTATTTATTTTTAAAGAAATAATCACACAATATTTCTTCCATATTTTAATAGTAAATCCCCTTTATTTACCAAAAAAATAAAATGTGTTTAAATTTCATTAATTAAAAGACAAATTAAATTTGGGTGAAACTTTACTGTTTTTCATATTTTTATTACTTGCGTAATAAAGTATAAAGAATGGCATTGATTTTTGTACATTTTATTTTTGTTTGACTTTATTATTAAAAATAGTGTGTTTTTTAATTAGCAAGTGGTACCGAGAACCATGGATTTTCACTGGTGTCGGTACCGAATACTGAAATTTTGGTACCATGACAACACTATATAGATAAACAACAGTACTGTAAACAAAACTATTTCCACTACAAACCAGTGTGTTCATGATTGCAACAATAATTTTAAATCATGTGATAAATATCTAAAATAACTGGAAGTGAAAAACACCAGAGGTCTCACACACAAAAGTTACAAATGTCAAGCTGGATACAGTATGTAGGTAACATCAATGCCAATATTGTTTAAAGAAATGGTTCACCCAAAAATGAAAATTTGCTGATAATTTACTCACCGTCAGGTCATCCCAGATGTAGATGAGTTTGTTTCTTCATCAGAACTGATTTGAAGAAATGTAGCATTTCATCACTTGCTCAACAATGGATCCTCTGGAGTGAATGGGTGCCGTCAGAATAAGAGTCCAAACAGCTGATAAAAACATCACAATAATGTACAAGTAATCCACACCACTCCAGTCCATCAATTGACATGTTGTGAAGAGAAACGCTGCATGTTTGTAAGAAACAAATCCATCACAATGTTCTTAACTTCAAACCATTGCTTCTTTTTAAAATACCAGTCCATAATCCAAAATATTGCTTTCTCCAGTGAAAAAGTCATCTCATTTGAATCAAGAGAGTAATCTGCATAGACCAAGCACCGTTTACAAGCAAAAACAGTTCTAAACTAATTTGCTGGTGTATTTTGATGTGAGAGACAACAGGAGATGGACTTTTTCACTGGAGGAAGCCTTACCATGGATTATGGACTTGCATTTTAGCCAGAAGCAACAGTTTAAAGTTGAAATGCCTAAATGATTTTTTACTTCACAAGATGTTGATGTTGATGGACTGGAGTGGTGTGGATTTTTGTAATGTTTTTATCAGCAGTTTGGACTCTCATTCTGACGGCACCCATTCACTGCAAAGGATCCATTGGTGAGCAAGTGATGGAATGCTACATTTCTCCAAATCTGCTCTGAGAAAGCAACAAACTCATCTTGGATGGCCTCAGGGTGAACTATTCTTTTAATCTGTTCATTTAAAGGTCTATTAGCGCATCCAACAAGCAAGTTTCTGTTGCCAGCATGCTGCCATTACAGTCACTCTCGTTACTGCGGTTGACAGGCGGCGCATGAGGCATAGCAGTGTGCCAGACTACAGGCATTTCTGTAAAACGAAGTCATTTAAAGCACATAAAAGGCTACGAAGTGATGCGCAGGTGTCTTAGAAGCACGCTGACGCCCTCACACGTGCATTGGGGCGCTGCGGCGTTCTTTCATGCTGTCTGCGCAGTGTCACAGAGCTGGCATCCACAGAGATGCTGCGCGTGTGGAATGACAGCCTGGGTTTTCCCACTCTTCCTACAGTATGTTGCTAGGCAACCCCTGCCACGAAGAGCCGTCGGAGTGCCATTGGCCGCCTTCCTCGGCTCGATCATGCCTCATTAACCCGACAGCACCTCTCCTTGCTTACCGCCCGTCAAATCCGAGAGGCTCGCAGACGTGAGAGCCCACCACCACTGAGGTTAACAGAGTGTGAAAGTAACGGCAGGAATGAATACAAATCATCTTGAAATATGCTCGCGCTGCTCGCGGTAATGGCTTCCCCCTCTTGAGCATTATTGCTCTATTTGTACGAAGTCAAACACTGTCTCCCCAGGCTTGTGTGCCGCCTCATTGGCCAGCGATCTGCATCTAGAGACTGCCGTTTAAGCCGTGATCTCCTTTCACAGAGGGTTTACAGCTGTGGGAGCGTTTGCACACCTAGATGTCATTGCAGAGAATGTGAGACGGAGCGCAACAGATGCGTGGTTCTAGGCGGATTAACTCTCACACGCTGTTGCTACTGTACAGAAAGACAGAAACAGCGCAGGGTTTGATGGACTTTCCAATTGTCAGTCATTCAGGGGTTTAGGAGTAACAGTATTTGTCCTAATTCCTCTTCCTTCCCTAACTGTGCTTTGCCAAGTTGCTGATCACCAAATATGCACGTTGATGCATGTAAATGACGCATGAGGTTTTTGCTGTTTAGTTTAGTGTTTTTAAACACAAAAATTCCATTGGAAACACATCTGGTAAAAAATCATATTAATATTAGTTAAATTTATATATTATGGTTTTCATTTTAATTCAATTTTTATTGGTTTTATTTTTATTAGCTTTTGTATAATAAATTTAACATAGCATAACCTTTTTATGCTATCTTAGTGTTGTGATGCATCATATTGCGTCAAACATCAGTGCCTTGAATTTGATGCGAGCGGCTATTGGTAGCCAGTGTAACCTGATGAAGAGAGGGGTAACGTGAGCTTTCTTTGGTTCATTATCTTTAGTTTTAGTAAGTGATGATAAACCTGCACTCAAAACAGTCATATGACTTCCGAATATAGTCATATGGACTTTTATTATGTATGCTATTTTTTTAATCAGAAATGTCTATTTTATTTTTTTTTTTTATTTTTTTTTTAGTTATTATCGTTGTCATTATTATTGTTCTTTCAGATTCAAACACGACAAGCCTGCTCAATGTAGATTTGTTTCCTGGCAGCTCGAGTCCTGGAAGTGGCATTGAAACCAGCCAGTCAGATTGAAACGTTGCATTTTCACCCATATCTTGTCATATTTGTGTGCAACGTGCATCATATCGGTGGCATTTATTTTGAAGATGCAGCACACCAAACTAAACTATCACGGAAAAGAGATGTTTCCTCTCCTCAGTGGCCGTTCTTCAGATCAGTGCGAACGAAAGAAAGACAAAGACAGAAACAGAACGGTGTGGTTCTTTGGTGACAAATTTCTTCGGTGTTCTTTGCCTTGATGCTAATGCAGTCTGAAAGGATTCATGTCTGTCTGTCTGCTGCGCCCACGTTCACATCTTCTCATCTCTGCTTCCTCCCTTCTTTCTTTTCTTCCTCTCTTTCTCTTTCTCTATTAGCCACCTGTTTTCTGATCACGTCACAAGCGTTTACCGTCCTCGTTTGCGCCACACAGCTCAAGGAGAAACTTGACACTTGCAATTTACTGCAACAAGCTGCCAGTCTGGATGATAAAAACACCAAACACAAAGAGATGGATCTGCTGTGTGTGACACAATAAGCCCTGTCCTCGCGTCTCCCACAAGGCTTTAATCCAAGCCAACAGAATAAACTCGCCTCGTGGTGGTGTGTGTTGAGATGACAGGAAGTGAATGTGTTTGTTTGAACCGTGCGCCCACATCCCATAGTTTCTTTGATCCTGGTAACTAAAGTTGAATACGTGAGAAGCTTGACTAGTTGCAGGGATTTTGTTGTCGGCAGGAGTTCAGATGGCTTGAAACTCTCTCAAATTGGCCAGGAGCCATCCTTATTGTTTAGCCCGATGGCTGAGTTGTGCATGCTGAGCTGGGACGTCCCACAAACAAAATACTGCACTCTATTTGCAGTGATTTAAGGCACATTTTAAGTTTTTTTAGACTAGATTCACAATTGTTCTGTATCTCACGATTCATGAATCGGAGCATGTTTTAATAGACAAATGTTTTAATAACGTCTCTGATTTGAAATGCAAGAAAAATTCAACTAGTTGATGTGGTTCATCTCTTTTAATCAGTTCAAACTGTTGATGCAAATTAATTCAATTCTGAACTTCAGAAATGAGCTTTCATATATTAATGTGTAGGTAAATATTGTTAAGTATTGTGATATTGGTGCATACAAATGGAAATATATAAATATTTTTTGGTGTTTATTGATTTCTGCTGATTTAGTTCTTAAATCAAGGTTTTAAATTTTGTCACAACAGTTGATTGGTTGGAGGCATGATTTCTCATTTAATTGCAAACTGCAAATACATAAATGTGGAAATTTACACTACTGTTCAGAAATATATGGTCAGTTAATAAATAAATATTATATTAAATTATAATATTTAGCAAGGATGCATAAAATTAGTCAAATGTGACAGTAAAAACATTTATAATGTTACAAAATATTTATGTTTCAGTTGAACGCTGTTCTTTTGAACTTGTTATTCATCAAAGAATCCTGGAAAAAAAAAATGTATCAGGTTTCAAAAATTTGAAGCAGCACAACTGTTTTTAACATTGATAACAACAAGAAATGTTTCTTGAGCAACATATCAGCATATTAGAATGATTTCTGAAGGATCATGTGACACTGAAGCCTGGAGAAACGATGCTGAAAATTCAGCTTTGCATCAAAGTAATAAATTGCATTTTAAAATATATTAAAATAGAAAACAGTTATTTTACATGCATACAGGCATAATTTTTGGCCATATTTGCCAGCTCTGATCTTAACTTCTGAATCTGTCATTTCAGCGATGGAGTTCCATGAGAAGCTACATGACATGGCGATGAAGGAGGGACTGAAGGGAAGAAAACTCCACAAATCCATAGAGAGCTTCACCTGGAACATCACGATTCTGAAGGTGATCACAGCTGAGACTTTGAACAGCCGTATAACACCTGTGAAAAATTCTGCTCCCATTTGAGATGACGATTTGCATATATTTTACCATAAGAAGATTTTAACACTCAGACGTGCTTCTTATGATTTAAGATGCTGTGATGTATTGCAGTTAACATCTTGAATATTTAATGAGTATTAATAGTTTCTCAACCAATGTGGCAGTTTTGGGACACTGACTGTTTAATTCGGGGTTGTGGAATAAAAAGCAAATAGACTGTAATAGAATTCAGAACAGCACCGTTAACTAGATTTGCATTTCCTGAAGGAAATACCTCAGTACTTGCACAATGCAGTCAAAGAAACGTGTTACAGGTTGAGTATGTTTAGGTGTTCAGCATTAATGAAATCCTGCAGTATAAAGGTGGCTATTGATTCATTATTTTCAATCATTAGAACTTAGATTTTGCATATTGTCACAACCATTCACAGAACTTAAAAGCAACAATATTCATAAAAATGTATTATTTATTACATAAAATGAGTAGCACCTCAGTTTTTTTTAAAATTTAAAATAGCATTATTTGTGAATAATTTTGGCATTTTTCACTCAGAAAGTGCGTAAGCTCAAATCAGCGAGGCCTATGCTCAATCAGTTTTAAAAAGAAATGCATAACCTGTGCTAATTAAAACAAGCTGATATATATAGATCCAAATAGAACCCAACATTTCTTCATAATATAGCATACGAAAATTGTAAGCAATTTTTTGTAGGCCAATCATCTTTGACCAGGAACAACACAAGTGTAACAAGGTGAAAAATACCCTCCAAAATACAAAAATGTTATATATTTATTTATATCTTATTTCTTTTTTGTAGTTGTTATACCATGTGTGAGCAAAGTCAGTACGTTTTAGTCCAATGCAATAATATTAACTAGCATCTTACATCGGGTAATACTATACACATTCATATTTTTAGTAGAATTATTTTTTATTGTTACTGGGATATGAATTACATACTCCATCTTTAAGTAGTGTGACATTTTCAGGTCCAATACAATCAAATGTGAAACATTAGCTGAGTATGTAGCTAAGTTTAAGATTGTCTGATCATTTCTGTTTTTCAGCCTGTTTTTTTTTCATGAATGTCTTCTGGTGCCTAAAACACACACACAGCATTGGAAATAAGATGTTTAAATGGAGGTCATTTTAAACTGAAATGCTCCCGCTGGACAGAATCGATTTGAGGGACATCACAGCATTAAAGAGTATTTAGGTGGCGATTTGGTTTGCTTAAAGAACATCAATGAGAATTAAACAGTGAATGTGTCTGTGATTACACAAGCCTGTTATTCAAAACAGAGCCATTGAGTTAAAAATTACTAGTGTTCATCACAGCCACATCTACTGCAAACACACATGACAGTGTTCACTGTGGCCAAACCGTTTACACCAGTATATGTCTCCTGTGACGTATCACTCAGTACTCCAGTACTTGCATGTTGATAAATCTCAAAAATGTCACTCCAGATATATGCTGCGTGTACTGTACTTAAATTGTACTTGAGGTGGCCGTGCCTCATGTGATCTGTCACGGTGTGTTGATGATAAAAACTAGTGGTAGACATATTGACCAGGCTTAACCCTCTGGGGTCGACAAACACGGATACGCGTTCTGAGGCAGATTTTCCTGATAAGGCTGAAATGAGCTTGAATTACTCTGCCATTTTTGATCGTACAGATAAGAACAATACACCATTCGGATCTGTGAGGGGTCTACTTTTATTTGTATACGCTCATAATAACAACTAAACTTTGTGCTTTTGAAGAATAAAGAAAACAAACAGGGTGCGTTCTCAGTCTTCTCCGTCTCACTAAAATGAACTGTAACTCAGCAAATACTTCACACAGAGACATGAGAAATATATCTATAGAAAGCTTGGCATGTCTACTCTTAAATGAAGTAAGTCTTACCGAAAACAAATATTCTGTGATAAAGTAATCCATATGAAACCAAGGACATGTCCAGTTTTTCCGTCTGGTCTCATTATCTCTAATTAGATCAGGCCCACGCGCTGCTCGCACTATTGATATTACAACCAATATTTAACCATGCTGAGATTATTTATTAGCAGTAGAGTTAGCTTCCTTTGTGCTAGTGCATAATTTGCATTCACATTAACATTTTTGTTGTCAAATACAAATATTTTGAGATTGTTTAAAATAAATGTTTATACACACGCACATATACGTATACATTTGTGTGTGCGTGTAAGCTATTATAGTATTTGTAGTATTTTGAATTACCCTTTTTATATTTTCATTTTTATTTAAATTTTAGGCCTAGTCATTTTATGTTTTTGTTATTTATTAGTTTTTTTTACTATATTTTTATTTAGCTTTTATTTTATAGTATTTAATATTTTACATTTTTTTATATTTTCATTTTTTAATTACATTTAGTTTGTCACTTTATCATTTTTTACAATATTTTTTTCTTTAGCTTTACATAATTTACTAATACATAAGGTTTTTTGTGAATTTTTTCAAATACAAAAATGTATTACATACTATTTAAAATAAAATGTTTTAAATGCTATATATAGCAAGAGAGAGAAATGTGTGTGCTATTTAAGTTATTATAGTATTTTTTTATTATTTATTCATATTTTGAGTGAGCTTTTTATATTTTCATTGAAAAAAAAAAAAAAATTATATATATATATATATATATATATATATATATATATATATATATATATATATATATATAATTTTTTTTTTTTTTTTCATTTTAGTATTAAACTTACAGTACGTATGAAACAAAAAAATAAAAACATTTATTTTAGTATAATGATTACCTAAATACTGGGCATTACAGTACGACCTGCAGTAGATTCTCAGCTGCTTGGTTACAAGTTAGTGCCAAGTTACAACAGTGATAAGAACAAGTCTTTGCATGAATTTGAGAATATTTTCTGCGATAATACTTGTATCCAGTTATTACTGACTGAGACCCCTTGTCTCTGCTTGTGTGTGTTTTTAGGGCCAGGCCGATCTGCTGAAACACGCTCGAGCGGAAGTGCTGGAAAACGTGAAACAGATCCACTACGCCGCCCTCACCTGTAACCTGGCCAAGGGAGGAGCGGGACCCTCGTCTGTGTCGGGATCCAAGGTCCGCCGCAGCCTGGACGCCATCCCGGAGACTACGGCGGAGAAGGCCGTCGGGGAGGACTACATCACAGACGAGGAGAACTGAGGGTGCCGAAGCGTTCCGCCAGATCCCATAAATCCTCTCCCAGGTTCGGCGTGTACCGAGAGAACATTTCGAAAGATCTCAGCGTGTCTCGCCCGCAGGATGCTTCAGAACGAAACCGAGCCAAGGCCTCCTCTACTTCCCGTTCCCGTCCCCTGTCCGTGTCTCTCCGGGGTCAGGTGGGTGTCGAAGCGGCCGAACTGGCCGAACTTCGCTCCAGGTCTTTTTACAAGCACAAACTCTGAGTATTAGGAGGAATTGGAACTGGAGCCATGAATGTAACGAGACGTCGTGTGTGAGGAAAGAAGGAAGCTGTTTACAATAAAGAACTACTTCGTGTTCTGTCTGCCAAAATAGTATGTGTGTGTATATACAGTATAAATATATATATGGAGATCTGTTACCTTTTTTTGCTATGTGAACTTTTAATGGATCAGATTATTTTGTTATGAGAAATGGATGTTTTAAAGAGCTCATATTTTATTTGCTTGTACAGAAGTTGAGATGTGGCTCTTACGAGACGGCCCCTGGCCCTTTATGGGCTTTTTGTAAATTATTTGTATAAATGCAGGAGGATTTTGAGGATGTGGTTCGAGAGAGAATCTAGTTTTAGATATTACCAGCAGCTACTGTACATGTGAATAGGTGAGAGTCTCTGGATGATAGTTTTGTCTTCTTTGGCCACGTCCACAGTGCAAAATTTAAATGCATTTACATGTAGTCAATTAGCAGATGGCTTTATCCTAAGCAACTTACAAATTAAAATTCCTTAAACTGTCATTCTGTGTGTGTACAGAAAACAGGACCAAAAATTCCGCATAAAGTGTTCCTAAAAAAAGACACATGAAAGCCAACAGTTTAACCCAGTGGTTCTCAACCTTTTTCACTCCAACGCCCAAAATGTTTATATTTACACAACAATATTTGATATTTGTCCCCCTTAATTTAAAGGATTAAAAATGTAGTTTACTCACAATTTTTATTCTATAAAATATATCAGAGTATGGCATGCCGAAAAGAAAAAATATATTCATTAAAAAAAAAATGGCCTAAATGTTTTAAGATTGTATTAATTTACATCGTTTTTTTACATGACTTTTCCCGGTCTAGCAATTCAAATTAATTACAATATAAATATAAAAAAAACCCGAAGGCCTCACATAATATGAAAGATTAAGGATAAGGATTAAGAAAAAAAAATGTTTTACAATTTTTACTGTAGTTTATCATGCTTTCTTATATGCCCTATATATATAAAATTTTGGAGAATGGCATGCCTAAAACCTGTATATTCCTTATAAAAATGCCCTAAATGTAATTATATTAATTTACATGATTTTTCCAGGTCTAAAAATTTAAAATTAATTCTATTGAAAACTATAATCTTTTTTAAGTCCTCTCGAGCCCCCTGTGGAAGTTTTGCTCATGTTGAGAACCATTGGTTTAAGCAGCTTGGTGTTAGCTGTTGGTGATGAAAGAAATATTAGTTGTCTTGTGTAGAACATTGTTTCAGTCTTTTTACTTTAAAATGTCATTTAATGTTCCTTGCCATTTCTTTAAACCAAATTTCACTCATAAATTGCTGGCAAATTTGAAAGTAATTAGAAAGTAAATCCTACACCAGATTTTCCTCGGGGAATGAGTGACAGCCGTATTTCCCTGCAGTGTGTACGTGGCCTTTGAGAGCAGACTGAATACTGTACGTCAAGTGTTATGATTAAAGCTTCTCAAGCATTCCTGGAAATGAGATTCTGCCTTGTTGCTGAAGTTCTGTCTTACATTGCCTTTTTTAACCCAACTTCTTCTAATTGCTTCTAGTTTGTAAGTGTTTGTTCCTGGCTCATTCCGTTGGTCTTCTCATTGTGCCATTCTACTGTTGGACCCTGTGAACCACTTCCATTGGATTATACACATTGTGACCAGAGATTAAACTGGACATGAAAAGAAACAAGTTTGTTTATACATTTCAGTGCTGTCATTGTGTATTTATAATTATAGTTAACCATTTATACCAGTAAGGAGTGGATGATAGTTTCTAAGAGATATCAGTTTTCTTTAACTCTGTTAAGACCCAATGCTCTGAAATAAACCATGTTAAGTACATTCTTTAACTGTTTCGAGTTTCTTAAGGCACCCAAACCAGTATAAAAGTTTGGGGCCAGTAAAAAAAAAAAAAAGATTTTGAAAGAGGTTTCTTCTGCTCACCAAGCCTGCATTTATTTGATTAAAATGCAGTAAAAACAGAAATACTATTACAATTTAAAATAGCGGTCTTCTGTGTGAATCTATTTTAAAGTTTAATTTATTTCCGTGATCAAAGCTGAATTTTTAGCATCATTACTTCAGTGTCACATGATCCTTCTGAAATCATTCTCATATGATGATTTGCTGCTTTTTTTATTCTTTTATTTATTTATTTTTTTTCCCAAGAATCGCTGATGAATATTAAAAAAAATCGCAAGATATAAAAAAAGATTTAAAACTATATATAAACTTGCAATTCTGAGAAAAAGAAAGAATAGCAAAACATAGACTCGGAATTGACTTTTTTTCTCGCAATTAAGAGAAAAAATGTTGTTGTTTTTTTTTTTTTTTTTTTTTTTTTTTCTTTACCATCACAGAATAAAAATAAAATTAGGTAATTAATAAATCGGGTAATTAAGGCTTATCTCAGAATTATCTCAAAATTGTAAAAAATAAAATAAAAAATTGTGAAATAAAAAGTTGCTTTTACTTTTTTTAAACCTCTGGTGGAAACGAGCTTCTTTAGTTTAATAATAATAATAATAATAATAATTTATATACAATTAAAACTTACTAACACCAAACTTTTGAAGGGTGTATATATATCCTTGGATTTCATGAAAGGTTTTATGAGATCTCAGTTACATTGGATTTGCAGTTATTCTATTAAACTTAATCTAGTTATCTAGAGTTCATGAGATCAAGTGAATGCGTCCAGGTAAGACAGACAAAGAGGCAGTGAAAGCAGCGTCTGTCGTGTAGGTGAAAGATCATTAAATCACGGGCCTCTGGCGCTCGCTGGACTCTAAAGTACACAGTAATGACACCTGAAAGAGATGATATACACTCTCTACCTCTGTTTACCTTCCAGCCATTAGATGAATCACACTTGGCTCTTGCTCATGAGCTTGCGTAACAGCAATCGTAATAATGATTGCGACGAGAGTCTCTGGTGTTATTACCCAATAGATCTCTCTCAGACGGCTGCGTTTGAACACGGCCCATCCTGAGAGATCTATAGCAACCCCAGAGAGCCAGTGCAGATATTTCACTCGATGACATGACGCTCACGGACTGAAGGCATTACTATTGATTACATTACAATTTGTGGAAAGCGATGGAAAAACCCCAGGGACATCTGGGACTGTTGCTGGGGATACCTGGAAAGGTTTGACTCGAAATGGGGCAAAGTCATTTATGTTTCATCTACTCTAATGTGGCATTATGAGGAAACTCTTCCACAAGACCTGATGCGTTTGTTCTAGATTTTTAGAAACATCTGTGAAAAATGTGACTCTCTCCATCACGATACAACATGCATCAAAAAGATTACCAATAAAACTGCTTTTTTTTCCTCACAAATTATGCTATCAATATAATTTCAGTAAAGAAAAAAGCTTTAAAGATGTACAGGAATTTGAAAATTCATATTTGGTAGAAGAGTTTGTTTCTTCAGATTTGGAGAAATGTGGCATTCCATCACTTGCTCACCAATGGATCCTCTGCAGTGAATGGGTGCCGTCAGAGTGAAACCGCTGAAATAATAACTTTAAATTGTTGCTCCTGACCAAAATACCAGTCTATAATCTATATTAATGCATTTTCCAGTGATAAAGTCCTACATGTTTGTTCTGCTTGATCTTAGCATATTTCTCTTCTAAATCAGAGTAGATGACGTTCTCACTGGAGAAAGCAACATTGCTTTTATGACTAGAGGATTCATATTTTAGCTGCAAGCAATGGCAACAGTTAACTGATGGACTGGAGTGGTGTGGATTTTTGTGACGTTTTTATCAGCTGTTTGGACTCTCATTCTGACGGCACCCATTCACTGCAGAGCCTCCATTGGTGAGCAAGTGATGGAATGCTACATTTCTCCAAATCTGTTCTGATGAAGAAACAAACTCATCTACATCTTGTATGGCCTGAGGGTGGCTACATTTTCAGTAAATTTTCATTTTTGGGTGAACTATTCCTTTAATGACATTGCACTGGAGAAACCTGAATAAAACCCGACGATCAACATCTGCATCTCCCAATATTTTTAACACACACACAAAAATAAAATAAATTTCTACTAATAAAAAAAAAATATATATATATAAAGTCATTTTTTTTAAGATAAATCAATGCTAGATATGATGTTAGAATAAACAAGAATAATATCTTAAATTAAATTATAAACAAGTCTTACAAATACATTCGTCTTGTGGGAAGAAAATAATTCAAATTGTTATTCAATGAGCATAATTCACAAATAAGGGGAAGCTGAAGATTTTCACTGTTCTTCACAAAATGTGCACAAAATAAATTGTAGAGTCAACGTTTACAACTATCAGTGCCAAGAAAGAAAATCCAGTTTCCCAATGCTCCTCAAGACATTGTGGTGACGTTCATGTGCACTTATCTAATAAATATGATCACTGCTTGAAGGCAGAAGAAGCCACAACATGCACGCTGACAGTAAATCACTGCTGCCATGCCTTCAAAGCTTCGCAATCCTCTTCTTTAGGTTTGTACTAGAAATCAGAAAGAATGTACTTTTGCTATACCTCACAGAAGTGTCTTGTTAGATTAGTTTACATTAAAGTTCCTTCGAGTTGATGCCTACCACAGGCTTCAAGATCTGCATTGGATCATGGTGTGGAGTGAACAGAACCAGTCAACAATCACAGAACAAGATATACAAACACAGCTGAGAACATCAGCCCATGTCTGAGCCAAATACCTGAGTTTAAGTGTTTAGTTACAAACACTCAAGGTGTTGGCGCGTGAAGGCCTTGTTTGATTCATATCATCTTCAAAATCAAATTAAACAGAGTGGTTTTAGTTTTTATGTTGTTATATTGCTCCCTGGGCAGCTGCAACAAAGCAAAAGAAACAATAAAGCACAATTGAGGCCGTCAAATGGAAGCCAAGCTAGATGCATTTACTCACATGCCATTTCTGCAAAGCAATCAATCTGTTCCCTGCAAAACAACAGAGTTCATAGAGTTCTCTCACACAATGGATACAATATCATTTTCATGGCAGGTTTCATTCGGAGTGAACCTGAGGCCTGTGTATTGACTCCATCAGTGACCTCTAATTCACTGCGGCTTTGATCTACATTCACCATCAGAATAAAGAGCTCCCCTAAGTCTATAGAGCTATTTTGACCTCCCAGATGAAAATGTTATTGCTCAGAGGTTGTTCTTTCATAGTTCAGGAGATGAGATGAGGTCGCAGTTGTTTCAACTTTTTTTTTTCTCATATGTATCTTGTAAAATTCATTTAGAGAAATAAACATAAACAAGCCAGTTATTTACACAGTAAAAGAATAGAGCTCTAAAAGGAGTTTGAATAACAGCTCAGATCTTTTGGTGCGTTTAAATCATTTTCATATACTGTATATTTCAAAATCTACTAAAAATGCACGTGTTCTATGTTTCAAAATATATTTAGGCTACTTGTGGAACTAGCCACAGCTAGACAGACCTTCTTCTCAAACCTTATAAACAGTAACTTAAACAACTCTCGCACTCTTTTTGCTACTGTGGAGAGACTGACAAACCCCCCAAATCAGATTCCCAGTGAAATGCTCTCCGACAGTAGATGCAATGAGTTTGCTTCCTTCTTTTCTGAGAAGATCAGTAATATCAGAAAGGAGATTGGCATATCTACCTTTGCACAGGTCACACAGATTCGACCGCAATTTCAAAAAGAAGTGACTATGCCTGTTTTTGAAGCAATTGATTGCAAAATTTTGAAAGAAATAGTACAGCACCTTAAATCATCAACCTGCTATCTTGACACACTTCCCACATCTTTTTTCAAAAGTGTGCTTAACTGTTTATAAGCAGATCTCTTAGAAGTGGTGAATGCCTCACTTCTTTCTGGGACTTTTCCAAACTCCCTGAAAACTGCAGTTGTTAAGCCCCTTCTGAAAAAGCGCAATCTTGATAACACAATGTTGAACAACTATAGACCAATATCAAATCTTCCGTTCATAGGTAAGATTATTGAAAAGGTCAGCTGAACAACTACTTAAACTCAAATGGATACCTGGACAATTTTCAATCTGGTTTCCGAGCACATCATAGCACAGAGACAGCACTCATTAAGATAATAAATGATATTCGCTTCAATTCTGATTCTGGCAAAATATCAGTGCTGGTACTACTAGATCTTAGTGCTGCGTTTGACACTGTTGATCATAACATACTACTAGAGAGACTGGAAAACTGGGTCGGACTTTCTGGGATGGTACTCAAATGGTTCAGGTCATACTTAGAAGGGAGAGGTTATTATGTGAGTACAGGAGAGCATAAGTCTAAGTGGACGTCCATGACATGCGGAGTCCCACAAGGCTCAATTCTTGCACCGCTCTTGTTTAGCCTGTATATGCTCCCACTAAGTCAAATAATGAGAAAGAACCAAATTGCCTATCACAGCTATGCTGATGATACGCAGATTTACCTAGCCTTATCTCCAAATGACTACAGCCCCATTGACTCCCTCTGCCAATGCATTGATGAAATAAACTGTTGGATGTGCCAGAACTTTCTTCAGTTAAATAAGGAGAA
The DNA here is from genome assembly GCA_036784905.1 of Acrossocheilus fasciatus. Classification (NCBI taxonomy): domain Eukaryota; kingdom Metazoa; phylum Chordata; class Actinopteri; order Cypriniformes; family Cyprinidae; genus Acrossocheilus; species Acrossocheilus fasciatus. The sequence goes on from CM071953.1 coordinate 32,456,673, forward strand.
AACTGAAGTCATTGCATTTGGAAACAAAGATGAAGTTCTCAAGGTGAATGCATACCTTGACTCTAGGGGTCAATCAACTAAAAACCAAGTCAAAAATCTTGGGGTGTTTCTGGAGTCAGACCTTAGTTTTAGTAGTCATGTCAAAGAAGTAACTAAATCAGCTTACTATCATCTCAAAAACATTGCAAGAATTAGATGTTTTGTTTCCAGTCAAGACTTGGAGAAACTTGTCCATGCCTTCATCACCAGCAGGGTGGATTATTGTAATGGTCTCCTCACCGGCCTTCCGAAGAAGACCATTAGACAGCTGCAGCTCATCCAGAACGCTGCTGCCAGGATTCTGACTAGAACCAGAAAATTTGAGCATATTACACCAGTCCTCAGGTCCTTACACTGGCTCCCAGTTACATTTAGGATTGATTTTAAAGTACTTTTACTCGTTTATAAATCTCTAAATGGCCTAGGACCTGAATACATTCGAGATATGCTCACTGAATATAAACCTAACAGACCACTCAGATCATTAGGATCGAGTCAGTTAGAAATACCAAGGGTTCACACAAAACAAGGGGAGTCTGCTTTTAGCTATTATGCCGCCCGCAGTTGGAACCAGCTTCCAGAAGAGATCAGATGTGCTAAAACATTAGCCACATTTAAATCCAGACTCAAAACTCATCTGTTTAGCTGTGCATTTGTTGAATGAGCACTGTGCTACGTCCAAACTGATTGCACTATGTATAATCACTTTCTATTCTTAAATGTTTTAAATTCTTTTAAAATCAATTTTTAAATCACTTTGTTTTTATTGTTGTGATTATTATTATTTTTAATAACTATTTCAATTCCTTTTATGTAAAGCACTTTGAATTACCACTGTGTATGAAATGTGCTATATAAATAAACTTGCCTTGCCTTGCCTTACTTAAATATATTTTCTACAAGTTTATCTTTTTGTATATTTTTGAAAATATATTTTTCTTTGAATTATACAGTCTCACCTTTGCATCAAATTACAAAAAAATAAAATAAATAAACAAATAAAAATAAAATAATAAAATAAACTAACACTAATTGGACGGTATGAGAGCGATGTAAATTTGACATCGTTCTCTCTTCTGACTGCCTTTATCAGTCTATCTCAATTTTTTTCTAGGATTTTCATTTTATGAGGGCTCAGCCCCCCAATGAGGGTTTATAACATATATATAGGCTATATATAGGCCTACAGTGTTTCCCATTCATTAACTAGACTGTTACGGCCCACTTTCAGCATTTCACAAGATTTGTAGCGAGAGGCGTTTGTAAACGTGTTTTCCCTGAATCTGGAGTTTTCCATCAAATTAAAAGCTCATAGGTTTATCTCTTGCAAGCAAGGACTAAAATAAACAGACACACACAGAAAATACTGTCCAGGCAGAGCATGCTCAGTGTTTATTGAAAGAAAAATATAAATATTGGAAAGGGGGTTTATATGAATGTATTTCTGAAGGGAACTGGTTTCAGAGAAGTTTCGAAGACATTTTTCTCTTTCATCACTGTTGTTCCAAAAGCGCCCCCTGCTGTCAGAGAGTGAAATTCTTTTTTGTTTTATGTAGGTTTTAGCATAATTTCACTGACTCAAAGCATTCTGTTTTTGCTTCAAATGTTGAAATGGTATAATCAAATTTAAATAAAAAACTGCTCATGCTACATGTGTGTAGCATCTTTGTTTGCATTATGATAAAATTATTTTATTATTTAAATTATTATTTTAGATTATTAGGCTAAATATGTTGCAAACTGCAAAAACAGTTCGACGGCCAGGAAAAAAAAAACACATTTATGGCCGGTAAATTTTCTCAAATCAGCAGAATATTTTGTTTGTATTGTGATTAAAATGGCAGATGTGGCAAAAGGCAAATTTAAGCCCTGCTTGCAAGTGTAGAAATTAGGTCAAAAGTATTGTAATTTCTTCACTTTAGAGTAAGGCAAAATAATATACCTATGTTTTGGTAAATGACTTATAATACCATCAAAAAAGCTATGCATGAGATCTAACGATATTCTTATAAATTAGCATGGGTCTCTTAAATATATTTATATTTTTTAAATGTGAAAAAGTATAAAAGTTTTTAAATTATGAGAGTATCAGCAGGTACCTTCTTGAGCCACGGCACAACATTTAGGTAAAATGGGCCAATATGAAAAGAGAACAACACAGGTCATTTCAGCTTAAATCGTTTTATTTTTAACAGTAAATTGACACTATTGTCTTTAGTGTGCCATAGCAACACCATAAATGTATTTCATTAAATAGAAAGTTGAATGAATAATTAAGCAATGCAATTAAAAATGAACTGATCATGTTGTATACAGTCATGGCCAAAAGTTTTGAGAATAACATAAATATTAGTTTTCACAAAGTTTGCTGCTAAACTGCTTTTAGATATTGGTTTCAGTTGTTTCTGTGATGTACTGAAATATAATTACAAGCACTTCATACGTTTCAAAGGCTTTTATCGACAATTACATGACATTTATACAAAGAGTCAGTATTTGCAGTGTTGGCCGTTCTTTTTCAGGACCTCTGCAATTCGACTGGGCATGCTCTCAATCAACTTCTGGGCCGAATCCTGACTGATAGCAACCCATTCTTTCATAATCACTTCTTGGAGTCAGAATTAGTGGGTTTTTGTTTGTCCACCCGCCTCTTGAGGATTGACCACAAGTTCTCAATGGGATTAAGATCTGGGGAGTTTCCAGGCCATGGACCCAAAATTTCAACGTTCTGGTCCCCGAGCCACTTAGTTATCACTTTTGCCTTATGGCACGGTGCTCCATCGTGCTGGAAAATGCATTGTTCTTCACCAAACTGTTGTTGGATTGTTGGAAGAAGTTGCTGTTGGAGGGTGTTTTGGTACCATTCTTTATTCATGGCTGTGTTTTTGGGCAGAATTGTGAGTGAGCCCACTCCCTTGGATGAGAAGCAACCCCACACATGAATGGTCTCAGGATGCTTTACTGTTGGCATGACACAGGACTGATGGTAGCGCTCACCTTTTCTTCTCCTGACAAGCCTTTTTCCAGATGCCCCAAACAATCGGAAAGGGGCTTCATCGGAGAATATGACTTTGCCCCAGTCCTCAGCAGTCCATTCACGATACTTTCTGCAGAAGATCAATCTGTCCCTGATGTTTTTTTTGGAGAGAAGTGGCTTCTTTGCTGGCCTTCTTGACACCAGGCCATCCTCCAAAAGTCTTGGCCTCACTGTGCGTGCAGATGCACTCACACCTGCCCGCTGCCATTCCTGAGCAAGCTCTGCACTGGAGGTGCCCTGATCCCACAGCTGAATCAACTTTAGGAGACCAAAGTTTTGAGAATGACACAAAAACATCCTCCGAGAGCAACTTCTCCCAACCATCCAAGAACAGTTTGGTGACGAACAATGCCTTTTCCAGCATGATGGAGCACCTTGCCATAAGGCAAAAGTGATAAGTAAGTGGCCTGGGGAACAAAACATTGAAATTTTGGGTCCATGACCAGGAAACTCCCCAGAACTTAATCCCATTGAGAACTTGCAGTCAATCCTCAAGAGGCGGGTGGACAAACAAAAACCCACAAATTCTGACAAACTCCCAGCATTGATTATGTAAGAATGGGCTGCCATCAGTCAGGATGTAGCCCAGTAGTTGATTGACAGCATGCCAGGACGAATTGCAGAGGTCTTGAAAAAGAAGGGTCAACACTGCAAATATTGAGTCTTTGCTTAAACTTAATGTAATTGTCAATGAAAGCCATTGGCACTTATTAGATTAGATTCAACTTTATTGTCATTACACAAGTACAGGTACAGGGAAACGAAATGCAGTTTAGGTCTAACCAGAAGTGCAATAGCAGCAAGTGCAGTATATACAATGGTTGAATAAGTGCAGGACAAGGATATGTACTGAATATATGTATAAATATATATAGAAAGATGGTTATTAATATAAACAGAATTTACAGGTGAATATGTATAGTGAATAAATATACAGATGGCTATTACTATAAACAGAATTTACAGGTGATATGTACTATCAATATAATATACAGGTGACTATTACTATAAACAAGGTGTAAAAGTGCAGTGGAAGTGATTGCATATTACAATTAGACATACGGTGCAAAATGTTAATGTAAACATTGATAATGTAAACAACAGTCGGCGGTGCAAATGAGCATAGTCCAATTTAGGTATGGTAGTGCAAGATACAAAAGTAAACAGTTGTTACTGTAATAAAAATTTACATTCAGTAGTGCAAATAAGGCAGATGTGAGGTAGGAGAGAAGAGTTAATAATATATGAGGAAGTGGATCAACGGGGGTTAGAGTTCAGTAAAGAGACAGCTCTGGGGAAGAAACTGTTCTTTAGTCTGCTGGTCCTGGTCCGGAGGCACCTGAAACGCCTACCGGAGGGCAGGAGAGAAAAAATGAAATGCTTGTAATTTTACTTCAGTATACCATAGTAACATCTGACAAAAAGATCTAAAAACACTGAAGCAGCAGACTTTGTGAAAATTAATATTTATGACATTCTCAAAACTTTTGGCCACGACTGTAGGTGTGTGTTTCTGTGCATTGGTGTGTTTTGTGTGCATGTATGTGTGTATGCTTGTATTTTTTTAAAGACTGTTAAGGTTTAGTATGGATACATATCTACAGTAGGCCTATAAACCTATTGACACCCTCAATTTCTGTGTAAAAGTGTGTGTGTGTGTGTGTGTGTGTATGCAGCCCATTTTACTGACATCTTCCTTTCTTTCCCTTTCTCTTCTCACTGTTTCCTTTCTTTGCTCTTGCCATACTGTCTGCAATGCAATTTTTTTGAAAAGACTGTTATGGATACATATCTAAGCCTATAAACCCATTTTCACCCTCAATTTCTGTCTAAAAGTGTGTGTGTGTGTGTGTGTGCGGCCCATTTTAGCTTAACCAGCCATTTCTACCTAAAAAATCAATTTTTTTTTTATAAATGAATTATTTTTTATTTAAAAGAGCACGCCAAAACATTGTTCAAATGAAAATGGCAACATGATCGTTTTATAAAGTATGCATTCGTATGTGCTTCATTTTCACTGGAGGAAACAGCTGTGGTGTATGAATGAATGAATGAGGCATTTATATAGCGCTTTATTGTGTATTGCAATACTCCCAAAGTGCTTTACAATCATGTGGGGGGTGGGGGGGTCTCTCCTCAACCACCACCAGTGTGCAGCATCCACTTGGATGATGCGACTGCAGCCACAGGACAACGGCACCAGTGCGCTCACCACACACCAGCTACAGGTGGAGAGGAGAGAGAGATAGAGCCAATCAAGTGGATGGGGATTATTGGGAAGCCATGATTGACAAGGGCCAGTAAAGGGAATTTGGCCAGGACACCGGGGTTACACCACTACTCTTTACAATGAGTGTCATGGGATTTTTAATGACCACAGAGAATCAGGACCTTGGTTTAACGTCTCATCCGAAAGATGGTGCTTTTTTTACAGTATAGTGTCCCCGTCACTATACCGGGGTGTTAGAACCCTCACAGACCACAGGGTGAGCACCCCCTGCTGGCCTCACTAACACCTCTTCCAGCAGCAACCTAGTTTTCCCAGGAGGTCTCCCATCCAGCTACTGACCAGCTCAGCCCTGCTTAGCTTCCATGGGCAACCGGTCTTGGGCTGCAGGGTGATATGGCTGTGGCTATATACATATATCGGTAGTCATAAAAAAAAGTCCCCTTTTGATGAGGGGGAACGCAGTGAAAACGTAGGCTACAGTAGATGGGGAACCGAATGCTACCCCATGATATTTTGTAAACTGTATTTATGACAAAGAACTGCACAGATGCAGATATTATAACAATCTATCGATAAACACACACCTTGTCCTCTGTTTCTGTCTGCGCCGCCGCGGTCTGCAGATTGAAAAAGAATGCGCTGGAGGAGCCAATCGAAGTCTGCCGCCGTATTAATGTGAAAGTTAAAGGGGATTGAGGCGATCATGAATTCGTGTACAGTTTATGGAGCTAATCGCAAAATTTTAGGGGGGCTGAATAGTCAAAAATGGCCTAGCGACGCCCATGCTTCTCTCCAAGTTTACCCAACTATTACACCTTCTGCTGCTGAGAAACATGAAATGTGACAAATGCCTATGTAACGCTTCTTCTGGGGGCAATGTTTAAATTGTGTTTTACTTACGGCGGTTCGGGATGATGATCAAATGTGAGTGTGTTGCTGCAGAAAGAAAATGTTAATATTTTAAATAGGCCTATTTTTTTTTATGACTACCGATATATATATATATACCGATACCGATATATAACCATTAAAACCATTACATTTTCTATTGTGTTTTGGGCAGGGTTCTATTCAGCAGGGTATATATGGTTATATATCGGTATCGGTATATATATATATATATTGGTAGTATGTGATGAGCTGGTATGTGATGAGTTCTATTGGTGGGATGTTAAATCCTATTGGAAAAATGTCCAAAACACACTACAAAAAATGAATTTTGTAATGGTTTTACTGGAAAAAGCTAATGGTTTATAATGGTATTTTAATGGAAACCATTGGAATTTCTGTGATGGTTTCTACTGTTATTTTTTTTTTTAGGAGGATATATATATTTTACCTTTTACCTCTGTTAATTAACAGTTTATTTTGCATCATAATTTTGAGATGTAAAAATCAGAATTGTGAGAAAAATGTGGCAATTATCCTGCCTTTCTTTTAATGTGGAAACGGGTTTCCATATATTGTATCTTGGTAGTGAAAACGCTTTCAACAGCTTTGTGATATTCAGAAGCTCAGCAAATCTGATCAGAGTTTGAGTCATTGTTTAAATCTTTTGTGAAACTCTAGAGGAGAAATTTAAAGTTTTTTCTCAGGAGAAAAAATATTGAGTGTCGGTGGCATGTAAAAGGCGTTACTTTTCAGCGGGACTGAGCGACAGCCAGAGGGCTTCTCTTTTCACATGTGGAGTCAAGCATTCGACAAGCAATGTCGAGGCTTGCTTCTTAACTAACCCCTCCGAGTCCCTCTGTCCTATAACGGGCTGTTTTGTTGTGGCACCTCCTGCACTTCAGACGCAGATTGTGTCCCTGCTGGGATCATGGCCAGGACACAGACCTCGAGGCTGGACAAAAACAGCCAGCAAATAGCTTCCATAAACGCATACAAGCTGCTTAGATGGCTAATGGTGGCCTATTTCTCCAGTGTTAAATCCTCTCTCCTCGCATAAAGACCATTGAGAATACAACCGCTCTCTCCTGAGAAGGGAGATGAGATAAAGTCCAAAGACTCTGTAAGTGACAGTTTATCACAAACACCTTGCTTTCTTTCAGTCTAAAAGAGAGATTGTTTATTCTAGTGTCTTGTTAAAGGAACAGTTCACCCAAAAAGGAAAATTCTGTCATTGTTTACTCACCTTCATGTCATTCAAACTCGCATGGTGGTATTTTTTCCCATGAAGTACAAAAGCAGGATTTGTAAAGGGAATCTGTAAGTCAAAAAAATCTCCTTTAGTGTTCCACAGACAAAAAATAAATCAATAAATAACCTCACATGGGTCTGAAATAACATGGTTTTATATTGAAGAGGGAAACTTCCAGCAGAGAGAAGAAACTGGAACATGCTTCTGCTTTTGTTTGAAGGATATTGCGGGATGTGGATCGTACCCTGATGGCATACAGATGCATTTTTTAGTTTCTGAATTAAATGTGCTGTAAACCCAGCTGTTGTGATTTATTTTCCTCTTAATCATGTGGAAGTGTTTATGTAAAAGCGTACCTCCAAGATTAAAACATCACCTGACACCAAATTCAATTTCGCGCTGAGATGAGCCAAACTAAATACACGGGTCAGTGAGTGCTTTGAGTTAAAAACAAATGTGAAAGAACAACTTCAAACTATTTTATCTGATCTAAGAAAATCACATCTCAACTGTGCAGAACTGATAATAAATTAAGAGCTGGGACTTTGACTTTGGGTGATGAAGAAAAAAAAAGAACACTATCTGAGGAGGACTTTGTTTTGATTTGCCAAGATTCCAATCTGCAATCAAGACCAAATCAGATCTCAAGATAAACTCTCATCAAATCCAGAACCAAGAGTTTTGAGCTGTTATCCACATCCAGTTTACCATGTATGACAACTATTGACTTCATAAATCTAAATTCAATTCTAAAGATTTTTAAGGGAATCATTTGAGGAATCCCTCATGATACTTCCTTGAAATGCCATTAAGTCTCCTCAGATACGAAAGAGCAACCTTTGATTCCTCTGACTGTATACGCTGTTGAATTTGTTGACTAAGAAAAGACAAAGTCACCTTACATTTTCCTATACAAGAAATAAAAATTTAAAACTGATATCTCTTTAATTTCTCTATTGTGTGTCCTATAAATAAATGACATGAAATTGTGAGATTAAGAGATGTCTGCCTGAACCCAGCGAAATTCACAATTCAGACTTTTTTTTTCCCTCACAATCAGAATTGCGAGATATAAACTCAAAATTCGGAGAAATCTCAACTGTGATATATAAACTCGCAATTGCAAGAAAAGTCAGAATTGTAAGTTTCATTATTATGAAACTACTTCAGAAAAAAGTCAGAATTGTGAGAAGTCGCATTTACCATTTTTATTTTTCATTCTGCAATACCAAAAAAACAACAACAAAAAAACAAACAAACACAAAATTGCACAATGTAAACTCAGAAATCTGGAAGAAAAAAATAAAATTGTGAAAAGTAAACTCGGAATTACAAGAAAAAAGTCAGAATTCTGAGTTAACATCTTTATATAAGTTTATATTTCACAAATCAGAGTTTTTGTTCTTGCAATTCCTAGTTTATATTGCAGTTCTGAACAGTGAGATAAAAAGTTGCTATTACCTTTTTTAGTTTATTCCATTGCAGAAACAATATAAACCATATAAACCTTTTTCTGAGAAATAAAGTCTCCTAAAAGACATCAAAAATGTCTCATCTGTGCTCAGATTTGGCAAAACACCAAAGTCAGCAATAAAAAGTCTAGATATCTCAAAAATATTTCTCGTGACGAAATAATGCTATCCACATTCACTTTATCGCTCTAAACTATGACCACGAGTATGTAAACAACTGTTTCACTTGTGAAAATGTTTAATGAGAATCCACTATGGCTCCTGAGTTGTGAAAGAGCGACCCAAAACAAATTTCATCTGACCTCTCGACCGAGACCTGACAAAAACAGGTTATGTTTTTCTGCTCGTTTAAACATTCCTCTTTCGAGTGATCTCGCTCGGCTGTTTCCACGTTTCCAGGGCCGAGGTTTCTTAAGGTCGCCCATTAACAAAGTCACAAGACCTTAACAAAACTAACAGCATTTCTCATTCACTAACACAATGACTGCTTGTTCTGGTCAACCAACAGTGTGGCCCTTTCTTCAGCGAGGAACTTTAGTCCGAGTGTTTGTGTGAGCTAGTGCGGCTCCCCTGTAATGATGTGTTCTTCAATCTGCAAAACTGAAACAACAATAGAAACATTTGACCCCAAAGCACCCAGTGTTTTGTACATTTACGGAGCACGACTACATAATTACTCATTTAATTTGCCTCTCAAGATGCTCATCTTTTGTGCATGCTGAATGCTAAATCACGCTCGGGGGGTTCGTGTCTGAATGGCTTTGCTAGAACTCACTAAACTCAGAGAAAGTCTGTGCAATACACTGAGCACTTCTATTAGAATATCCATGAACACTAGTGTCTCATTAGTGGTGTTTACTAAAGCTAGTATCGCTGTAGCACTGAGTTTTGCACAGGCAATTATCACTCATTTTATTCAGAAAGTGTACAAATCTAAGCATTAGTCAGCCTTTCAGTCTCATAAATAACACGATGTTCATAATCCTTCCAATTAGTTGCAGCCTCTCATAACATTTTTGCTGGTTTTAATAGCCATCAGCGGTTCTCTTCAGCACAATTGTAGACATTAAAAACCTCACCATTAGTTAGATTAGCTGATTCGTTTCGGATCATCTCTTAATGACTAAAAATGAAAAAGTGCAATATTAATCCTTTCTTGCAGGAATCCGCGACTCTCCTCAAGTAAGCTTCTTTCATTTCACGTCATCATGTGTCAGTTCAGGAGAGACAAGTTATACTGACTGCAGTGTTGTTACTGTTAACGTTTAAACAACTGCGTTTTATGGGCCTGAAAATGCTAACTTTTGAAGTTTCAAAGAGCAAGTTTTTGAAAACAATGCTATTATTGTCCCTGTGTAAACTATAAAAATTTGTGAAAATGGTGACGTCATGCGCATGCGTACGTGTTCAGTTTATAGAGATGTGCGAAAGCGCATAGTGTTTTTATACAAAGTGACATCGCCATCTGGCCTGGCATGCAAAATATAGCATATTTAGTTTTTTTTCCCCCTCCGTGTGAAATAAATGACTAAAACTGAAATAAACAAAAGCAAAATAGAGATATTTTTAAGAATGCAATATCACATAATAAAATTTAAATAAACTTAAGCTAATAATAATAATAATGCAAAACTTAAATTAAAATGAACACTGAAAATATAAAAATAAAGGCTAATTCAAGATATCAATAAATAATATACAGTAGTAGTATATAAACAATGCTAAAATAACATTGTGTGACTGGCATTTATTCAGCTGAGATGAGATATGACTCGGTGTTTGAGGACAGGAAGTACTTTCGTTTGCTTCATAAACATTCGTCCAACTCACAATTGCTTTGTAATACATTCACTTTATCATACAGACATGTCAGTGATGTACTGTTTTATTATTATTATTATTATTATGTATATAGTTATTCATGCATTTACTTATTTTTTTAAATCTCATGTATATATATATATACATGAGCCAGTAGTGTCACAGAAATTCACACTTGTCTTTACACTATCAGATACACATCCTGTTTGCATCAATTCCCTTACAAGCACTCAGAATGGCCATGCATTCCTATTCACATGCTAAGAATCCTAAATAGTGTGCAAGATTACATCCAAAGTTAATCCATATATTTTCATGTGGATTTTTCAAGTTTGCATCTATGACTTTAGTATAATTTAAGTGTAACAGTAGAAAACTTTGAATAGCCACAACTACAAAGTACATAATGTATATGAGAAGTAATATATATATATATATATATATATATATTTGTTTTGTAAGGGCAGCAGCAAAGCACATACATTTAGTGTACAAGATAGGCTACCTAAGCAAATTGAGACATAGCCTTAGGCTATGATCATGATGGCTTCTCTCTGAATACTGCTCAATATATTCCATATGCTGCCTACTACTTTTTAAAAATAGCAAGTGTACTGTTGGTAAGCATTATGCAACGATTTTATGCAGTCACATTCTCATTACATTGCATGTTTAATTCAGTGAGTGACTTCCAGCTGTTATCTCTAAAGTAAAAATTTATTTAAATCCAATTTTAGGTAAAAATTTTTGTCACGTTAGGCAGTCAAATAATTAAAACAGTCAAAATAGACAAGTTAAAATTGAAGATCGAGTTAAGCGCATTTGCACTGTGGGATACAGAATTACATGTGAATAATATGCATATGTGCACAGTATGCATACTATATATATATATATATATATATATATATATATATATTCTGAACATAGCAGCATCACCATGTGCCAGTGATGATCAGCACATGCTGCTCCACTTCACACACTCATCTGATCTCAGACTGCACTCTGCTGGTCACTGAGGGCCATGCAACATATACAACATATCAAAGGGCATAAAAAATAAAAGGCTTTGAGATGGTTATCAGCAGCTCTGATAGGTTAGGCATGCCTTGGTATTCAATTAGACCAAATACAGAAATATAAGAATAAATCTGAATAATATGTATATATACAGAGACTGAATATCTCTGAATATTTGCACAATAAATGGGCCATTAAGATGTTTTGACAAGTTTTGCATAAATACTACATTTACTATGTATTTGTAAACATTAGCATTATATAAACTAAATCACAAATTAATTCAGACAATTACCCAAATAATGTAGTTAGGATTGCAAGACTTTGCATAAAATGAAATTGGACTGTACATGTTTGGTTGCACAGTTTTCAGTTGCTTTAATATGGTCGGTGGATGGATGGATAGACTAATAAATAAATAAATAAATAACACCTAAACAAACAAGAATTTTTATAGTGTTTTATGTTGAAGTGTAATATACTGAAGTTACACTACTGTACTGTACACTACTGATTTTTTTGCATAAACCTGTTGGAAAGAGAGAGAGAGAGAGAGAGAGAGAGAGAGAGAGAGAGAGAGAGAGAGACATTTTGTTTTCTTTCTTTCCCTATTCAACAATGAGGTGAAATGAAACACAAATTAGTCAAAGTCTCAAATTTCTCAGGTTTTTCTCATAAGGAAAAGACTCTCGCATCTCTAAAAGTTCTGAAACAATCCTACATTTCTGAAGCAAACAATCTGCAAAATTGATCTTTTTCATATTTTTAGTTTTGGTAAACTATAATAACCCTGGTTTTAATAGGGATTCGAATGGAACGGCACGAGAAAAAAACCCCACAAAAAATAATAAATTGAAACTATTCATCAAATCCTTTATGGTTAGGATAGCAAAACAAACAGCCATAACTGTAAAAGGAGAAGTGAAAATATTCCCCATTTCCTTTATTGTCATTCGGTAGAAACTGCCAAACATATGCCAAAAAAAAAAAAAAAAAAAAAAAAAAAAAAAACAGGTTGTGTGACATGCCCTCATCCTCTAAGATTATTAAAAACAACACAAGACAAAAATCACATGATGCAGATGAAATCAAATACAGATTAATTTGCAACAAAAATAAATATAGATTGTGCTGAACACAACCAGTGTTATTTTAGTATCATTGAGATACTGTTAATTAATAATTTATTTATTTTTATATTTTAATCTTAATTTGGTAGTGTGTTTTTGTCATTTGTATTAGTTTTTAATGTCTACATAATTTTTTATTAATTTTTATTTAAGTTTTTTTTAGTATCAGTTCGAACTGAATGAAAATGATTGAATTCCTATTCTTGGCAGCTGGCCAAGTATTAAGTTTTTTCTTTTTTTTCTTTTTTACATTTCAGTTAACATTTATTTCAAGTCAAGTCACCTTTATATATATAAAAGGTGCTTTATACAATACAGATTGTGTCTTTACAGTGTTTAACAGGAAAATGGCGAGTTGATAATGCAAGAGGACAATCAAGTCAGTTCATCATTGATTCAGTGATTCAAATAATGAAAATTAGCAGAAACATCTGAGATAAGGAAGACAACTTCATTAAGTCTTCTGAGCTATGAAAGGCGATGCAATTTTGCAATCATTTAGAACTCTTTTCAATTTTAGAATAAAAGCTAAAGAATTAAATGGGGTACTAACCTGACAATTCACTTTATTGTGAAATAGAAGGCTGTTTGTTTAGTTTGTGCTCCACTAGAGGGCAGGTGAAGCTCAGGAAACCGTGTGTGTTTGTGTATGTGAGCGTGTTTGCATGTGCGTGTGCGTCTGACGGCCCCTCTGAGTGTTTGTGTGTATGTAAATATGGCTTCGGTCCCCGGAGGGCCAGCAGAGGGGGTCTGAGAGTACGCTGACACCTGTCTGTGCTTACTCTCAAATCATTCCCAGCCCGGACCTCCGTTCACGAGCACCCTAACATGCCACGTCTGCAAAAAACCAACACCATCCCTCATAGAGTAACCTTTCCCATAATTCCCTCAGGCTGTGTGTGTGTGTGTGTGTGTTGCTCGACGGAGCGTTTAACAGCCTGTGGCATCTCCTGAGGACAAACATCTCGCTTTAGATGGTGACCTTTCACCTTTCGGTGTCGATTCTGAATTGAGCCGCTCGATTCTGTCTGGAAAAGAATATGGATGAGATCTTCATGTATCTTTTTAAGATTAGGAACAGGAATTTAGACCAGGCCTAAAGGACAGCAGATCCGACTGCTTGGTTTTCCGTCGTTTAGCTGCTGATGCAACCGCTCGGCTGTTTACTCGGATATAAAAAAACAGCCCACGAAGTACATTAAAATGGAAGGCAGCGTCGAGGTGACTTTAGCGGCTAATTAAAAACAGATGTGTCCATTTAATATTCTTAATACTTGGAGGGAGAGAGACAATCACTGCAGAAATATCTATTTGCCTCATTAAATTGAGAAGCTTGATCATGATGAGGGATGAAATAATGAATGAAGACAGGCATGTTTACCAGGTTGTTTAAATAGAGTTTGCCAGAAGAGACGAGGAGAACAAAACCTGCTGGCTGTGGGAGCGTTCGCCTCGGCGGAGAGACGCGCTGACGCTTATTATGACTGACGCGAGCAAAACCGAGCATGGTGGTGCAAACAGAAAGGACAGGTTTAGATAAATCATACGGCTGTCAACGCAGCGTCAAACGCCTACTGCTTATTTTACCCACAGTGACCATTAATAGACACGGAGGTGTGTGGCAACAGATAGATTCTGCCTTGCAACGTTTACATCACAAAAACAGTCACGTTGCATCAATATCTGAGACGCTGGTTAAAACATTCAAATATACAGATGCTTTATGATGACATCATATGCAAATTCAATAGACAGGACTGAATCTATCTATCTATCTATCTATCTATCTATCTATCTATCTATCTATCTATCTATCTATCTATCTATCTATCTATCTATCTATCTATCCATACATGTCCGTCCATCCATCCATCCATCTGTCTATCCATCTATACATGTCCATCCATCCATCCGATTTGCAGATCTATACATGTCCATCCATCCATCCATCCATCTCTGTCTATACATGTCCATCCATCCATCCATCCATCTATACATGTTCATCCATCCATCCATCTATACATGTTCATCCATCCATCCATCCATCTATACATGTTCATCCATCCATCCATCCATCTGTCTATACATGTCCATCCATCCATCCATCTCTGTCTATACATGTTCATCCATCCATCCATCCATCTCTGTCTATACATTTCCATCCATCCATCCGATTTGCAGATCTATACATGTCCATCCATCCATCCATCCATCCATCCATCCATCTCTGTCTATACATGTCCATCCATCCATCCATCCATCCATCCATCCATCCATCCATCTCTGTCTATACATGTCCATCCATCCATCCATCTATACATGTTCATCCATCCATCCATCCATCTGTCTATACATGTTCATCCATCCATCCATCCATGTTCTTCCATCCATCCCTCTATATATCCATCCATCCCTCCATCCATCCATCTTGTCTTTTCATCTCTTACATGACACCTTTGTCTCAGTTTGACAAAGGCCTGAGAGTGAAATTTCAGAATTAATGAGACTAATCGCTAATCTATTATGAGGGATAATTAGTCCAGTAGATAATAGTGACACATATTCATTTCCATGTCTTCCCAGGTGGTCTCCCTCTCTTTCAGACACAAAAGAGCACAGGACTGTTGTGCTTTGTGTCTAAATGAACATCTTACAGATGCTGAAATGGCGTCCTGTCACATCTGATTTGATAAATCCAATAGCAACGTTTAAACCACTTTAACAAAGCCTATTAAACTCTGAGGACTGAACAGGTCATTTCACATTACAAAAACCCACTCCTGGTGTCAGGATGAGCGATCCCAACACCACTACAGTGATAAAATCATCAAACTATCACTCACAGAGCATCACATCCACATCCATCTGTCAGTCGGTGATCCTAAAACACAATGTCTTAAAGAGTCATGTGGAAATTTAGGTTTGCATAATTGGAAATGATCTAAAATAACAGCCTTGGTGTCTGTTATACTAGTTCCTTGACAACTATATATCAACTTGCTGGAAGCCATTGACAGCAGAGAGAACTGATACTAATAATAAACCAGTAGCAAAGTACACATTATAAAACAGATAGTTCTGACTTTCCTGGAATCACATTCAATATCATGGACATTTATGATAAAAACACATTATATCAATTTGGTACATTGACTGGCATCCGTAAGAGGCCTACCTTAACTATATTTGTTCATGAAGAGTTGTTGACTCCGATTACTATAATAAATAAACACAGCTCTGCTATAGTCACACGTATAGCTATAGACTGAGCCTGGTTTCTCCCGAGTCTTTTTTCTCCATTTCTGTCACCGATGGAGTTTTGGTTCCTTGCTGCTGTCGCCTCTGGCTTGCTTAGTTGGAGACACTTCATTTCCAGCGATTTAGTCAACTAGATTGCACAGAAACTATTTGAACTGAACTGAGCTGAACGATGACATCACTGAATCAATGATGAACTGACTTTAACTGAAATTGAGTGTTTAATGTTGTCTTTTTGCATTATTACACACTATTTTTCCTATCTGTATTGTTAAAAGCGCTATATAAATAAAGTTGATTTGACTTGACGTGCACAGCAACTCACACCAACACATGCTTTTAAAGCAAAAGCGCTCTTTAAACACAGGCCTTGTATAGGTGTGGTCATATAGCAAAATTTAGGCAAAATTTCAAGGGCAAAAACAGCCCATTTTCTGTTGTCAGTAGTGTAGCAAAGTTTGAAAATCAAAAGTCAGTGAATTTGCATGACCAACTTGAACATGAATGAAATCTGCATGGGGAACTTTTTGCCACAAAACTTTCCTTTGTACGGATTCGTATTAAAATGAATGGAATTCGCCCATGACTAACGGTTAGTGTGACTGCACCTTAAGGGTTAATTCTTTAACATAATCTATCACTACAGCTATAGGCTATAGATATGTTACTGTAAGATGATAAAAAAAACTAAAAAAAAACTAGCAAGTTTAGCCAAGATTCACTTCAAAGTATCTGGAACAGGTAGTTTACATTAATGCATTAGCACTATTAAGGGTGCGGAGCAAAGCAAGTGTTTCTAATTCATTTGAGCTTCATGTTTCTGCAGAAAATTGTAGGATTGACATTAGACCGGAGAAAGCATTGAGAGAATCAAAAGGTTGGGAAACGCTTGACCTTATGCAATTATCAAGTGAAAAACGTGGGCGGCAGCCAATCACTGAGAGATTCAGGTAGTAACGTCTGTCTTGAGCATTTAAAAATATGCAGACTGTGGTGAAGTTTCTGATGGATTTAATGCATAAATCATATTGTTTACACATTGCAGTTGTTTTATAAATTAAAAAAGATTAAATATTGCAGTTCAGATGTTTATTTCATTGTAAACATCACATTAGTGAAATTAGCAAAAACCCATGACCAACTGGTGGCTAAAGCAGCATGAGGAAATCTCTTGCCCTCAAGCAAATTCCTCTTTGCGTGGATTTCACAAGCAAAAATTCGCAGAGCAAAAGTAAATTTGATCGCACCTTTATTCGGCTATACTGAGAATGCAATGCACAAACTGGCTTTATAAATTGTTCTCACATTTCAAAACGGCATGGCCGTAATAAGAAATGGCCAAATTGTCCCCCCCAATATTTGAAATTCTTGCACTGCTGCTGTTTTTGTTGTAGAATGACAAAAAGTTTTAAATGTTTTCTGCATCAGCGGTCCAACAGCGCTGGTCAACGTCAAAATGATTGAGATGGCCAATCAAATCAAGTGGGCGAGGTTTACTGTTCACAGAAGCAGAGAGCGCAGATTGCAGCACAAAGTTGTTTTAACGTTGAAAGACGTAAGATGGACAGTAACATACAGTGATGTAAACTACTCCACATTTTCTTAAATTTTGCCATTTTGAATAGAAAATATGGTGTCATGTACATGATTAATGTAATTCCTAACTGAATGCGACAAGTCAAGAAATGTTTTGCATTTTGGACAAACAAATAAAAGGCAAGTTAAGTATTATTAGTTTAAAATGATTAAATTCCAACTAGAATTTGATCTAGATTTCCCGATCTCTGTCTGTATAGCCCCCGATGTTCAAGACAAAATGCCTTGCAAAATGCAATGAAGCATAACATTTATAAACTGTAGCAGCATAACCATAAGGCAAATATATAACTAAAAAAACTTACTCTGTTACAGTTCTACTTCATTTCTGTACTATAGATTTTGTTTACTACTCTACCAAAGTAGATTTACCATTTACATTGGTATTGTCAAGTTTTTCTCATTTCTACTTTTTTAAATGAATAAGCCTAATATAAGCACACATATGGTTTATAGACTAACCACAAAAGTATTAACACTGATGATAATAACACTATTATTATTTTTTTGCAGTTTCTCTTCTCCTGACTGGAAACACAACCTGAAAGATGGGGAGAATGTTTCTCCCAGAGGAGAGTTTCCAGCTCTCACTCAAAGGACTCCTGCAGGACGGTGTGCGTCCCTGGAGCCGAATCCGCCAGCACACAGGTCCCACGACGGGACTGCTTCATTAGCGAGCCGGCGACAGGGGAGTTATTACCAGCGGTCCTTCTCCACAAACCCTCTGCTAATATACGGAGAGCCTCCGCGTTTGACGCCAGGTGGGCTAGCCTGTTAATACCGGTGTTAATATTCAGCAGCGAGATGAGCTAATGTCCACAGAGAGAGGAGCTGAGACAGGAGAGCGGAGTAATATCAGAGAGCAGGGCCGCGGGGTCGAGGTGGTCTGGGGAGACACTGAACTGCAGCGCCTCAGGCTGTAATTAGTAGCCGGTGACAACACGGCTCACCAGAGAGAGAGTTTCAGCAAGGTAAACAGGGACATCAGCACTTGAGACACAACAATAATTATTAATCATGAAAACAATCATCACTGCATTTATTTTTCTATTACGAAGCAAAAGTGAGTGACCAGAGATCCTCAGTCAGCGTTGGAGACTTTAACAAAAAAAAAAAAAAATGCATCTCAGGTGTCTTTTTCTGAAAAATGTACAAATATTTACTTTTCTATTATGGCGGAAATTGATTGAGCAGAATATAAAAATAATAATGCATGCAATTGGTTTTCAGGGCCTAGTCACAGCAAGTTGTGATGCTTTTATGAAAAAAACATGCATGACGAAATATTTTTAACAAATACTATTATTTATTGGATGTCCATGTATTTTTATTTATTTTTTACTTTTTAAGGTGGTGAACAATTCATGTCATTAGATTTTCAGCAAATAGCATACGTTCAGCATTATACTAGATAGAAACAGTTTAAAAAATAATATATTTACAAACACTACTACTACTATACTAATAATAATAATTTATAATAAGTTATTGGTGGTTAGGTCATTTTTGTTACTTTTTAAAACGGTGAACAATAAATTTGACACCATGCTTAAATGTGAATAGTTTAGCTTAAAAACATGCATGTTAAAATATCAAATAAAACAGTTTTTTTTTAAATATATAATAATAATAATATAAATAATAATTATATAATAATTATATAATAATTTATAATACATTTACATAATTATAAAAATATATATTTTTATTGGACGGCATTATTCGTTTTTTTAATGCACAAAAATGGTGAACAATGAAGTCAGAAAATGTTTTTTTTTAGGTGCAAAAAATGTTCAAAAGTAAACAAAGTGAGCAGGGATTGTCAGGTTTTGAAACTCTTGAAAATCTGCACAAAAACACTACATAGTTATTTTGTTTTGTCCTGAGAATGATGAAAACTCAGCACTGGACTCAGTATGACTAGATTTTATAGTTTTGTATTATTAGTTGCATGATGTGAACAGGCTTTAGAATTCAAGGGCTCATGACAGAAGTTTTTCACTTTCCTAAACAAGTTGTTTTTGATACTTCCAAATAATAAAAAAAGAAGAAAATATCTAAAAGGATTTGTTTTTTAATCACTGTTGCACCCACAATGTGGCCTGAAACACTACAAATGCTTGACATTTGATCCAGCGTAACTGATGGAACAAAAGCCCCCTATTAATCACCAAACAATACTCATTTTTTAAGACCTTTGGGGAACCGTATTTCATCCACAAAGGCCTGATATTAGATACTCCACTCACCCCAAATGAGTAGATAAACATGCTGCTTCAGAATGACTTCTCCATATAACCTGAGCGCGGCAGGCAGAGATAGACTGCGGATCCCGCTCCGCTGGGAATTCCAGAGTGACTGCAACACAGTATCAAACGCTGAACCCTCGGTGCGTTGTGCCAAGGGGCTGATGGGATATCTCTGGGGAGCCATTAGCGCTTCGATCTGCGGTAAAGCGCTGGGGAACCAGCACAAGTCATGAGAGAGAGCAGAAAAACTCACAACACACTAACAACACCTGTCACCCCTGCGCCTAATGAGAGACACAATTAGCAATTAACAGTGCGATCTGTCAGCACTGATACCTGCCTCCCTGCGCTCACCTCGGCCCAGCTGGGACAGACGGCAAGAGGGAAACATCCCGAGCTCTTAATCAGCACACAAACACACCCAAAGAATTATTCTCAGACTAAACCTGGTTACAGGCCCCATATATTATGCTTGAGCTACTTTAATATTTAATTGCACTGTTAACTTATGAGACTAAATTAAAAAACAAAAATCAAGAATGAACTTGAAAGAGTTAAATTACAGTATCTTTATGAATTCGTATCAAATCTTAATCACAGTATCTCAATGAATTCTTCACAAAACTTTTTTTTAGAACTAAAACAGAAGGTAATTCATATTTTTGATTTATTTATTTATTGAGTCATTTAATACGCTGAAAAAAAGGTGTAGAAACAATTTTATTCAGAAATTTCTAGTAAATTTCACAAATAAATTGCTGAAAACACATTCAATTAAGCATGAAATTTTGAAGTAGGAAGTGAAATTGTATTTTCATGTAAAAAATACTTCACATACTTCACATCTTTATTTACTTCAAGTGTAGTTTACTACAGTGTATTTTTAATGACTACTATTATTATAAAATGCAGAAAGATAATCATAATAAAGCGTGTCAGATCAGGTCACATACTTGTATAGTGCTTTTCACAATACACATTGTTTCAGAAAAATCATAATGTTATTGTTTATAATATCTTAATATCTTCAAGCCTTACAGATGTATTTAGCAGATTAAAGCTTGGGATAAAGCTTTACATTTTGCGACAATACAAGAAATTATTTGAGATTTACTATCTGTCTATCTATCTAGATATATATAGCCTCATGTGAATATACTGTATGTACGCAGGTGAAGTTCAACTTTATATAGAGCTGGGTGATAATATATTTACATTTTGTGATGAAATAAAAAAAACAGGTAGATGAGATTTGCTATATACGGTAGTATATATCACCCTATACTTGAGTATACTGTATGTTCAGATAAAGTTGGACATACATTTCCAACTTTATATAAAGATCTGGGCAAAAATATAGTCCAATTTTGTGACCAAAAAAATGGCAGTCTAGATTTGCTATAACAATGGAACATTTTGCACTATTATTTACAACACAGTCTGCATTTTCTTCGGTTTAAATAAAATAAACTTTGTTATAAGAGACAATACAACAACTTTTTGCATCAAAAATGTGCATTCAAATGTCTCCAGCCCATTTTATAATTACCCAAAAAACAAACATCCGTCCCTTCCCCCTCAAATGCTGATGTAATATATATTACTGAACTTGAACGGTGACTTTTATAAAACATAGTTGCATTACGTTCTGAACCATCGTAACCATCTGCGCTCGCATAGAGCATTGTAGTGATGACAGCGATAGTGTTCTTGTAGGCCAACCCTGAAGTTCACATCTAGTTATCAACAGAAGAAAAAAAGCTAAAGTTGGGCTACAAACAAACTACAACATGGTCGCATGACTTCAACGTCCCCATCATTAAGCTCCCGACACTTTCAGTCTTTATTTTCCCTGAAAGTTTGAGTTGAGCATGTGATTAGAAACACAGTGCAACTAGTGAGTGGATGAGTGTTCAGATTTAATGTCTCGCACAACCTCTGTTGTCCCATTAAGCCAATTATTAGCATCCTCCTTCTGCAAGACAAGTATCAAATCACGAGTAGAGTATTGCTAATGCATTCTATGTTGTAGAAAACATGAAAATATACTGAGCTTGTGTGAACCACAGACCTTATTTCAGGCAAAAACTCATTGACTTTAGGATGATGGAACTGTTCAAATTCATTTACTGCTTTTAGGACTTATTCCTGCTATCACGCCATTGTCAACAATCCTCACAAACTATCGCTGTCACCTAACAAAAGCAGGTTTTCAGAGAAGGTGCCGCTCAAAGAAGTTTGAACATATGCAAAGACACCAAACAACATCAATTGTTCTTGTAAAACACTTCAGCATCGGGGGGAAGAGCTGCTATTTCTTTAGGCTGTGAAAAGTCCAGGCTGGGACGGATCTGTGTGTGGAAGTGTCACGTGTGGATCGCAGCTATTGTAATAAGATTAGACCTGCCTGATACACCTCCAGGATAGTAATTGTGTCAGCCCATGAGGTCAGTGGGGAATTGGAGTGTTAAATCCAATTTTGAACTTGTCTCTCTCGTTCTGCGGGGTGTACAGGAGTACCAACCATATGCCACAGTCCCCGATTTCACAAGATGAATATGGATGAGAGCCGAGCCGCTCTCACATCTCCGAATACAAGCCAAATCTACCTGTAGGACTGGGAATAACCCTTTGCCCTGTTTTACAGTCAAGCTAAGTGTATGATAACATGGCGTTGTGTACAGTGGCTCACTCCATGCCTATGAAGGGCATCCCGCTATTGTTGACAGAAAAATGAATAAATGATACTGGCTGACAGGCAGATTAGAGTCATTCTTAATAAACAATGTTAGCAGAAGACCATTGTTGAAGCTAAATAAGTTTTTAACTCTGAAATTAATGGAGTATGAAGTGTACACTGTAAGATAATAGTGTAAATATTCGTAGATAAATAAATATTAACAATTAATCATTCTGGCCCGGAGGTGTGTTTGACCCGTCAGGCACGCAATTGAATTACAGCATGTTTTTAATTTGAGTAATTTCCATGTCTTTTCCAGGGATACAGGGATTTTTTTATTTTATTTTTATAATTGTATGAAAATCACACCAGTTTAACATTTTCTGTTAACACTTATTTTTAAAAATATGTTTATACAGTATTTGTTCATTTTTATTTGTTTAGTTTATTTTAGCATTTCTAGTGGAAGAAATATGTTAGAACTAAGCTAACTAGCCAAAAATTATATTCACTATATATTTATATAATTTAAAAAAATGGTCCCACTTTATATTAGGTGGCCTTAACTACTGTGTACTTACATTTGAATTAATCATTTGGTACAATGCACTTACTGTGTACATATATGTTTTTACATTGTATTTATATTTTAAAAAATACCTATATGTAATTACATCTGTAATTAATTTCTGTAATTACATTTATAATTACACTGTTGACCCATCACTTACACCTTAACGCACCCTTAAACCCACCCATACCACCAAACCTGTCCCTAACCTTACCCGTATCCCACCTCAATAGCAGCAATAGTGTTTTGCAATACGATATGAACACAATAAGTACATTGTACTTATTTTTTGATGTAACTACATAGTAGTTAAGGCCACCTAATATAAAGTGGGACCAAAAAATTTTATTTATTTTTTAAATTTCTGTCATATTCTTGGAAATCACACTTTTAAAATACCCTGATTTTTCTGGATTCCTATTGTTCTGGCGACTGACCACTTCAGCAGTTATCTCTAAATTTAATGTAGCAAGTTTGGTGATCTGACAATGCTTTCACTGACCAATAAGAGAGCTTTTAAATTAATTCTGCAGATTTTCTCTCAAAATCAGTGCAGAAATAGTGGAAAAAAACTTTTCTGACAAATGAAGTACTATGCAAAAATTAATGCAAAAGAAAAAAAACAGAAATATTACTTGTGTGGTTGTCAACAATACATATATATCATCAAACCTCAGCAAGTCGTGCAAACAGTAAATGAACCCTGGGCTGTGGTCAGTGAATCATTTGTCTCTGTTACTGTATTTACGCGTGTCGGAGAGTAATCTCACGCGATGCTCAGGACAAATCCTCGTCTCATTGAGAAGAAAGTTTGCCATCTAATCACTCACACACAAAAGATGTTTAACAGCAGTAAACAGAGGTGCAGCTTTGTGCTCACCATTCGAGAAAGAATGGAAATATTGCATTATTGCATAATTGGAAATATTGTAGATTAAAGAAACACAAAGCAGAAAGTCACTTCAGAAGCGAAGCACCATAGCCTGCAAAGCTTTACAGTTACAGAAAAGATTCCACACATGTCGTACCAATGTACAGTAATGGGTTTAGATGGCAATACCTTGGTAGTGCATGATGGCCTTTATTTAACCACATCCTTTGGCAGCTTTGCAGGTATCTGTGAAAAAAGAAAAAATGAAGTGACAAAAAATCAAGTGCCAGATGAAGTGAGAGAATAATATATCACAAAATAATTATAATTGGTCAATATCAGAAAGCATAAAAAACACTTTTTAATTAATTAAATTAATTTATTTGTATGTTTTAGTGTCATTGTTAACTAAAATTGAAACTATTAAAAATTGTAACTATACAGAAATGTAAAGATGAAACTTAAAAAAAAAAAACTTAATTGAAGATTAGAAAGGTTGCCTTGGCAACAAAGTGCAATAAATATGTTTAAGTAATAAAATTACTAAAATAACAAATAAATTAAAGCTAAATGTAAATTTAAAAAAAAAAAATGTCAAAAGCATATAACATAATTACTAAAACTTAAACTAAATATGAAAATAGTTTTTTTTTATTAAAACACACATTTTTTATTTTATTTCAGTTGCCAAGACAGCATAAATTGAAGTACTAAAATGACTAAAACAAAAATATAGCTAAAAAGAAATATAAAAAAAAGAATAAAAATTACAAAGAAATTAAGCACATTTAAAAAGAAAGCTGAAAATATAAAAATAAAAGCGAATTCAAAATATGAATAGATAACATAATACATAATAAGTCATACTAAAATAACAATAGATCATATACACTAGCAGTCAAAATCTGGACACACTAGACTAGACTAAATATCTTATTATCTTTTGATGTCTTTCTAAAAATGGCTGTAGTCAAATATAAATTGTGAAGGAAAAGCATAAAGAAGTGTTCCTCCTACACTAATGTTTAAAAGCATCCCAGGATCCTCATGAAGTCGGTTGATGAATATCCAGACCATTAATAAGCTCAAACATAAGAGCATTTTCATCAGTTTGTTTGCTATATGATTCCCATGCTTTCTTTTGTGTCGTTTCATAGTTTTGGTGACTGTAATATTATTCTGAAATGTGGAAAACAGTCATTCAAGAATGAATAGATGCGTCCAAACTTTTGACTGCCAGTGTTCACACGCATCTTAAGAGAAGATCAACTCGATTCTTATCTCTGAACTGTTTGATAGAGTTAGTTCACACACACTAAGGACAAGATGGCATATTTTGGGTCAGCATCGTTCTCTGCGACAGAACCCACATGAGATGGATGGTTTTGCCCTCAGGTTGGCTCGGCCTACCACGCAGCGCGGCGTACACTGTTGTAGCGCAGTGATTCACTCGACACAGAGCATCGGTGATAAATCTCTTTTGTCGCTAATGAACTGCATTTAACAATAAAATGCAGCGGGAAACGGAACATTTCATTTATAAGAAGATCAATGACACTGACAGGCCCTTCTTTGCTCGCTTTCGGAGAAGCGCTGGCGGGCTTGTGCCGTGCCACAACCGCCATCAATCACAGACGCTACAACAACCAGATCAATCAAACGTGATGCTCGGGCGCAAAATACCAAGCATCGCAAAGAACGGGGGGAACGGGCCCCTAATCATGTGTCTGAGAGCAGGTTTAACCCGTTCACTCAAGCGTGATTGTGTGTGTTGGTACATGCGTGACGGCGGAACACGCGCGAGCATCAGAAGTGAGTGATCATGAGTGGGGTCGGGAAGCGCTTCATCAACGACGTCCTCCATCTGCGGAGCGACAGTTCATAATTCCAGGCATCTGCTTTCATTTATAAAGTGATCACTTAGTCCTCCACGTCTCTCTCCGGCTTCATGAACCCCTGTTGGAGTTCCTGCGGCCCTCTCGTCCTCTTCAGATCTGAAACAGATCAAAACAACAGTTCAATGAAACGGCTGGTTCATAAAACCAGTCTGAACTGATTCATTCACAAATCTAAGCCTAGACATGCAACTTAATCTTAGCATTTTGGAAACACTTTATTTTAGTGTTCCTGTTGCATGTTACAAGCACTTACTATAGTATTAACAGTAAATTATGCATA
Organism: Acrossocheilus fasciatus; assembly: GCA_036784905.1. NCBI lineage: Eukaryota > Metazoa > Chordata > Actinopteri > Cypriniformes > Cyprinidae > Acrossocheilus > Acrossocheilus fasciatus. The sequence goes on from CM071953.1 coordinate 32,482,965, forward strand.
ATTACATGCAGATAACCCTAAACCAAACTCTAACCCTATAGTAAGAATATGGATTTATTAATAAAGCTTCATCAAAATTGGGGTCAGTAAGATAAAAAAAAAAAGGAAATAATTTAAAAAATGCATTAAATTGATCAAAAGTGACAGTAAAGACATGGATAATGCTACAAATTATTTTTACTTTAAATAAATGCTGTCCTTTTAAACTTTCTATTTATCAAATAATAATGACAAGTAAAATTTATCATGGTATCATGTATCAGCAAGTACTTTTCAATATTGTTAATAATCAGAAATGTTTCTTGAGCAGCAAATCAGTATATTAGAAGGATCATGTGTAATGATACTGGAAAATTAAGCTTTGACTCATAGGAATAAATTGCATTTTACAATATGTTATTTTAAACTGTAATAATATATTTTAAAATATAAATATTTGTATTGTATTTTTGATTTTTGATTTTTAAATGCAGCCTTAGAATCCAAGGTCTAACATGTTTAATGTGTCTGAATAAATAACAGGCAGACATGCTTATACTTCCTGATTTCCAAAAAAGTAAACAAGTCTCGTTGTCCTGTCTGAGAGTGAGAGGAAACAGGAGGGGGCTGTATTGTTACGCTCTACTCGTATCTTAATATAGTCCAAGGATGCGTCCCAATTCACACACTTCCAGAGGCGTCATGCACCTGTTTTTTTTATTTGACTTGGTGCCATAGGCAAGATAAAATAATTAAGAATTAATAAAGAAGCTGATCATTAGAAGCTTATTATTAATCTAGTAGTATGGCAGTTTAAAACATCATAAAATTGCATCTTGATTCAACAGAGCACCTTGTCATGTTTGCACAGATAAAAACACATAAATTAATAACCATTAAATTACTTCACTTTTTGGTTTAAACATTAAAAATCCCTTACCATTTTTCTATAACAAGATCACATCAAATAAGTCCAACAACTTCCTCTTCTGTAGTGTGAGGGATTGTGGGAAATATTAGCCCCAAACCATACATGGCTAGATCTACTTTAAAATCTGCCAGGTATTTTTATCATACTATTGCAACAACTACAATTTGGGCTGTAATAATTCAAATCTCACATACTATTTAGGAAGGACTGTATGAAAACTGGGATGCAGACTTTATTTGACCCCTGTGAACCCTCTTTATGTTTACACAAAACTTTATTTTATCATACATTTGTCATAAAAGTTCTATTATAAGAACACTAAAGCTTAGCATAGGAGGACAGACCTCTGTGACAAACACATCAAATACAAGCAAAAAAAGGGATGCTTTCATTTAAGGCAGTGGTTCTCAAAGACAGGGTTGCAATCCAAAAAAATGGGTTGTGGACAACAGCACTAAATGTGAATAATGAAGTGCAACTGATCATGCATAATCATGCACATTTAAGATAGCAAAATAAACAGCCATATCAGCTTTAACAAGTGCATCCAATCAAACCAATTTCACTGCAAATGCATCTGTCACTTGGTAAAATGGTTAGTTTTGTGTCGATGTCCAAAGCAAACCCAGCTGAGAACCACTGATTTAAGGTGTGCTGCATTAAATAAATAGCTTCACATTCTATAGATCAGGATGCATCACAGTAAGAAAATCATAAGAAATACATTAAGTCAAACGGTGTAATATTCCATGCATTATAAGTAAATCTCTTCCCTCAATCAAAACACCACAGGTTATACACAAATGACATAATTCCATTAGTTTGCTCCTTTCAAAGATGATTTCATCTTATTTGTGTACTGTACTAATGTTGACATACTACGGTGCAACCTAATGATGGTGTTGAAAAGCAATTTGTGACCAGTAGGTGGTACACTTCTCACATTATACTGCCGGCAAAGGCCTCATTTAAAAACTTGCTGTTTGATGATAATGAAAATCTTAAACTCTTGTTCCATCATTAAAAATAAAAACTAACATCTGTTGCAAATATATTTGGATACATTAGTGTCACCTTTGGGATTTGTACCAAATCGAAATCCTTGACGATTAACGACAGCATCAGACCAGTGAAATGTAGTCCTGGAGCCATTACAGAGATAATACATATCAGTCTGCTTATTTACCGCTCCTGACAACTTAGTTATTACGCCTGCAGACCTGCTTGGTGACGCTCATAAGCCGAAAGAGAGGAGGAGAGAGGCGTTATTTTACCTCTAATGTGCTCGGTTGGGATCCGCAGGGAGAGATGACTCCAGAGGAAAGAGGAAAGGTAACACATTGCAGAAGAATGCGCAAATGCCCTAAAATTAACTGAGCGCAAATGATTTCAATCGTATGAATTATGGCATCCGAAAATGTCTGTATTAAAGACTTACAATTAAGAGCAGGTGTCGTTTTCTCCACCGTCCCAGTTGCAATCTCTCTGGTAACAGGCCAACTGGCATGACAGAAAGGCCCTGCTGTTTCCCTGACCTCTAATATCTGTTTGAAATATTACAAAAATTTGAATGAATTAAGAAAAGTTTAAAATGTCAAGATAGATAGATAGACTATAGAATACGACAGAGTGATAGACAGATAGATAGATAGATTGTATAGAACGAGATGATAGATAGATCTAGACTAGACAGAACAGGGTTAGACAGACAGACAGACAGACAGACAGACAGACAGACAGATAGATAGATGATAGATAGATAGATAGATAGATAGATAGATAGATAGATAGATAGATAGATAGATAGATAGATAGATAGATAGATAGATAGATAGATAGATAGATAGATAGATATATAGATAGATAGATAGATAGATAGATAGATAGATAGATAGATAGATAGATAGATAGATAGATAGATAGATAGATAGATAGATAGATAGAATGAGACAGAGAGAGAGACAGACAGATGGATAGATAGCTAGATAGATAAATATAACAATATGATAGATAGATAGATAGATAGATAGATAGATAGATAGATAGATAGATAGATAGATAGATAGAATGAGACAGACGGATAGATAGACAGATAGACAGATAGACAGACAGATAGATAGATGATAGATAGATAGAACAAGATGATAGATAGATAGATAGAATGAGACAGAGAGAGAGACAGACAGATGGATAGATAGCTAGATAGATAGATAGAACAAGATGATAGATAGATAGATAGATAGATAGATAGATAGATAGATAGATAGATAGATAGATAGATAGATAGATAGATAGATAGATTGTATAGAACGAGATGATAGATAGATCTAGACTAGACAGAACAGGGTTAGACAGACAGACAGACAGACAGACAGACAGATAGATAGATAGATAGATAGATAGATAGATAGATAGATAGATAGATAGATAGATAGATAGATAGATAGATAGATAGATAGATAGATAGATAGATAGATAGAATGAGACAGAGAGAGAGACAGACAGATGGATAGATAGCTAGATAGATAAATATAACAATATGATAGATAGATAGATAGATAGATAGATAGACAGATAGATAGATAGATAGATAGATAGATAGATAGATAGATAGAATGAGACAGAGAGACAGACGGATAGATAGACAGATAGACAGACAGATAGATAGATGATAGACAGATAGAACAAGATGATAGATAGATAGATAGATAGATAGATAGATAGATAGATAGATAGATAGATAGATTGTATAGAACGAGATGATAGATAGATCTAGACTAGACAGAACAGGATTAGACAGATAGATAGATAGATAGATAGATAGATAGATAGATAGATAGATAGATAGATAGATAGATAGATAGATAGATAGATAGATAGATAGATAGATAGAATGAGACAGAGAGAGAGACAGACAGATGAATAGATAGCTAGATAGATAAATATAACAATATGATAGATAGATAGATAGATAGATAGATAGATAGATAGATAGATAGATAGATAGAATGAGACAGAGAGACAGACGGATAGATAGACAGATAGACAGACAGATAGATAGATGATAGATAGATAGAACAAGATGATAGATAGATAGATAGATAGATAGATAGATAGATAGATAGATAGATAGATAGATAGATAGATAGATAGATAGATAGATAGATATTTTGTTAGTGAAATGAAATGAACTAAATAATGGCTTCAAAAGTGTTCAAACTCATAATTTAGCACTAAAAATATGCGACGGTTCCACCTGCAGACCTGGTGACACCCTCCTCCTCCTCCACCCGCCCCATAAAAACCTCCACACAGCTGAAGTGGAGTAATTTATTAGTCTTAAGCATCTCATTGACAGTCTAAATGGTGGAAACGTCCATGTCACCCAGCTGGCAGTCTCCACGGTAATGGCTGCCCAACAGGAGAAGCCGGGTCACTTGTGTCTTTACAGTCATCATTAAGCACCATTGATTTAATGAATACATCATTTATGAGTGCTTGGACCTTCATGGCCCGCTGCCTCATTAAGTGCAAAGCAAACTAATATGAAGAGCCACCTCACCGTCACCTCCAGAGAACGAGCCAATCACGCGCCTCTCAAGAGCTGACACATTTTGTCATTGCTCATTTTCCCTGACCACCCACCGAGACCCCAGTAAGGGAGAATATGTTTTCTCTCCTGAATATTAGCTGTGATCTGAAAAGTGGAGAAAATGATTTATTCACATATACAGTATACATAATGTGCATGTGATAATGTCTTGATCAAATGATTTTAAAGGACACAAACTCTAAAAGAATCAATGTAACACACAATCTCAAGAGATAATGATAGGATATAACACACAAATTCTGTCAAGAGCATGTCTGGGTCATATTTCAGCCCAAAATCAAAAGGAAGAGATAAGAAATTACATGTGCATACCATTTTTGGGGTTTTTTTTGCAGTGCAATATTATTTTCATGACAATTTCAGATCTTATTACCATAATGCAGGAACATGATACATTATTCAATAAACAAACAAACCAAAAATAAATCTAGAATTTTTAAATAAATTAAATAAGAAAACTGAGTAATGAGAATCTAATGGGAATCGACACTGACAATAATGGGGGGGGGGGACTCAAAAGAAAAACATCTGGATATTACTGTAATGAGAATTAGAGGGGAAAATGGGTTTATTTGTCTTGAAAATAATGGCATAATGCAAAAAATCCAAAATATGCTTCTATCTATCAATGAAAGAACATAATATACTTCCAAAATAAATAAATAAATACGTAACATGAATAGAAAACGAAATAAATACAGAAATGTTAAATTAAATAACAAAACTGCATTACAATAATGAGAATCAACATCAAACTCAAAACATCTGGATATTATAGTAAAAAAATGGGTTTATTTGTCATATAAATACTGACATAATGCAAAAATCTAAAATAGATGTCATTTTCTTTATCCAAAATGTAATTCCTTGTAGTTTTTATTATATTTCTCGGTTAAACTGCAATAGTATTCTATAATTAGTTACATTTATCAATAATAATGATCTCAAAAAACAATTACGCCATATTCTATGAGTTTAACTGCAGGCTGTTTACATCAAAATATTGAAATGCAGCTGCTGTACGGTTGCATATTTCAGCTACTTTACAGATCTGAGTGCTGGAACTTTGTTTTATAATAGATAATATGGAGTCATTCACCACCTATACAGTCTCTTTATCTTTGTCTGGGTTGGTTATTTATCTTTCTTGCTTTCCGTTGTTGTTGGAGTAACCTGAGATTGGATTGGGCATGTGTGTGGACATCCTGGAACGAAATCTCCACGCCTTCCCCACACGGTCTAATCGAGTTTCGGCTGGGCCTGCCCCCACTCTCCTCTCCGGCTCTGCCAAAACGTCCCACCACCCATCTCGCTTCTCCCTGGAGTTTGAGCTGGTGGTTGGCCTGAACTAATTCTTTCTCAGTGGGGAAACAATTAACGCCCCTGCTCCCGGCTTTATGGTCAGACAGGCAGCTGCTTTTCTCTGTTTCCGGGCGCATTACTGTCGGAGGAAGTGTGAAGGAGAGGAGAGGCCGTGCGCTCGCCGACAGCTGTTAAAGCAGTGCTGCTTTCTGCTTATGCCGCACAAGTGCCCACTTACTCAGCTCTAAACATAACCTGTCAGAGCAAACCGCCATCCGTGAAAACACAAGGCCTGACGATTGTGGCAAATAAGAGCAATGGAGAGATGATAACAGGCATAAAAAACCTGATGCCATCAGTGCAAACTACATAAATCAAGTAGGAAGTGAACTGCGTGTACAGACTGCTTGCTATACTGTTTATCCCACTGTTAGTGCGATATAAAATTACTCATAGCGTGATTTAAGATTTTGGTCATACCGCCCACCTCTAACGTCTTGTTTTCAGCACTTGAGCAACGGAAGCAACCAGGCGTCTGACTTTGTCCTTGATGGTCTCGTTGTTTGCGTGTCAGCTGGTTTCTCTGAGGAAGAAATTATATTAGTGAAAGTATTGCACGCTAAAGATGAAACGCAAACCAGGCGGCGTTTGCAGGAAAAAGATCACGTTCGCCTGCAGGAGGAGTATAACAGCTGGAAAAGACTGGAAATGACGTGGCCGTGATTATTAGAATGCAGTGAAATTCATTTTGTGGCCTTTAACCACCTTGGGTTACTGTAGAAAACATAACATAGGAACTGGATATTTATTGAACAGTGTATTTTTCGGTAAAATGTGAGACACTGAAAAGACATTATTCTTAAAAGGGGTGGTACAGTTTTACTTTATCTAACAAAATTGATAAACTATGCAGTAATGTGTCAAAAACAAAAAACTGCAGATTTAAAATCAGAATAATAATTAAAACAAAATAATAGTGATAACAGAGACAATCCTGCCCTCTGCTTAAGCTCTAAAAATCTCTTTCAAATTAAAAAAAATAATATTTATATATGCCAAATTGTTAAAAAGTTTATTTGAGAGTTGCAGTGAAGGCTAAGATTTTCAGTAAATACCAACCAAAATTTCTTCCATCCCTCTCATAATAGTATAGTATAATATTGTAAACACTTTTATGTTTTTTTTTTTTTTAATATCAAATTTAGAGCTTGATTGACATGGTGAAAATTTAGATTAATATATGGCACTTTTCTTTAAAGAAATTGTTAAACTATGCAGTAACTAGATAAAAACGGCAGAGACCTAAAATAATCATTTAAAAAAATATTAAAATAAAATAATAGTGATAACAGTAATAATCTTACCCTCTGATGAAGCTCTAAAATCAGATTTATAATTTGCAGCTAAGTGGAAAATTTTCTGAGAATATCAACCAAATTATCTTCAGTTCTTTACATAAGCACTTTTATTTTGCTTTTTAAATCTCCATTTCAGAGCTTGAAAGACATGGTCAAAATTTATATTTACGCCATTTTTCTATAAAGAAATTGTTCAACTTCAGTAACTCGAGAAAAACTGTTGAGAATTAAAATAATAAAACAAAATAAATAAATAAAATAAAACAAAAAGAATGGAAATTAATCTTCTCCTCTGCTGCTGAAACTATATATATATATATATATATATATATATATATATATATATATATATATATATATATATATATATATATATATATATATATATATATATATATATATATATATATATAAATCCAGCTACATTCAGATTCAAAAATGAAATGTAAGAATTATAGCTGAGGAGATCATTTTCAGTGAATATCAACAGAAATTTGAGTCTGTTCCCCACACTAAGCTATAATGTGAACAAGCACTTTCATGCTGATTTATTTTTTATTTCCAAAAAAATCTCCTCAAAAACAAAAACATGCCGTTTTAGAAGGACATTGATATAATTCCAGATTTGTCATTTTTGTGTGAACTACTTTACTTTGACTGAAGGGACGAGTTAAGCGTCTTTTTGCCATTGCTAATCAGCAGTGGGGCGTGCGATGGCCTCATTTAGCTACCTATGAGCCCGACCCCACCCTGAGACGACTGTCATCCATTAATTATACTCAACGCTTTCCAGAGGACAACCTACACAACGCCGGGAGATGAGATGAGCGAATCATCGGAGATGAGGAGGGGACAGAACATAAGAGTTTCTATAGAAGCAGAAAAAAAGCACAACATATGGACGTAGAAGAAAATCCATAAAGAAGGTATAAATAAAGGAGGGGGAGGTGGAGAAGCTCTCACTTCGCCTGGTCTCAGTGAGAGAGCAAGGCCTGTGTCTGCTCTCGCTCTAATTATTCCAATTATCATGGCACACTATGAAAACGTGATTAATAACACTGAAGATATTGTTGTGGCAATTAGCCATATGGTGGTGGGACTCTGCTCTGTCACGAATTCGCCATTAGCATCTACTTATGTTTGTCAGGAGCGTGCATCCATGACAAGCGTGAGTTCTGCTCACCTTGCTCTCCCTGAAGTGAATGTCGCGGGAGAAATGTCGATTTCTTCCAGCTCTTCGTCTCTGTGAATTTTTCATGCCGCATCCGGTCGGACTGGGGACAAATGTCAGGTACGGTCTGGAGCGAGCCGTCAAAGCGCCGTGTTTAGCTGGAGGCTTGAATGTACGCCACGGTTTTTTCCCACAATGCAGCATGGCTAGCTACAAGAACATTGGCTCTATACTGTACTTGGAGAGAACGTCTCCTGTTGTGACAAGCTCACGCTAGAGTCTTCAAGACGAATATGGAAATATAGCAGCTCTCCTGTAATGACTGGGGAGAACAGTGCAGAGCAAACGTTAGCTCTTTACGAGCTAAAATAGAGAAGACAGAGAAAGTAGAATGGCACGAATGCAAAATGTTTCCACCTAATTCAACTTCATTTAAACAAAGCACTTTATTTATTTATTTTTTAATTATAATTTCCATTTTGGAGTTCGACTTGTATTGCCAAATTAAAATAAAATAAAGTAAAATAAAATCTTCCCTTTTACTGAACTGCTAAAAATGTAATTAATGTTCAGAAATTACGATGGTAACTAATTAGATGGTCAACAATGAAAACATTTTTTAAATAATAATAAATAAATAAATAAAAAATAGTCCTCCCTTCATCTGAAGTGCTAAAAAACTAATTAAAGTTCATATTCAAAAATTAGATTTATAAGTTGCAGCCAGTCCATTTTGGAGCTTGACAGACATGGTATAGCATAAAATAATAATTACTTTTTTTTTTTTTTTTTTTTTAAATAAAATCAAAATTAATAAAAAAAAAAATCTAAAAGGAAATTAAATTTTTCAGTGCTAAATTTCCCCTTTGATGAAGCCCTTAAAAAAATAATTCACACAATGCTCTTTTAATGATGATTTTTGCTAAATAGAATATTCAAAAACGAGCAGATAGACATTTTATTTCAAGATTTTATCCCTAAGAGGTAGCTGCTATTGTGATATCGAAATAATAATAGTTCAATTAAATTAAAAGTACAATTCAATAGTGAAATATATAGTAACTTGCATATATGTGAGTTATAGTACCATTTCTACCTTCTGTTATAAAATATGTTCCAATAATTTTCATATTTTATAGTTAAAAGATCCTAGAGTAAATATTTAGATAATAAAAAGTGGTCTCTGTATGTCGTGTGAATAGGAGGGATGAAAAATAAGAAGTCTTTGTGACATCAGCTGAGAAGGAAAATCATTTATAATGAATAATGTGCTAAATCGTGCACAATAAGACCTGGAACGTGCATTAAGAAAGTAAATATGGGCAATTTTGATTTCATGTTGTCTTGAAGTAAAACATAACATGATGGATTTGCTTTCGGTTCAGTTGAGCATCATCCAAAAAGCGGCGACAAAGCGTTTCCATCAAACCCCTCGACAAACCTGAGGTGCCAACACAAACAATGCACAATACTATGGGAGAGAAGGCGCAAAGATGGAGATGGCACATTGAAAGAGTTCCAGACCATACAGGGGGACTTAATATGAGCTTAAAAAGAGGAGTGGGAGAGGAAGATGGGCTTTTCATAGGCTAATTAAAACAGCAAGATGGATTCTGTAATTGAGTGGAAAAAACAAGGATCTGAACAACATCTGTGCAATCCACATAAATTATTTCAATGAGAAGCCGACGCAACAATAAAACCCTCAGCCTTGAATTCCGACACACTGTCAAATACGTGAAAAGGTCCTGGGAAAACAATCCACCTGTACTCTACTTCAACATAAAATGATGGAGGACGCCCATGAAAATCATGTCTGCTACATGACAAAAGTTGACAAACTTTGCACATTTGCAGCTAATCTTTGCAAAACTGGTAGTTGGCCATGACATGATACTATGGATTGCTAGTCATTTATGTTTTAGATCTATCTATCTATCTATCTATCTATCTATCTATCTATCTATCTATCTATCTATCTATCTATCTATCTATCTATCTATCTATCTATCTATCTATCTATCTATCTATCTATCTATCTATCTATCTATCTATCTATCATCTATCTATCTATCTATCAACTTCACTTCAATCCATTTATACTTTAGCTTTAGCTTAGATTAAACCCTAAAAAATCCTTCAAAAAAACCCAAAAGAAGTTTGGTCAATGGACACTTTACAGCAAATTTGTACAAAAAAAAAAAAAAAACCTAAATAATAATAATAATAATAATAATAATAAAATTAGCTAATTAATTAAAAAAAAAAAAAAAAAAGTTAGTACTTGAAATAAATTAAACGATAACAAATAAACTATTATAAACATAAACAAGATTACATTTAAATATATACATTTAAAATAAACACAATAAAAATTAATAAAACATTTACATATTAAAAATAAAATTGTAAAATTTAAAACACTCAATTATAAAATTGTAACTCAAATAAAAAAAAAAAAAAAAATATATATATATATATATATATATATATATATATATATATAATATGTGTGTGTATAAATATAATAGTATCTTAATGTTACTACAATATCACTGGCCACAAAATATGTTTAACTTTTCAACATATCCTATAAAAAGACTGAGATGGACATTAAAGGGGTCCTATTATGCTTTTTCACTTTTTGAATTTTAGTCAGTTGGGCATAAAAAGATCTACAAGTCTCAAAGTCAACTCCAAAGAGAGATATTTCGTTTTTAAAAAAATCCCTTTTCAAGAACCACAACGAACGGCTCCTTTGGACTACAAAGTTGTTTTCCTGTATTTGTGATATCACAAAGCGTCGCATTAGAATATCATTCAAATAAATCCCGAATGGTTGGCGCGTTGGGAGAACCCTTGGTTGAGCACTGCACGTTTCAAAATCGAAACCCGGTGCGGGTGTTTTTATATCACTGTATTTCTGATGGATTTTCGATGTCATTTTCATTTCATCCTGCATGTAATGTCTGATAAAGCAGCGTTTGTGAGTGGAGCTCTGCTTTGTGTACAGCGTTACCGCGGAAACCTCGCTGAATGAATTTGCAGAATGAATTTGCATATATAGGCTATGCCGCCACAAATAGTGTAACTCTGTGGGATTATGGTATAAATAAATTCAACTGTATAACAGTTTCACTGCAATTCATGTTATAATGTTAGAATTAAAGAACAATAAACATAATATATATGACCGTTGCCTTCATCAAACCCGGAACTAATCGAGCCGTTTGTGCCAGGCTGGGGAGAAAAGTATTGTAATAATGTAAATTATGTGAAAAATAATGCGATTTTTGAACCACCATGTTCTAGTACACCCCCAAAACCAAAATCAAGACTTTGTAAAAGAGCATAATAGGACCCGTTTAAAAAATCCCCTTTGCCACATCTTAAAGTCTATTAAGCTATCAACTTACTGTAAACAAAACGTACTGTAACATCCAAAATGTGCTACTCAGGTTAAAATCTGCATAATTTTATGGCACACATGCAATGTAAATCAACTTTTCCATAGTGTTGCTTCTAAAAGCAATTTTTGAAGATATCAAATATTTTGGCCTGGTTTTTCAGCATTCACATTGAAATTCAAGTGGTGTTAACTCAAGTGGCAGATGCTTTTCTTCCAGGAACTCTAGTATGTTCTTGTTAAGCTCAGTATATATACACACATGCAAATAAAAATCGAAAATTTCACCCTCAGCAATGCAAAAGAACAGCTTCAGCATCTGCTTTCTCTAAAGGTCACTGTGTGTCCTGTTGACATCACGAGACCTCAACTACTGTTCAACCAGCACACCGGCTCGTTTGATGTTCAAAGGGTTTGACAGACTGACTTCCTGAGAACCACCAGATCGACTTATTTCCAGCCCCCTCGAAATGAAAGCCTCAAACTGCCAATCTGTCAGCGATACACCCATGTGGTTTTGAGGGGTATATGCTGCACTCGACAAAAGCAGGCTGCAAATATATTTGTATTGAGAATGGCACCATCACTGACAAAGGCTCAACGGGGTGAAGTTCACATATTGAGCACAAAAGGCAAGGCTGAAAAAAAAAATGCTGGTAAAACAGAAATCACCTGTTCTTATTGCACTGCCCATGCATTAGTGATCACAGGATGGCCAGTGTTCTTGTGCAATCTCAAAGCCTTGCAGGCCGCCGTCTTGCTGTCCTGCAAGCATAAACAGAAATATCAGAAGTTAAATGGTCAAATTTATGAATTTTAATATCAATATTTGGTATTGGATTAGTGCATTTAAAATTTGAAAATGAAAAAAATAATACATTTTAATATTATTAAAAATTATGGTAATTAAATTTAAAAAATATTTAATATTAAAAAAGCATATTTAAGGCAAGATATACAGGTAAATAAAGTACAAATTGAATTAATATATATCACCATACTTTCCCCAGTTCATTAATCACACCATATCAAGACAACTGTTTTATATTAAGTTTAAGTAATAATAATAATAATTAAAAAAATGCAATTGTAAATATGCAAATGAGGCATTATATAATGAAATATGCACTATTTTACATACATTTCCAGAATAGAAATCTGAACATTGGAAGATTCTTCAGTTTATTTCAATTATTTATTTATTTACTTATGAAATTGTTTGTCACTCATTAAATCAGAATACTGGCAACAACAACAAAACCAACAAAAATCAGTTTTAGGAATAAAATATTACATGATGTATGATCATATCATATCATGATATATTCATGGTATATGAAGAAACCATTCTGTACCTTTGGATTATGGAAAAACTCACTGCCTTTAAAGATATGTATTTTAATTGAAATTGACCAGAGCAAATAAACAAGATGTAACAAAATAAACACTTGCATGTGTATTTTGGATGCTTTCTTTACTCTAGTCCACTAAATCACACAAACAAACTAGTTTATAATCTCAACATTGACCAGTGCATGCAAAAAGCAATGGTTTTGTCTGTAGTCTCTTGTCTTAAAATCAGCCACATTACATAGATTTATTCACTGACCTTGTTGCAATGCATTATGGGATTGGCCATGGAGGATACATTGCTGCCTTTAAATGGCTAAATCTTCAGCTTAATCATGTTATCTACTGACGTTTTTGAGAAAAAAATAACACTCTTAGTTGCTGATGAGTCACTTTGTACACCAGGCATTTTTATGGAAGATTACGGTGGAAAAACCTGCGTGGTATTGATAAAATTTTCATATGCTTAAAAACCTGCGAATAGGAGAGACACTTTGGGTTTTGCAGTAGGCCTCACAGTGTCCAGCACTGAAGAGTGCAGCAGATGGCTGGTGGTGCATATTTAATGCAAAACCTGAATAACGTCTGAATTAAAGATTGTCTGCAGAGCTTTGCTCTAATTGGTGAACACTGGGAGTGTCAAATGTTTTCTTCAAAATCTGATCATGTGTTTTCAGACATGTCTGAGGAGCATGAGTTCTTCTACATGACAGGAAGAGGTTCAGTCAGTCACTGTGAAGCGTTTGGTCTTCAGTTGAGTTCAGGTGACAGACTGCATAATGTGAAAAGGCCATGTGGTCGAGTTGTTTTTGTTACTATATGTATGTCAAACCTAAAAAATGTTTCCGTTCAGTGTTTTTAATGCAAATCTGATCTGAAAAAAAAAAACAGACTGTAGACTTTATATGCTCTTATATATATGTATGTATATATATATATATATATATATATATATACACACACACACACACACATATATATATATATATATACACATATACATATATCTTACATATCTGTATGAAAAAAAATAAATAAACGAGATCTCAAATATCTCTCGCAAACCTGCAGGTTTGTTTCCTGAAACATAACTCTAGTGATCTCACATGTATCTCATCTACAGTTTCGGAAATGTCCCAAACTGCTCAGATTTGCCAAGAAGATTTCTAATCAAATTCTTGCAGTATCAAACAATCTGAGAAAAATTTTGTACTTTCGCTTTTTTTTTTTGTATTGATATTATTATTATTTAATATTTTTATATACATTTTAAAAATATTTTTAACATTGGAATTTTGTTTTGCTTTTAGATTTGCAGTTTGTTTCCCCATTTTCACTTCTCAGCAGTGTTATTTTAGTATTATTTATATAATATACTTTATATTATTATTATAATTTTTTGTAATTTTAGTGCTTCTACTTTTTATGTTTAATTTCAGTTAGTTGCAAAGGCAACTTTTAAATGTACTTTTCTTTAAGTTTTTCATCTAATATTTATTCTTTCCTTCGATGAACAGAAATGATTTATAATCATTTTAGTTAACAATAACAACACTTGAAATAAAGTTGATATTTACATGATGCAAACCATAAATAAGAGCTCCAGAAAAGGCTCACCTTGCGACATGCACTACACAAGATACACAACATAAATCACATACCAAGTCATGATTTGAAGGCACATTTCGAATGTAAAAGGCTGTAGCCCGAACAGATCCTTCTCTATATTTCACATGCTGTAATGATATGCAGAATTTTGTGCTTGTATTCATCACCCTCTGGGTATTCAATAATCTAATATTACAATTGGTCATGGCGAATGCTAATGATATTGATAGCAGATGGCAGCTGGTGAAGCTAAACCCACACCACCCCACTGTGCATTCATATTACTCTTTTGATGAGCAGGTGCTCTCGTACCCGACAACACGCTTCGCACACAGTTCTACAGATTATTCATTTTTCGCCACATGGACCCGCAATATTCTTAGTTTCCTAAAGAAATGGAGTACAAGAACATTCAAATCCGTTTTCAACATGGTTTTAATATTAAAACACATTGATAAACCACAATTCTAAAAGTGAAAAACACCCAAGGCTGTGCATTACCATGATTTTACCACGGTTCAGGGGTTTTTAAGCCATTTCCTGTGGTAAAACGCACAGCTTGTGGTGGCGTATCGCTTTAATCGAATAAACCTTCGTCCTCAGAACTCTCTCGAAAGCTCAGAAAAGAGTTTCACATCAAACGACCAACTTGGAGAAGAAAAGCAAAGATAATGGAACACTTAATCATCTATGACAGCTTTGAGCTTAAAATGTTTATGATACATAAAGACAGACTATTAAGGCATGAGTGACTTCTCCTGATGACTAACAGATGGTATTAATGCTAATAGGAGCTGCATATAGGCAAGAGCACTGTCATTTTCTGCTTTCCAGATGCAAGATGATCTGAATTTGGTCAACCATACAGGAAAGACTGCATAATGGAGCGCTTTGAACAACATTTATGGACGGACACGCGCATCTATTTCCACAATGAGGCAACCATCATTGAGTTTTTGACATTTTATTGTTCTTCTCCGAGCTCAGAGAAGGTATATCAAGTGAAATGAGTTCAGCATAAACGAGCATTGATTTCCCATGCTGGTTGAATATTAAATATGGCTCGGATAATAAAGGATTGTCCCAGCATGGATCATTAATGAGTTGTGCTGGATGGAGCACATGCTCTTGGTTTGGAGTGAATGGTGGGGTGGAGAAGTCAATGACAGCGTGTTTCCTGCACTAACAGGATTACAGCACAATAATGCGACTTCGTATCTTTGCGTTTCATGGTTTCGTCTGTCTTTGTATCTCCTCTGCTGTTGTTGTTTGTGTCTAAATGCATGTTTCTGGATTTTAAAGGAATAGTTCCAAAACGGAATATTCTGTCATTACTGACTTTCTTCTGTGGAACACAAAAGGGGAAATTTAGAACGTTCAAACTCCTTTTTTGATGCAATGAAAGTATGTCATTAAATAACAGCCGTGTTCCCTCAGAGACTTGGAATATAGTGCATGAGTCATAAGGACTGTTTTTATGATGATTTTAAGGTGCATCTTCTGGTTCTCTGGTCTTCTGATAACAAGCAGCTCATACATTCTTCTAAACCTCTCCTTTTGTTTCTGACAAAAGAAAAAGAGTGGTTTGGAAAATCATGAGGGTCACATCATTATTCACATGACGCAGCTGATTGGTTTCTGTTCACATCCGTGGTCACTGAGCTTGCTGCTTAACAATCAAATACTTGGGTAGTGCTTGCTGCAGTAGTAACCCTCCACCTTCCCCAGCTCCACCTGTATAGATCTGCTACAGGGTAATTTCATGTATGTTACATAGGGGTTATTTCATATTTGTTATTGGAGGGTCTATTTACACTAAGTGCAAATAGCCTGCCTTGTTGGCAGAGGCTATTTACACTAACTCCGCCCACCAATGTGTGATTGGGCTAGTCAACACTACAAAAGACGGCTGTCGATCGTCAGGTCCAGTAAACTGAAATATAAACATTACATGCAAAACTTAAAGAACAAATGAAAATTGAATTGAAAAATTGAAGTTGAAGCATTTCAATTATTAAAACAAACTGAAATAAAAATTAATTATAGCTATATAAAATAATTTTTTTAACAAAACTAATCAAAATGACAAAAGCACACAATGATGAAAATTTAAACTAATAAAAAAGAAAACAAAAAATATAAAAATAACAGCTAATTTAGTATTAATGAATACAGTGCATATAAATTATATTGAAACAACCCTACTAGGAAGTGTAAATGGCAAATCTAAAAGCTGTTAGAAGGACAGCAGAACTAAATCACATGCATGGAGGATACAAAACTTTCTGTTTAAAAGATCTACACAAAAACTTGTGGTTGGCCATCAATTTTCAATGACTAAATACTGCTTTCTACAAAGTTGGTGAAATGTGAAGCATGTTGCTTTTCATTGTTAAAATGCGTCCTACTTTCCCTGTTTAATGCACACATATAAGTAATTCATTGGTTGAATTTCCTGGCCTAACTATAGCATGGACATCTTTTCCACTGAAACATATTTCATATGAAAAAGTCATATTAAAAAGTGTTTTTTAGAACCAGTTTTTATTGGGCCTTTTTTATAGACCTTTGTCCATTTTTCTGAGCAATGGAAAATGAGGAGAGTTTGGAGGAAGAAACCTGTTAGGAAACAATCATAAATTATACAGCACACTTTACCTTTAATTTTACTCATTTGTCACTTTATGATTTCTGTTCAACTTTCTCACTGAGTTTGAGTCACATGGCATCTTCAGCAAGCGAAGGCCACTAGACTGATAAACTTTAGAGATCATAACACAGCTTCCTGCCCATTACACACCAATAATGGATTGCTTACTATCTATAGACCGCTGTAATTTTCTATGATCTTCATAATATCAGCCTTTAAATGAGCTTTTATGACTCCGTTCTGCTGCTTTTCATAGTTTTAACACTGTTTACTTTCCAGCAAAGTTTTGTTTGTTTATATTGTGTTTTCCTCAGATTTATTCGTGATTTATGGTGTTGTTGTAATTAGACCGTAGATTGCACTGGTGGTTTATGGAAGGAATCACTTTATGTCCTATTATAAATCAGACACATTTATGAAGCGCTCTCAATTAACTACAGACCTCTGTATTAGTGAAAAGCATGTTTTGATGTGCCTTACTGAGATTCAAGCCTCAATTTGAGTTCATCTCGCAAATAAAAGCTAGCCGATAGACTGGAGCTTGAGGCGTTGAAACAGTTTTACACAAATGCAATGAGAAAACACTGTTAAGATGAAAGTGACGATGAAATCGTGGCACTTTTTGTTGGGTTTCTCTGTAATTTCTGCACAAAAAGCCTACGGCGCCAGTGATCAATATGCTTTTTGTACTCAAACACAAAACAGTTATGCTGCTGCAATCAATATCGTAAAGCATACGTGCCACCAACTAAATCACTATACTAATATGTGACTGATATGCAATTTAAAGGACTTTACTTTTTCTTGAAGTGATGATCTACATCGACTTTTACAAGTTAGTTGCAAAAGGCTGTAAAGAAGCTACTTATGAGGTCTTGCTCTTTTTCACCATATAAATATTACCATTATCAGTACCTGGTTTTTACTGTATAGACTTGTGTCTGTTTTCTTCTGAACAATGGAAGATGAGCAGTGGCTGGAGGAGCATACCTGTCAGAAAACAATCATAAAATCCCATTTGGTGGCTTATAAATTGTACATTACACTTCACTTCCCATTACGTATTTGTCACCTTATGATCCCTGTTCAGATTTCTCATGATCAATGATCTATTTTGACTTTTACAAGTTAGTTCCAAAAGGTTACAAAAAAGCTACTTATGAGGTCTTGTTTTTTATGTATATTTGTGTGGGTGAAAACAAAATTGTTTACTAAAATGAAGTCAGACCCTTTTAAAGTAAACTCATGAAAATGTATAATCCTGCACTCTACTTAAATATGCATATATTTAAAGCATTTCAATCAACTTCAGGCTTACACCTGACTTTTATCCAAAGCATCTACATATGATTCAGGTGTGTGTGCAATATATTTTCTAAAGTGAACTAAACTCATCATATAAAAAGTGAGAATGGAAAGTTAATCCAATCACAAATAAAATGGACCAAAATAAGATCTGAATCTACCTTTAGTCTAAATTCAGTTTTAAGATGTGAAAAAGACCATAAACTTACAGGACATTTTCAATGTTGCATTGGGTACAAATCTAATGCATGCCTGAGGAAGGGCCGAAACATTGCTTATAGATTAAAATAAAATGTTATGATGATGTAAATTAAAGTACAGTGCTGGATTAATATCTTTCCAAATTCAGATGTAGATCAATGTAGATCATCACTCTAAGAAAAGTAAAGTCCAGATGTCTGGTTTATGTAAATGTACAATGAGAGTTAACTAGCACCAAATATAGTTTAACCACCACAAAAAACAAAGGGTTAAATGAAGAAAAAAAGGAAATCCTGAAACATCTCCCAGACTGGATTTGAAAGACTAAATGGCTCCTGTTGGTTCATGAAGGGCTTGGTGTGAGCTGATGACTTGTGCTGGTGGAAAAGAACAGAGAAACAGCTCGACATCAGAAATCTGCCGTTTCCTCATTTCCCGTGTGTGACGGAGAAGCGCGTCTCTCCCTCATCGTACCTTCCAGCACACATCTCTGGAACCTGATGCTCCGCATTCCTCCATTAATCCCCCTCTGTCGGATCCCGGCCAGGTAATTACTGTTTAAAAATATTTCAGCCCATTCTTTTGCCTGCAGAGGAAAAATGGGAACAAAGACAACACAGTTATAAACAACGACAAAGGCCTGCTTTAAATTCACTCGTCTTTCTTCCCTGGAATTGGTGGCTTTGTTTGCACAATGTACAAGGTGTCTGAAACAGAAATCTTTGGCTATTTCATATTCAAATGTGGCAGTCACGCTCTAGTTTTCTACGCACAGAAGTTAGGTCTGTTTCATTATGATGAGGCGAAAGCGCACACGTGCTGCCTTCTAAACAGGCTTGCTCTATTAGTGCCTTCAAACAAAGCCTGAAACCGCTCACATATATCCGTTTTTAACTCAGAGATGTGTCTCTAACCTCACAAAACACGCATGACACTCTATGTTCACATGCTACAGTTTGGTGTCCCGTTGCTTTCATTGATGCATAAATCTTGTGTTAGATAAACTATGAGCTGACGTAAGGTTAACAGCACGAAAAAGAACCTTTCAATGAATTAAATATTTATTTGAGCTTTTTGTCTTTCCTTTGAGGTCTTGACCTTCTTGACTCTATCCAACAATTCAAATCATGTCATGAATTTGTTGAAAGAACAATGCAATACAAAAAAAAAAAAAAAAAAAAACCCATTATATTTAACTTATGATCCCCATTATTGTACATTACATTTATATGAAATAAATAAAAATAAAGAATAATATATATATATATATATATATGTGTGTGTGTGTGTGTGTGTGTGTGTGTGTGTGTATAAAACATATTGTACAAAATACATTTGATATTGTGTTGAAATATAATTTTAAACAAAAAATAATAAAAAAGAAAATAAACTTACATTCTAGGTCCTACATTGCACACAACTCTGTTACAAAATACTAAAGTTACTGAATAATAATAAAAATAATGTAGCCCAGTCCAACAATAACATAACCTAACCCAATATACAAACACACCCATATATATATATATATATATATATATATATACAGTATATATATATACACATGGCCGTAGTCAGGCTTTGAACATTAGTGAGGTCCGGGGGTGGTTGGGTGCTAAAGAATTGTGCTATAATAACAACCAAATACAAATACAACTCATTATATACACTATAAACACTTTAAAAGAGACAGACATGTAGATGTTTGTGAAAGATGTTTTCTCTGTTTTGGAGGGATGATCATTTTTAAATCATACCCTATTTATTACATCAAAATGTGCTAATACTGTACTATAGTTAGGGGTGGATAATTTTATCAGTTGTTTATTATTCATGCAACAATATATTACTGTTATAGTTTTTATTAATAACCATTGCTATATAGATGATAACTTTGTCTAGTGCTCTTATGATTGTTTATAACATGATTTGTGAAAATTTAACTATACTATACTGAATGACATAGAATAGACTTCTTCATGGCTAGTGTTTGTGTATTTCATTTCATTATTCATTACTTGTTCTACAAATCTGTGTACAACTAATGTTAAAAACTGTTTTTGACAGCGTTGATAACATTTCTGACAGATAATATCATGATATTTTCGCGTTCCCCTTACCGAATGTGGTATCCTGTCCGCTATAATCTGTCCATGGGCTTTTTTGATTACTGTCAGTTTGAGTTCCGGTGATGCAGTGTTGCCAGATATTGTTATTTAAAACAACAACAACAAAACAAATATTTCAAATCTTTTGCAAATAAGATAAGATAAAGATATTGCTGACCCTAAAGTACAACTTCCTACTTTATTAACTTTTTAAAGTGTCAAATTACATGGTTAAGATGAGTCAAAATTCGCGTATAATAGCTGGATCTGGCATCCTCACTCACAACTCTCTCAAAGAGACTCGTTTATTTCGTCAGCATCTCGCAATGATCATTTTTATGGGAAGCCAAACAACCCAACAGTCAGAACAGTTAGTTAGTTTCTCTCAAAAGAAAGAGTAGACTCTGAATCATTGAAACGAGTCATTTTTAAAACGAATCTTAAGCCGTGACATCAACATGAAACATTAGCATATTGCCGGCCCACTTGTTACCACTAGGTGCTGCTTTTGGAACATTAAAAATAGCTGTTTCCCCAGTAACGGCTGTACACAAAGCAGCACTGCACTCTGCCTTAATTAAATCGACCAATCACCGCGGATTAGCATCAGGAAACGGAGGGGTTTGGAAAAATGAATCACTGAGCGAATCGTTTGGGAGTTGTTGTGCAAATAAGGTAAAAATAAATGCATATTATAAGAAAATGAAAGTGTTTTTTGACCTTGCATGCATGTCAACCTGTTGTTGGGGACTCCTAAAATCAAAATATGAACCTTTCATAACCCATAATAGGGGCACTTTAAAGAGTTCACGACACGCTGACCTGTCATAGGCACGGCTCAATGGACCGAGCGGCGCGACCGACTCGACAGCACAGGGAGGACGTCTTTGCTAGCGCCACCAAACTGACAGTGTGGCGCTGATCAATTAACAACAGCGCAGCGCGAACAAAAGAAGTTCTGTTTTTCCCTGCACGTTAACATAATGAAGATCAGTATTAAGCTATTACATTTCTTTTGCTTATTATCTTTCATATTACAACATTGACAGTAGTGTTAGCTACTTTGAAGCATTTATAGGCCATATTTAGTAGCCACATGTTCAAAGCAGAAGCTTCCATTGTCCTCTAGAATTAAAATGTTTTATGGTTTCATTCATCAAGGCATATTTTAAGTAAATTTTACATTTAAGGATATTTGTGTAACTGTAGCATATGATTAGGCTAAACTGAGAAAAAAAAACTAAAAAAAAAAAATTTAATTTAAATTTACTGATACTTTTCTGCCAGGACATTATAATTTTAACATGCAGAAATTAAGCACGGATATGTTTGCAGCAATAGCCAACAATATGGGTCAAAATTATCCATTTTTCTTTTATGCCAAAAATCATTAGGATATTACTGTAAGTAGCCTAAAGATCATGTTCCATGAAGATATTTGGTAAATCTCCAACTGTAAATATATCAAAACTTAATTTTTGATTACTAATATATATTGCTAAGAACTTCATTTGGACAACTTTAAAGGCGATTTTCTCAGTATTTAGATTTTGTTGCAACATCAGATTTTCTAATTTGAATCTCAGCCAGATATTGTCCTATCATAACAAACCATACATCAATGGAAAGCTTATTTGTTCAGCTTTCAGATAATGTATAAATCAATTTGAAATGGTACATAACTGCAATACTGTGCTGAATGTAGAACTTGATGACAACAACAATAACTAGGTACAAAATAAAAAATATATATACTAGATGATGGGTGTGCTCCTCAAGAGGACTATGGTAGCTATTGTAAATTTAGGCTAAAGTATTTAGGCTATTATATATAGGCAATGTGTGCTCTTCAAAGTAGCTAAAACAACTGTTAATGTTGTAATATGAAAGATAATAAGCAAAAGAAATGTAATAACTTAATACTGATCTTCATTATGTTAACGTGCAGGGAAAAACAGAACTTCTTTAGTTCGCGCCGCACTGTTGTTAACTGATCAGCGCTGCTCTGGTGAGATTAGTTTGCGCCGTGCTGTCGAGTCGGTCGTGCTGCTCGGTCCATTGAGCCGTCTATGACAGGTAAGCGCAGCGCGAACTCTTCAATACAGCGATGTTTCATCCCAGTTTTGGGTTGTTTGGCTTCCCATACATTTTCATACCACGGACGCTAAAATTCTTGCAAACTGTCTAAACTGAATTATACATGTCATGCAGACATTCATATGAGGAGTTTAACAGCAAATTAGTAATTCAGAGAACAAATTTTATTTTTGAACATAAAATATTTAACGAGGTCTGGACCTCTGTGGCCTTAGCTGGCTAGGGGCCTGTATATATATATATATATATATATATATATATATATATGAGTGTGTGTGTGTGTGTGTGTGTGTGTGTGTGTATGTGTGTGTATACAGTGGGGAAAAAAATGATTTGATCCCCTGCTGATTTTGTAAGTTTGCCCACTGACAAAGAAATGATCAGTCTATAATTTTAATGGTAGGTTTATTTGAACAGTGAGAGACGAATAACAACAAAATCCAGAAAAACGCATTTCAAAAAAGTTATAAATTGATTTGCATTTTAATGAGTCAAATAAGTATTTGATCCCCTATCAATCAGCAAGATTTCTGGCTCCCAGGTGTCTTTTATACAGGTGAGGAGCTGAGATTAGGAGCACTCTCTTAAAGGGAGAGTTACCTGTATAAAAGACAACCTGTCCACAGAAGCAACCGATCAATCAGATTCCAAACTCTCCATCATGGCCGAGACCAAAGAGCTGTCCAAGGATGTCAGGGACAAGATTGTAGACCTACACAAGGCTGGAATGGGCTACAAGACCATCGCCAAGCAGCATGGTGAGAAGGTGACAACAGCTGGTGCGATTATTGGCAAATGGAAGAAACACAAAATAACTGTCAATCTCCCTCGGTCTGGGGATCCATGCAAGATCTCACCTCGTGGAGTTTCAGTGATCATGAGAACGGTGAGGAATCGGCCCAGAACTACACGGGAGGATCTCGTCAATGATCTCAAGGCAGCTGGGACCATAGTCACCAAGAAAACAATTGGTAAGACACTACGCCGTGAGTTTGCCAATGATTTAAAGGAGAACTGGGTGAAAGTGTTGTGGTCAGATGAGACCAAAATCCAGCTCTTTGGGATCAATTCAACTCACCGTGTTTGGAGGAGGAGGAATGCTGCCTGTGACCCCAAGAACACCATCCCCACCGTTACACATGGAGGTGGAAACATTATGCTTTGGGGGTGTTTTTCTGCTAAGGGGACAGGACAACTGCACCGCATCAAAGGGACGATGAACGGGGCCATGAACCGTCAGGGCCAGGGCATTGAAGCCAGCCAGGGCATTGAAAATGGGTCATGGATGGTTATTCCAGCATGCCAATGACCCAAAACACACAGCCAAGGCAACAAAGGAGTGGCTCAAGAAGAAACACATTAAGGTCCTGTAGTGGCCTAGCCAGTCTCCAGACCTTAATCCCACAGAAAATCTGCGAAACTTCAGCCTCGAAACCTTAATGACTTGGAGAGGATCTGCAGAGGAGTGGGACAAAATCCATCCTGAGATGTGTGCAAACCTGGTGGCCAACTACAAGAAACATCTGACCTCTGTGATTGCCAACAAGGGTTTTGCCACCAAGAACTAAGTCATGTTTTGCGAAGGGGTCAAATACTTATTTGACTAATTAAAATGCAAATCAATTTATAACTTTTTTTAAATGTGTTTTTCTGGATTTTTTGGTTGTTATTCTGTCTCTCACTGTTAAAATAAACCTACCATTAAAATTACAGACTGATAATTTCTTTGTCAGTGGGCAAACGTACAAAATCAGCAGGGGATCAAATATTTTGTGTTCTTTTCTTTGAAGGCCTCTTTTCTTTTTCTGTAAACAGTGCCATGATATCCTTTACCAAAAAGCTCTACTTTTGTCTCATCTGTCCACAGTACGTTCTCACAGAAGGATTGTGGTTTTGTCACATGAAGTTTTGGCAAACTCCAGTCTTGCTTTTTTTATGCCTTTGTGTCAGCAGTGGTGTCCTCCTGGGTCTCCTACCATAGCGTTCCTTTTCATTCAGATGGCGATGGATAGTGTGAGCTGACACTGTTGTACCCCGTGTCTGTGGATCAGCTTGAATTTGTGTGGAAGTTAATCGGGGTTCTTTATCCACCATTCAAACAATGCTTTGTTGTAATTTTTCATTAATTTTGCTCTTCCATCCACGTCCAGGGAGGTTAGCTACAAAGCCATGATGATATTGCACACAGTGGACACAGGAACATTAAGATCTCTGGAGATGGACTTGTAGTCTTGAGATTGTCCATGTTTTTCCAAAAATGTTTTCTCTCAAATCCACAGACAACTCTTTACACTTCTTTCTTTTCTTCATGCTCTTTTCTCCATTTTAACTTGCCATAGGTGTGTCTAAATACAAATTACAGGAGCACCACATGCTTGAAAAGCAATTATTCCTTACAATTTTGACAAGGTGCCAATAATTTTGTCCAGTCCATTTTTTTTAGTTCTGTGGTAAATTTGATCAAGTTTGACTTTTCTTCTCTGTTTTTTTGTGTTGTTGCAGTGCAAACAAAAACAATAAGCACGTGAGTACCAAACCATTTGCAATTTGGAACAATTTTCTGACAGAATTGCAAGGGTGCCGATATTTTTGGCCATGACTATATATATATATATATATATATATATATATATATATATATATATATATATATATATATATATATATATATATGTGTGGTGTCAAAATTAGCACGTTAACGCAGGCGATTAATTTTTTCAGTTTAACGCGTTAAAAATATTTAACGCAATTAACGCAGGGGCGGAGCTAGGGTTGGCCACCCCTCTCACAACTGCTGTTTCTGTCACTTTTTCTCTTGACAAGAAGTGCATTTATTCAGTCTCAGAGCGTCTTTACGACCACATCAAACCGGAGAGGTTTCAGACGTGCGCTCCACTTCACTTCAGCGCCAGGCGCGAGTCAAATGAGTGCGGAAACGGTACTGTGCTCGCAGCGTGCTCTGTATCATTTTATATCAAAGCGCGAAATAAACTACGAGCATGCAATGTTGTGGTCAGTTAAGTCATGATGTTACCAAAAAGGCGATTAAAGCTGCCTTAAAACTGTGCGTGGCTGTGTGCATGTAGCCTAATATATTTTATATGAGTCTCATTTAAGAACATGTCTCTAAAATGGTTTTAGAGACTTTCCTGGAGCAGCCCAGCACTGTCTCCCTCATCTAACACACCTGATTCAACTCGTCAGCTCATTAATAGAGACTTTAAAGGGATAGTTCACCCAAAAATGAAAATTAGCCAAAGATTTACTCACCCTCAGGTCATCCTAGGCGTGTCTGACATTCCTCTTTCAGATGAACACATTCGGAGTTATATTCAACATTGTCCTGTCTGCTCCAATCTGTATAATTGCATTTCGCTGCGCCTACGTCATACTCTCAACCGCTTTGTCGGGAACGCGCCTGCTCGAGAGACAGGAAGCTGGACTAAACGGTTTATAAAGTTTTAAGAATTGACATTTTTCTTAAACTAACACATCGTTTCGCTTCAGAAGTACTTTATTAACACCCCGGAGCCGTGTGGAGTAGTTTTACGATGGATGGGTACTTTTTTTTCAGATTCAGAAACAGGGGCACCATTCACTGCAATTATACAGATTGGAACAGACAAGACAATGTTGAATATAACTCCGAATGTGTTCATCTGAAAGAGGAATGTCAGACATGCCTAGGATGACCTGAGGGTGAGTAAATCTTTGGCTAATTTTCATTTTTGGGTGAACTATCCCTTTAAGACCTGAAGTGTGTCAGAAAAGGTGATGAGAGTTGAGTGAAAATACGATGCGTGTCAGATCTGCGTCACGTTCAGCAGCGACAGCTCTTAAAAAAATAGCCTAATAACCAGCTGCTGGGATGTCTGTTCATCAAAGGACAAAGAAAAAAAAAAAACTTTTATAGCTTTAAGGATTCATCTATATTTAATTTAGTAGTGTTTGATAACTTCAATTTCAATTTTGGTATATTTCTTCTGAAAGGCACAGGTAAATATGACATTTATTATAATGGGTTTATGTGAAGATTGTTTTAAGTTTAAGAGTTAAGTTATTTTTTAAAAGTCTAATAAATGTTAAAATTGATATCTCTCAATTATACTGTGATGTTGAATGGCTATAGTCAATAGGTAAATATTGGGGGGGGGGGTGCAATTTTATAGAAATCAGTATTGGTATCAGTGATACTAGCCTTCAGTCATAAAAAAAGATGCCATTAAACAAATATTAAAAAAAATATACAGTCTTTATGTTGTTTGTACATTAATTTGAAGATTGAATGTGAAATTATTGCAATATAAAAGTATATTTAAAAACTTTAATGTTAGGGGGGATTAATCGCGATTAATTTCAGAAAAATGTGTGATTTAATTAGTTAATTTTTTTAATCGATTGACAGCACTAATATATATATATATGAAAACATATACAAATAATTTATGATAAATATATTTATAATGAAGTAAATGTTATATATATTAGTATATATATATATATATTAGGGGTTACCCCGAATAGTCGATGATTCGATGCTTCGATAGGAGGAGCCCGATTTGACTCCCAATCTCACTATGGAATATTCGCGGGGTGTTATGATCATGCCATTTTGGCTATATGGGGGGCTCAAATGTCTGATTTCACAAAGAACTACCGGATTTTTTCGATCAGGTAGGGCATAAGTGATTTCAAAATATCTCAACCAGTTTATATATATCGTCCATATATATATTTTTTATCTCGTATAAGATGCATTTGAGTTACGCAGCAGTAAAGAGCTTCACTGTAGTACTACTGTGATTATCTCGTCGGCGCACAGTGCGAGCAGGACAAACAACAATGCAGAATATTAATAACTATAACTGGGACTGTCATATACATAACATTATAATGAGAACACTCAATAACACGCTGTCAATTTTTTGAGTTTAGTTGCCGTGTTTCTGCGCGTTGTTGCGTGAAGAACGCATCCTCAAAAGGAGTTCATTCAGAGCTGCTCAGACACGTTCATGACCTGCATTTGGGACATTTTGTGCAGATAGCCTATACGTCGTAATATTGACATTATGTTGTATAAATAACGAACGATAATATCTCTATATGAGATAAATGATGAGTTAAATCCCATTGATGAAAAATCTGCTATCAAATGCTTCAATCTACTGGTCATCTTCAGCGTGAGCAACTCAAAAGCAGAACATTAATAACTAACGTTACTGTCATATACAAAACGTTATAATGAGAGCACTGTTGTAAAAAATGTTGTAAATTCTTAGGGTTTCGCTGACTTTAATGTTAACCCTTATCTGGCCTTATCTGGAAAATCTGCCTCAAAACGCATATATGCGTTTGTCGACCCCAGAGGGTTAACTATCTTTTAATCAAAACATATAACATTATTTTTGTATCTGCTAGGCGTCCGTTACACATTTTCCCTGTGACAATTATGACTGTCCAATGTCTGACTTGACTCTTGGTAATGTATTTTGCCCCGCCCCCAAATATATGATTCGACTATCAGTCGACTATCGGCAAGATTCGAAAATTCCAATTCGACTATGAAAATCCTTAGTCAAGGACACCCCTTATATATATGTAAGGGATAATCAACTGCTAGCTGTGCATTAAACGGTTTGCATGCACGACGTGGAGGCGAAGAACAAAAGAAAAAAGAGGAAATCAATAACTTTTATAGTTTTAAGGATTCATCTGTATTTAGTTTAGAATTTAGTGTTTGATAACTTTATTCAATTTCTGTATATTTCTGCTGAGGAGCACAAGTAGATAAATATGACATTTATTATAATGGGTTTATGTGAAGATTGTTTTAAGTTCACTTAAATAAGAAGTTATTTTTAAAGTCTAATTAATGTTAAAATTGATAGCTCTTAATTATAATTTAATTATAATGGCTATAGTTGATAGATAGCTCTTAATTATAATGTTGAATGGCTATAGTCAAAGGTTAAATATTAGGGGGAAACATTTTTTATAGGGAAATCAGTATTAATTGGTATCAGTGATACTTGCCTTCAGTCATAAAAAAGATGCCATTAAACAAATATTAAAAATATACTGTCTTTATGTTGTTCATACATTAATTTGAAGATTGTGAAATTTTTAATCGATTGACAGCACTAATACACACACACACACACACACACACTCACACACACACACACACACACACACACACACACACACACACACACACACACACACACACACACACAGATGATTAATCGCATCCAAAATATAAGCTTTTGTTTACATAATATGTGTGTGTACTGTGTATATTTATTATGTATATATAAAATACACAGTTACACACTTATACAGTATACTTATACAGTATATATTTTGATAATATTTACATGTATTTAAATGTATATATTTATATTTAGATCATTTATATTATATATAAATATATTTAATATACAAATATAACATTTTTCTTAAATATATACATGCATGTGTGTATATTTATATATACATAATAAATATACACAGTACACACTCATTATATAAACAAAAACCTTTATTTTGGATGCGATTAATCGTTTGACAGCACTAATATATATATATATATATATATATATATATATATATATATATATATATATATATATACATACACACACACACATATACATACATACACACACACACACACACACACATATACATACATACACACACACACACGTATATATATATATATATATATATATATATATATATATATATATATATATATATATATATATATATATATATATATATATATATATAAATATGTGGAGCTATATCTGTATTTTATCTGTCTATCTATCTATAAACATATATAGAACAAATGCATTTTATATTTATTAATGTCTATGTTTTATGAAGAAAGAAAAATAGACCTATTTTGTACCCCATTCTTGCACAGTGCCACACACTCAGCCTTCTTCTCCTCAACAATCCCTTCAGTCTCTCTCTGAAGCACTTCTCCATGGACTCTAATACCAAACACACAAAAGGTCTTCTGTTAGAATCAGCCTCTTGGCCGATGAGGATAAATGTAGGTGACATGGAATAATGAAGACTTGGTCGAGAACCGTGCCAGCTGTGCACTTTAAGAGTCGTCTCAAATGTGATTAGTGTAATTAGGGCCTTATGACCTGTTGAGCCACCACATAACAGCATAAAATCAGATGACCGTTTGATATCACCCAGAAATTACATCGCTTTGACAATCTTCAAAAGCAGTTTCAGGCAATCAAATGTACACCTATAATATAGTAATTGTGTTAATTTTTTTGGTTAGAGCCTTCATTAATATACCGTTAACAGTCTTTTGATATTTTTCTATGTAGGCAGTATTTTATTGCATCATTTTTGATATATAAATTCTTGCTATTCAGCAAAAGGTACCGAAATGTTTAAAGCAAGCGTGGCATTAATTCAATGCTAATTAATTTCATTTGTAATTAATTGAATGTGATCATAGCAATCCTTCTGTTGACAAGCTCTTTTCTTCAGCTGTCTTAAAGGTTCAATCGTGGGTTTTTCATATCGCTCAAAACACCCACTCATACCGTAAACGCTAAAAACCTGCCAACATTCATGCAAATTCTCCATAATCAGTTGAATCATATCAAGTCATTGTTATTTTTTCATTAAGCACTGTCCATTAAGTTGAAGTTAACTTCAAAGTTTCCTGCATTATACAACACAGTATGCAATGCTGTTCTTTAGGGGGGCGAGACATTTAAAGACGTGGTGACCAGCACGATATTTCTGGTATTTTGGAGCCGGTGTCTTATTGCTGAGTGATCGTTCCGCTCATTTGAGCGCGCCTGGCTTGTGTCAGCGACCCTGATGGTTAATGCTCAGCAGCTCAGGTGTGCTGATGCTGACAGGTAGTGTTCACGCCGCAGCGCACGCTCAGGGGAAATCAAGCTCGCGCTCCAAATGAGTCTGTTTACTGCACGAGGGAAAACAAACAGGCCGCGTGCTCATCAGCATCACAGTTATAGGACGTACAAACAGGCCCTACTTTTACAACTACAGCAGCGGCGTTTAATGCATACTAATCATGCACCGTTTCACCGCCAACTTCTGACGAGTCCGTAGAAATACGAGATAAAAAGGCAAACAAACGCAGGCAGGCAGGTTGATGCAATGCACAGACACATAATGCATTAACTATTGTTCATAATGGATGGTTATTTCAGAGTTATGGCATCCTATGTAAGTGGGTCATATGTAAGATGACTTTTCCATATTGAAAAGGTGATTTTTCAATATGGGAAATATGAAAAGAAAATGTCTGTTTAATAATAATAATAATAATAATAATAATAAATAAATAACATTACATTAAAAAGCCAAAAAAAAAAAAAAAACAGAGAAAGTAAAAACATACAAAATAAAATAAAATAAAATAAAATAAAATAAGAAAATAAATAAATAAAATTACTGTTTTTTGTTGACATGTTCAGAAAAAATGTCACTATGCCATTATCGGCTTTTTATTGTTTTTAAATATATTGTGTTTACTGCCGCAAAAATAACTTTTATTTCTCTACCATTATTTTGAATAATATTGAAATGTAATGATATATATATATATATATATATATATATACACACATATATTCATACTATTTCATATATTCTTATATATTCTTCATATATTCTCTTTAAAATTATTGCAAGATTATCTTGTTTGAAAAAGCAGTCGTGGGTCTCATTAAACTTGACCATCACTGTTTTCTAATCTGTTTCTATGACTATTAATCATGAATGTGTGTGTGTGTGTGTGAGTATTTTACCATTATAGATGCAATTTTATTTTATTCAAATGTATAAAGATTATTAATAAAGATTCAGATTAATAATAAAGATTATTTTGCTTAAATAGCCAACTGAAGGTTTCAATAAACCTTAATTTAACTGTAATATACTAATACTGATTCTAACCTACTCCTACGAATATTAAATCATGAATATTGAGCATTTACTGTACATTGCCTATTTCATGCACCAGGACTAGTTGCACAAGACTAGTTAACACCCATCGTATCTATCATCAAAAATCACTCTGCATATCTCTTCGAGGTTTAACACCTGAGCAAAGGCAGCATAGCAAATGACAATGTCTACCAGATTTCTCACAACACCCGCAAACACACATATTAATAAGCTCATAATTATATTACACTTCTCCAAATCGAGTCCCTCAAGCTGTTAGTTAAACAGAGAATATGCCAAACACATTCAAAGCCAAATTAGGACAGAAAGAAAGACTAAATATGCCAAATGTAACAATGACTAACTGATGTCCCAAAGATGCTGCTGAAGTAGAGGACTAATGTTGATTGTATCGTTCATCCTGGTTGTGTTTGGAAAGCATACTACTATACTACTATTCGTGCATTAATATATCAGCAATTTTGTTATTATTATTGACTGGACTGCATAGGGTTGTATTAAAAGCATGACAGTTATGCATACTACTTTTTAAATACCGATGCTTTTCAAATAGTAAGCAGAATTCAGTAATTAGTAAGCAAGTATTTCATTCCAAACACAGCCTGTGTTGACCTTTAACCTCAGGAAGTTCTTGTCTCCTCAGAGAACATGTGCAGGAAGTTTGTCTCTTTACCTCGGGGCAATAACACATCATTCCTCTCTCAGTGTGAGCACTTAAAACAAACTTAAAACATGGAAATGACTTATTGCACCTCGAGGGTACATTTCTAGCTTTGTGTACTCCCACATAAATGAAACAGATTTAGCCAAATTACTCACTACTCCATTTCAACTTTAAAACTTTTGGCGGCACTATTGACAATTACTGTAACATTGTTCCTCTCAGCTTCCACCAGAGTTTGGAAATGCAAGTACCTCTTGGCTGTTTTTGCTTTTAAACCATTGTGCTGTTGTGAGTTGAGCACTTCAGTAACTCGATTGTGACATTAGGGGGTGCTGGAATTCTTCTGGATGGGAACGTCAACGCTTCTCTGAGATCCATCCCACTTTTCCATGTCAGTGGGAAGAGAAACTTTTCAAGCGCTTACCTGAGAAAAGAAAATTTTAGAGGACAACATCTGAGAGACCAACTGTACTTGGTAACTGTGTGTATTGTAAAAGTAGCACAGAGAGGACAATGCTGTTTGTATGTGGAAATGCAGCCTTTTATAAATAATCAAATATGCATTAAATATGCATTCATTTTCTATTGTATTATATAATGAAAATTACATTTTATGACACATCCGTTTCTTTTACTAAATAAAAACTTTTGCTAACCCTTTACTTTAAGTCTTTATGTATAATGCATTATCAAGGTACAATGTAATGCATTATATCTTTTCATAAATAACTGTAGCCAAAGTTAAAATGCATTATAATATTTGATGGTTTGTTTGTCATGTGTTTTAATGCATTATACTTGCTAAAGGTGTAACAATGAATAGATAAGTATTATAATGCATTATAACTCTGCATTCATGAGGTCATACAGTGCATTACAAGGCATAATTAATGCATTAAGACTACATTTAGAATGCATTTTAATGCTTTAAGTACAGGGTTACCAAACTTTTATGTTTTATTTTATTTTAATAATTTAATTAATTTTTTTTGCAAATTATTATAATTTTTTTAAAGAATTTTATCATTCTTCAATTAACACTGTCCCACAAATCAAGGAAATAAAATAATAAAATAACTAAATACACAAAAATAAAATATGCAATTACACACACACACACACACACACACACACACACACACACACACACCTTTATAACTATTAACACTGTTCCACAACTCAGTGAAAAAAAAAAAAAAAAAAAAAAAAGTACAAATAAAAAATGCAATATGTTACATATTATACAATTACACTGAGAGAATTGTATGATTCTTCACAACAATTAACACTGTCCCGCAAATCAGTGTTTTCACCAAACGTTCCCCCAAAAATGCCGCCGCTCATGAATTATTGAAAAAGAAACACATTTCCTCTTGTTTACCCATATACACATATGTATAAAATATCATTTATTCTAATAGGGTCTATAAATCAAAAGTATTGTCAGCGAATGAGAGATAAGTGAGGTTATTGTGCGATGAGGCCAGCTGGTGGTAATAATTTAATGAAGTTTTACAGGCGCTATAAAGGCAGGAAGCAGATGTGGCATTAAGGATTATAAAGTTGGTAAAACTTTTAACAAGTGAGATGGATTTCAACGGTACAACAGCAGAAGTGCAGAACGGAGGGAAAAAACAGGGTGAATTTACACATCCTTCAATTGCAAAGCTATCAATCACAGGCGTGTTATTCCTCTGGGAGAATCTTTACATGCATATTTATTAGCTCAACATGCTAATTCCCGCTGCTCCGGGCCCCACCGCTGCGGCGCCAAGCCTGTTTATGACTCATAATTGTTGATATCCTTTGATATATTTCTCTCAACTAAGACATCATTTGCTTTTTGTGGTTTTAAGTCAATGAGGCACAATGACCCAGGCTTTCAATTCAGATTTACAGTTCAACATCTATTAAGAGGAAGTCAATGCCTCCAGTGGGGGATCGTCACAGTGCAAAAGCACTATTGTGTCTGGCTTTGTTGCTCAAACTTAAAAAAAAAACAAGTTATATAATTATCAGAGACATAACAACAGCTGGATGAATTGCCATGCACTGGAGACCGAGAACTATATTTTAATGTCATAAGGAACCCCATGTGCGCTCTAGCTGTGGAAGTTAACAGAGGGGAAAAGTTTGTGCACGTCCAGAGCAGCATCGGCATGCGTTTCCACGGCAGATGTATTACCCAACAACAGGAGAAGAGATTTGACTCCCTCAGACACCTGCCGCCGAACGCGCTCCTCCGGGGATCCAGCATCTGAGAAATGCAATTTGAGCGTTTCAGAGCCACAGAGAAAAAACAAACACAACGTTTGGGAGGGCGACAGAGTAAACACCAATACAGTTGACGCTGGACAAACATGTATTTGGGGGGAAAAAATCATAAATGGATCTGTTGTCTCACAGGTGTGGAATATTCAAGGACAAACTTGATTGCGGAAGCACGGGGGACTCTCTCGGTTTTAGCATGATGATGAGTTGATTACATGCACCGTGAGCATGTTAACAGAGCTCAAGTGCTGCTGGGTCGCACGCGGGGCGTTTACGCTGAAGATCGAGTCATGACCCTGGCAGCTTCCAAATGACGAAATTGGAATTAAAATATTTGATTCTAATTTTGATCATTTTGCACATTTTATATGATCAACAAATAATTTTATAAATTTATATTCATAGGCAAACTATTCAAAATGTCTGTAAATGCTTGAACCTGAAATGAACAGTTTTAGGATTTTTGAACCATTTAAAACGACAATAAGCAAACAAACAAATATTTATTTAAAATAAAATACTATGATGTAAAAAAAATATCATTTTTTCATTTTATATAATTTTTTTTTTAACCCATTTATTTTATATATTTGTATTATATTCAAACTAAAAGCTATTAAAATATCACATCTGTGCAGGGTTCAGAAAGTCTTGGATCTGCTTTTCTTTTTTTCATATTAAATCTGGAAATAGAAATCTGAAAACCTTTAAAACAACAAGTAGATACAGCATTTGATTTTGAAAATCTGAAAACAAAGAAAACTTAAATATATATATATAAAATATTGACATTAATAAAATGTATATAAAATAAAATAGCATTAATTTTTTAATCCGATTTTTCCTTTTATATATATTTATATTCATATTTAAACATATTCAAAAAACGTCTGTACATGGTTCATAAGATTTCATACTTTATAATAAAATATTCATAAAAAAATCTATTTCTTTCATTTATGAAAAAAGCAAAATGATGTGAAATTATGTTTCACTCCTTTGTACAGATGATCCAAAGAGCATTTAAAAAGAGAGACTATCTATCTTGATAATATAAGTTGTCCCATATGTTCTATTAAATAAGTAAAAAACAGCTTTTACACGAGCAGTCTCAAACTTTAGCGTTTATTATTCATAAAAATACAGTCCGCATTTGATCACGGGTCGCTAGAATGCGTTTTAATGCTCTTTGATTGAGTCCCCTTTTTGTGTTGAGGTTAAGGAGTAATTAATCACAACATTTTTGACACTAAACATTACATAAAAATAAAAAGGCTGACAAGTTGTTTTACATAATCAAGTGTGCCGCTCTCACCTGCGATGACACCGCCGAAAGGGCCCCGCCGAACCCTCGTCATTACACCCAACAATAACACAGGTGTGTGAAAAATGGAAAACTGGCAGCGATATGAATTATTAATGTCAAACTTAAGTATTAGAACAGGAAATCAACCAACTTACCTGGCACGATTAAAATGCAAAACACCTCTTTTTTCCCCCCACAAAACGGGAAAGTATAATTACGGCCCGCTATTCTGGAACACGTTAACTTGTGCTTTTTCTAAAGCTGGGAGCACCTGCTTACTTTGTTTATACTCCTGTATTCTCTCTCATATTAATAAGAGGCTGCTCACATGTCCTCCTACAGCTCTGCACAAACACGATGAGAACTTGTCAAGCCTTGTCATAATCTGAATTACAAATACTTTGTGTAGCTGCTAAACTATAAGTTAAGTGGGGGTACAGCGGGAGATGGGCGCCAACATGTGGGTGTTTTGAAGTCAAAGAGGGGAAAGCCATATTTATCCGCCCTTTGGAAAAAGTGGAGCCGAGTAAACAAATCCATTTGCGCTACACGTGAATTGTTTCCAGCATTGTATCATCACGGTCGTGTTCGAACGGATCGCTTTCGAACAGGTGCGCGGCGCCGCTGACCAATAGCGAGGCCCCGTTCTTAAAGGATGCCGGGAAACAGCTTGAGCCGCCGCCGTTTTTGGCAAGTCAAACTTTATCAGCGCAAACACGCAGAGATGAAAACAAACACATCCCGGCTTGCTAATTACGGACACATTGGAGTCTCCGCACCTCATCATCGGCGGGCTAGCGTGGGGCCTGCCTCTTGGCCGGCGTCCTCGGACAAACCTGGCTGTCCGTACGGCGGCCCGCGAAGCCTTTTCCATTAGGTGTCGCGTCGGTGGCCTGTCTGTGATTTTTCAAACCCATTATTTCACATGCAAAGTTATAAATTACTGGACTGACACCAGGCTGGTATCTCGCAGGCCATGTGGCCTGAACTAACGCCAAATCCTGCACCACTAATTTTACTAATTGCCCGGGCGCAGCCAACACTTTTCATTGGTCCATAGCCGGCCATGTCACAGGAAGCTAATGAGGACTAAATAATGCATGTGAACCTCTCTAATTGCTCCATTTCTCATTGTAGTTACCATTTCTGTAATAAGAGAATGGGTGCCAACATGTTTACGGTATAATTATTTTGGATAGAAATATCAATGTATTCAGCGCACTTCCAAAAATGATAAACCTTTGGAGCAAAACATTAGAAGTATTTATTCAGATGACTGCTCAATTCATGGCATGTCATCTTGATCTGAATGGCAGACTTTTTTGTTATTATTATTAATGATATTTTATTTAGCTTATTGTTGCTCTCGAGCAAAAAGGAAATGGGCGTTTTTAAAATTCAGATTTTAGTCTAATGAATCTCTTTTGTAAGTCTCTCTCTGGATAAAAGTGTATAATAAATTCATAAATGGAAATGTAACATATCAATTTCTCTTCTACAAACACTCACCTCACTACTTGTAGAGTACTGGTGTTATTTTAATATCACTGAGATTATTGTATTATTGTTTTTAATTAATATTTTATTAATAATTCATTTTCATTTTAATTAAAGTTTTAGTAATTTTGTGTGTTTTTTGTCATTTTTAGTAGTTTTTGTTTATATATATATATTATTCATTTTTATTTCAGTTTTAGTTATTTTAGTACATCAAATTAAACTAAATTAAAATGAGAAATGTTTTTTATATTTTCTGTTTTTATTTTCATTTTACTTAAATGTTTTAGTTTCTCTATATATATATAGAGAGAGAGAGAGAGAGAGAGAGAGAATTACATACTATATATATATATATATATATATATATATATAAAACCTGTGTACTACAAAAAATTGGATAGGATTACTTTAAAACAATTTTTAGTCAGAAATTGCTTGTAAATTTCACAAATAAAAGAAACTGCAAGCAACATTAAATTGAATTAAACATTAAATTGTGAAGTACAAAAACTAAAATTGTATTTTCTTCTAAAATGCTCTCCAATAATCTAAAAAATACTATCTCCTACTCTTACTATATCTGCAGTACGTACTGTGTATGATTTTTATGCAGAATTTCTGTAAGCTAGAATACTTCAAATAATAGACATTTTTCATTAAAAAAATAGACAGATTAAAAAAATAGCATGTTTCATTTCCAAGATAACTGTATGCCACTCATGGAATTTAAAAAAAGCATGTAATGAGGTCATGTGACAACAATGTGGCATAAAGCCTTTTGAAATGTTTATCTTTGAATAATGCATTCTATTTCATAAGCTATATTTTAAAAAGTAGCATTCAGTACATACTGCACAGGAAGTAGTATTTCATTCTGAACGTCGCCTCTCTCTGTAAATATTCCAGCAGTTGTCACCTGGGGCTGGAGCGTGTGTGATGTTCCTGCTCTGGACAGCTTCCCGTTTGCAAACATCGGCCAGAGTTTCCCTCACCGCATCTTCAGGCAACCTGTAATTTAGCGGCAAATTCAATCATCCAAATAGCTAAATATTTTATGTTATTAAAGCACAACTGAAAAGAATGCTATTATTTATTTACATCCCAGATCTTCACTCCATCATCAGGTGGTCTGCTGGGTCCAGTTCATCTACGACATCTTCTGAATTATTGACCAATAATCTGTCTTAATTCACATCACCCGGCCGTTCCTTTGATAAATGCGACACAAAAATGCCTAGTTTATGATTCGGTGCAGAGAGGGAAAAAAAAAATAATGTGCATATGTGGCAAGAGGGGATGGGGGAAGGGTGGAAGGTATGGTAAAATATGATTAAATAAATTATGATGACAGACAAAACAGGGTTTAGGTTGAGAACATTTGCCATGCTAAAGAATTCAGATGACAGAAGTGTCAATCAAAGCTCACAGCGGGAAGAGTGTTAAGACCAGAGTCTGTGTTTCTGCCACCGCTGTGTTTTTCCTCACCAACATCCAACATTTCTACAGGCACAAATCCCTGTTCTTTTGCTTGTGAGATATTAGATTAAAAAAAAATAATTAAAAAAAATCATAATTGAGTCACAATCAGTTAAACTGATATTCATTGAATCTATTTCAATATATATCTTTATGCACCTTACAATAAACCGATTTTTTTCATTTTGTATGTATATATGTATAGTGTATATTAGTGCTGTCAAACGATTAATCATGATTAATCACATCCAAAATAAAAGTTTTTGTTTACATAATATATGTGTGTATATATAAATACACACACACACACATACATATATATTTAAGAAAAATATGTTATGTTTATACACTGGAAATATTTATATATAATATCAATTATATGAACATAATTATGTACATTGAAATATTTTCTAAATATGTACTGCATGTGTGTGTGTATTTATATATACATAATAAATATACACAGTACACACACATATATTATGTAAACAAAAACTTATATTTTAGATGCGATTAATCACGATTAATCGTTTGACAGCACTAGTGTATACATAGTATTTTTTGTAATCAAAAAACAACAGCAAAAATAGGTACATTGTACTTAATAAATATATAAATAATATAAATAAATATATGACATGAATAAATATAGGATGTGTCATAGAACAGGGTTCCGTTTATTGGCATAAAGTCACTCTTCAGCTTTCCCCAAGTACTCGATTATTTGTTTTTGAAACCTATCGATGATCAAAATGAGAAATTGCCAAGAATGCCCGTCCCTACCGGCAAAGGCCCATAATCTGAGGCAAATCTGTGCTCGTTTACACGTGTGACTGAAGACACAGAAAGGCGCCTGTGGAGCATGTGAGGAACAAATAGCTGAAAAAGAAAAAGATGTGCAAATGATACATTTACAATGATACAGTATGCAACAATGACCCAATTAGGCAAGTGATAGTCCCGAAACGAGATGCGCCGATGTGAAGCCAAGCCACTTTGAGAGAGTAATGCCGAGTTCACACTGTACGATTTTAAAATCGCCGACAAATGCCCAAAATTGGAGGCTCATTCACGCGAGTGACAATCACGCAGTGTGAATTATCAAAGACGCAATCTGAGAGAATGGCTGACACCTGTGAAATATTTAGCATGCTAAATATCAGGACCTGTGGGTGATTCAAAATCCTGCTGTGTG
Source organism: Acrossocheilus fasciatus (assembly GCA_036784905.1). Classification (NCBI taxonomy): domain Eukaryota; kingdom Metazoa; phylum Chordata; class Actinopteri; order Cypriniformes; family Cyprinidae; genus Acrossocheilus; species Acrossocheilus fasciatus. Next base: position 32,523,438 of record CM071953.1, read on the forward strand.
ACACGAGTTCTGACTGAAAAATACATCGGTGCTGACCTACAGCCAATGAGAGTGCAAGATACAGGGCAGCGGGAAGTTCGGGGAGGAGTTATATGAAATGTAGTTTGCAGACCAGACAGAGTTGTCGGCGGTTCATCCTATTGTAAAGTCATGCAGTGTGTAACCTCCTGTTGCCGATCCATTGTGCAATGTGAACACACCAGCAACGCAAAACAACGGTTATCCAACGACTTTGAAAATCATGCAGTGTGAAGTCGGCAGAAAAGAGCGACGACGCGGTACAGCTGAATCACTCACGCAGTTTTCAGATGACTGATTTAACAGTCTGTGTAGATTTATTCAATGCTATATTGAATAAATGTGCACAGGAATTTTTGTCATTTTAAACTGGAAAGCTGTGGGAATGAGTAAAACTATGCAAACTATATGCGTTAGGCCATATGTGCAATCCCACACTGAAATTCAGGACCTGATTAAACATAATTCTGTCACACAGAGATTGACTTTTCCAAAACTTTCTAGGTTTATTTATTTTTCCAAAACTTTTCCAGGCCTGTAAATTGCGGTTTTAAAATTCCATGACTTTTCCAGGTTTTTCCAAGACCGTACGAACCCTGTATATCTTATAAAATATGTGAATTAATTATGTGTAATGAATTGCAATAATGATTGCTGTGATGATGTCCTTTGAATTATATTGTTAAATATATATAATAAAATACTGAAAATATTATGCATTAAATAATATAAAACTATATATTGTAAATGATGAAAATATTTTATATTGGGAAACTAGCTAGTCCATATTGAACAACAATTTTTTAAAATATAAATATTTCTTTAATATAACAATTAAACCTTAATATATAAATGGAAAAAAAACATTCAATAGTGAACTGAAAATGTAATAAATTGGAGCATGCTGTGTATCAAATGAACTTGATATAATGTAGCAAAGAAAAGTAACTTAAGAGTCAGACACGGCTGTAGAATTGGATTAACGTGAGCATAACCCAAGAGCTGATGTCGCACTGATAAAGCATCCCTGATAGTTTATCTACATATAATGGGCCTTCAAACTGTCATAATACTATTGTAATAGCGCTTCTCTTTTATGCGTGCTAATCTGAAACTCAGAGCTCAGTCAATGATCACGAATCTACATCAGATTACAGCGTTCCCTCAGGTTACAGCTCTTAAAAAAACGAGACGTTCTGACTGACTATCAAAATCACAACATTTCCCCACTGTGTCTGTTTTAATCGCTGTGGTTTCTGCCTCTCACAGGCCACTTTGATGATCACTATAAAAATCACAAGAGAACTGCTGGTTATTGTGTGATTAATTCAATATAAATAATAGTTGAAATGGGGGCATTTTAAACACAAGGCTGAAAGGAAGATTTACTTTACATAAAAATCAACGTATGTACATTCATAAAAACAGGAAAGAACATGAAACTTGCATATATATATATATATATATAAATAATGCAGATCGAAATCACTGAGCAATATTCACAGTGTTGCTTAATTTGATAAATGTTAAAATGATAAATGTTGTCATGGGCTGAACATATAGGTATATGTACCTACTGATGCACAGCATAATTCTGCCTAATTTAAAAATAAATACAAAAATCAATTCATAAGTAAATGTGAAAATGCATTTACACCTAGAAATTGCATAAAGGTCATTCATTCAGTTTAGAAGTTGAGCTAGAAAATAGAAAATGTGACAAGACTCAATTATGGAGTATCATTATAATGACAAACACACCTATAATAAGCAAACACTATTCTATTCTATTCTATTCTATTCTATTCTATTCTATTCTATTCTATTCTATTCTATTCTATATCAGGGCCTTTTCTTTGGAGACCAAAATCATGAGTGTTAATATTACTGAAACAGACCTCCACAGTCAAATCACATGTATTATACAGTTGATCTTACAATAAATGTCTAGAATAATTCAACCTTAATGAACATGTCTCCTTAATGCTAATTATTGAGGTGGAGGAGCTGAAGCTTCTGCGTGTCACAGCAGCCACAAATAGCTACACGTTTAATAAAAACTACCCAGTTTGTGGGGAATCCCATGTGATGGAGCTTAAGATAACAGAAGAGTCATAGTGCAACGTTTCTGAAACACTGTGAAAAAAAACGAACCTCATTCATGAGCGACTATGGTCAAATATGCTCCATTGTTTCCCATTGTGTTTGGATCATGACTTCAAAACAAACACTGGGGACCGTGTATTTTTCAGCATGAAAATAAGATCCGTTTCCTTCAGAAAAACAAGAAATTAATCAAAAACTAAAGAAAATGAGCCACTGGAACGCTGTGGCCAATGGTGAACCACTAAATGAGGTGTGATACGACTTTGAGACTATTTTGGTATTTGGAAGATCTGCTGTCTCAATTAAATAAAGAATATGATTTCTCAATTAAACAAAGATAAATGCAATTATATTTTTATTTAATATTTAATATTTAGACACCTAAGCTGCCATTAAAATTGAATAAATGTCTTTGCATTATATTAAAAACATCAAAAGTGGCATTTATTTTTAAATAATAAAAGCACAGTTCCATTTAAAAAGTGTTACATTGTTACATTTGAAGTATGAAGCAATATTGTTCAGAATAAAGAAAACAATACTTTTTTGGCTGTCAGACTCTGGTAAAATGACCTCAAGACCGATTGATAAAAATAATACCTTATTTGAAGCATAACTCGTTTGCAGATGCCACTTTGTTTTGATCTTTTCTAATCCAATGCAATTAAATTTAGAGATTTTTAAGTGACTTAAGAGTCCCGTAAAAAAACGACTGCATGTGAAATTAAAAGACTTGTATGTTGGAGAAAAGTCATGAAAAACTCACTTATCCATATTTTGGGTGCAGAAAAGACCATTTCTGATTATAAGTAGACTTCTATAAAATAAAAACATTTATGATATGCCCCGTTTAAAACCCAACCCTTAGAATAGATATATTTTAATCTGCTTTAGAAATGGGCTCCAAGTACACAAGATGACCAAATGCCACCAAACTTCTCGAAATGCACCCCTGTAACGTTGTAATAATGGCTCAGTAATGTGCCCATGATAATACGGCTAACAGTGAGGACACACACGTGTGTGTTTGTGTGTGGAACAGCTGCTTGATTAGGCACACGGCTCCATTTGCAGTCTGTGGCGTGGTGCACAGGCACATAGAGGAGAGGAGAGAGAGAACCGCAAACGCAAAGCTCACGTTGACATCTGAAACAGCTGAACTCTCGTTTCAGTACAGATGTGCAATGCGTGGGGGAAAATACTATTAATAACGCAATGTGTGACTTCCTTTTGTGTTCTTGGGGTGAAATTTCCACAAGGTTCAACCTGCGTCTTCAGCAGAGCTATTGAAAAACTCCAAAGGGGACAAATAAGCACCAAAAAAGGTAGTCCATAAGATCTGTGTGCTATATTTCAAGTCTTACAAAATATATTATAAATAAATGAAATTAAAAATTTTAAATTAAGAATTAATAATAGATTCATTTATTTATCAAATTATAATAAACATTTAAACCTATCATTTTGAAGTAAAAATTAAACAAATATATGAATGAACTTTTCAAACATCTCAAACTAGACAGATTTTTTTTAGATAGATACAGTAGATAGACAGACAGATAATTAATAAATTTTTTTTACATTTATTTAGACAATTATTAAATTTAAATAAAATTATTAAATAAATTATTAAATAAAATATTATAAATATTAAAATGTATAATAAATATTAAAATATATTTGATTTAATTTACATTTTACATTTTTAGCTAAACAATCCCACAATTTCAAAAAAAACATCTCATTCAAAATTTAGTTTTACAATCAACAAACAACAACTTTTGCTAGATTAAATTTAATATAATATACAGTATATTCAATTTGATATTTAATTTTTGTACTTTGTGTGTGTGTGTGTGTGTGTGTGTGTGTGTGTGTGTGTGCGTGCGCGTGTTTTTGTGACAAATGAGGACATACATTTGTATAATGACAAGGGTATGACATGGTTATTACAAGGAGAAGGTGACTTTTCAGAACATTACCCCATGTCCCCACTTTTCAAAACTCTTATAAATCACACAGAATGGAGTGTATTGAAAATCTGAAATAGCACAAAGTTTCCTGTAAGGGGTAGGGTTGGTGTAGGGCAGTAGAACATACAGTTTGTATAGTATAATAACCTATGGGATGTCCCCACTTTTCACAAAAACAAACATATGTGTGTCTGTGTGTGTACTTTAACCAGTGTCTTTTTTAAAGTGAAGAACAATATGAAACAAACTCCACAAGGGATAAGTAAGCACCATAAGACTTGTGCTCTATATCTTCTGATGTCATATGATAAAGAGCTCATATGATAGTTTTGGACTACTTTTGTCTTTTTTGGAGCTTTACAGGTGTGGTCACCAAAAACTGTCATTGTATGGATAAAACCCCCCCCCCCAAAAAAAACAAAAAAAAAACAATGCATTTAATGAACTTTAACAGCAGGTATAAATGGGGGCAAGCAGACCTACTTCTGTGTGTTTGCATCTGCAGGTGGCGTTTCTGAACAGCATTAAAGAGCCATGCACACGGTTTTGTGCTCTCCTGAGCAGCTCTGAACAGCATTACCATCAGTCCAGTGTAAATAACATGAAGTGGCATCACGTAAATAGTTAATGATGCAAAAAATCCACAAGGGGCTTCCCTCCTCCTCACCCGCAGCAGCACTGCTGCTCTGCGCCTCCTGCAGGGAATGAAGACCTGCCACACGGGTGTCACCGCGTGACAACTTAGCCTGCGGACAGTAACAGGTGGCAAAATATTCAAAAGATGCTAACTTACTGACAATGCAGAGAACAGCTCTGTGCTCAGATCAGGATCATATGAACATGGATCACTGGGTGCTGGTAATCAGCTTGGGGAAATATGAAAATAACAGTGTGAATAAAGCAGACGGCAGTCAAAGTTAAATGACAAGTTCACTCAGAAGTGAAAACGGTGTCATCATTTACTCTCATATTATTTTATTGAGGAGCCCAAAATAAGTTATTTATCTATATTGTGTACGCTGCTCTTTTCCATACACTTTAACATACTTTAAGTGAATTGCAAAAGCTCCAAATAAACATAAAAAAATATAGACAGAGACATAGCCTTGTATAAGGATTTTGAGTTTACATCTCGGAATTCTGACTTTCTCAGAATTCTGAGTTTACATCTAGCAATTATTACTTTTTTTGGAATTCTGATATTACATCTTGGATCTCGCAATTCTGACTTTTTTTCTTGAAATTCTCAGTTTACATCTCACAATTCTTACTTTTTTTTTGGAATTTCGGAGTTTAAATCTAGTAATTATTACTTTTTTGGAATTTTGAGTTTACATCTTGCAATTCTTACTTTTCTCGAAATTTGGGGTTTACATCTCACAATTCTGACTTTTACCTTGGAATTCAGAGTTTACATTTCAGAGTTTATATCTCGTACATCTGACTTTTTTTTTAAATTTTTGCAATTATGACTTTTCTCTCAGAATTTAGAGATTCCATCTCGCAATTCTTACTTTTCTTGGAATTCAGAGTTTGCAACTTGCAATTCTGACTTTCTCGCTCTGATATTTGGGGTCCCACTCTATATTAGGTGGCCTTAACTACTGTGTACTTACATTTAAATTAATAATTTGGTACAATGCACTTATTGTGTACATACATGTTTTTACATTGTACTTATATTTTTAAAAACACCAATATGCAGTTACATGTGTAATTCATTTCTGTAATTACATTTTTAATTACACTGTTGACCCATCCCTTACACCTTAACCCACCCTTAAACGTACCCAGACCACCAAACCTGTCTCTAACCTTACCCGTATCCCACCTCAATAGCAGCAAATGTGTTTTGCAATACAGTATAACCACAATAAGTACATTGTACTTATTTTTTGATGCAAGTACATCGTAGTTAAGGTCACCTAATATAAAGTGTGGCCCCTTTTTTTTAAATTCTGAGTATTAATCTCACAAAAATTTTGCAATTATTGCTTTTTTCAAATTCTGAGTTTCCATCTCGCAATTCTGACTTGTATCTTCTTGGAATTCTGAGCTTACATCTGAATTTTGACTTTTTTCTCTGAATTCAGAGATTACATTGCACACTTCTGTTTTTAAAAGGTAATTAATTGCTCATTTTTATCTCACAATTCCTTTTTTCCCTACATTAACCGAAAGCCAGCTTGTGATATAGTAAAGACACTATTTTGTTTGCGGAACTTGCCGACTAAACAACCACCGTGATGCATCGTTTGCGGTAAGGTATTGATATGTTTCGTGGGCCGGTCCCGAGAGAGGTTCACCCGGCTCTAGGAAAGGATACAAGACAGCACCCAGAGACACAGACAGCCCTCAGGAGAGACAGACAGGCCTCGAGAGGACTACATTAGCTCCATCACTGGACCGCACTTCCGCGTGCTAATCACCAGTGGAAAGTTATTAATGCAGAGAGGGACGCCACTCCGAAACAGCTGCTCTTGCCACAGCCAACAATAATACAAGATAGATAGAGAGGGAGGGGGTCGAGAGAGACAGACAGATCTTAACAAAGCACACACACACACACAGCTTTGGTGGGCTCTCCAATGAATTGTTTCTCCTCTGACAAGCAGCTCATTGAATTTCCCATCATGCACCTGATCGGTCATTCAGAAACACAAAACACAAATAAGTCAAGTCGACCATCTGCTTGTTAGCAGCGCCTAGGAAAATCATACAAACTCACAATAAATAATAAATTACTTCGACAGGCCGGAGACCACCTGAATGGCGAATCAAATATTTTATGTTATTTAAGTTACGTCGGCGGCAGCGGCCGTTAAAGAAAAAAACCACAAGAAGCACCGTGCTTTTTAATTTATTACCACAACACACACAATCCTGGTGTCATCCTCATTTTCTAAATCAATAATCAGCACAGCACGCTTCATTAACAGTGACCAATCAGAGGCGAGCTGGGATCTCATTTTACAACATGAGCATTCCTAAGACATAAACCATCTGCTACTTGTAGAAACAGAAAAATCAAATTAATCCGTTCTTATCATGCATTCCGATTTTAAAGCAATTAAAGATGTTCTTTGTCTAATCGCAGGCGCAGGAGTAGCGCCGTAATGAGCGAGGCAAACTCGGCGCTGAACTTTCCAGGGTTCTCGCCGGTGCGTTTGGAAAGTTTACAAGCCGCGCACACTCCAGTGAGCCGTTAGAGCTACAATGCAGATGTTGGCGACAGCAATGAATTTTTTATTAAGCATTTAATCATCGCACAAACCGAGAATTCCCATAATATGAGGCCCAGGCACAAACTACGAAGGTGCCAAATCACCCGGTATAATGTTTTCTTTTTTAATAAGAAATAAACAGATGCCAATAAGCAGAACTTGTTTTTTAACATTACATAAAGCCAATGATGAACTGGAATACTGAATTTGCCTTAATTAAGCCTGGGGATAGATCTCTCACAGAATGCTAATTTTTGTTAAAAACAATCCGCCGTTTCTTCTCCCAACCCCACTGTCTCTAATTTCTAATCATAATGGATTCATAAAAAACAGCAAACAAGTACAGGCTCCGTTTAAAAGTGCTGAAGTATCGAGACTGCGCTAATTTGCTTTGATGAACTTCCCCGCAGACACCCACGTACCGCTGACGCGCTCCGTCATTAAGACCTTTATTAAGAGGTCACCGATGTGTCAAGGCTACGCTGAGAAGGTTGCAGAGAAGTGGCTGAGATTTGGCTTGCTGACAAACATCATGCATGAGAACTCTGTAAATGCTTTACATTTATGTGAACGTATCAGCAGCTCTTTCCCTGATGAACCAAAAAAAAAAAATCCTACTCATACCTAACCTGCAAAAAAAATAAACAATAAGAACCACCATATTTATAACACATTAATAATTATAATAATAATGATATCATTTTAATCAATAAATACATTTTTGAACTAATGCTTAACAAGGGGAAACCAAATCAGTATATAATAATAATAATATAATTTTAAATAAATAAATATATATATTTTTGCACCAATGCTTAACCTGGGAAAACAAAATCAGCAAATAACAATAAATGGTCCACTTATGCCTAACAAAATGAGTAAACAATAAATATAATAATAATACCCAGTAAAATAAATAAATAAATAAATATATATTTTTGCACTAATGCATAACCTAGGAACACAAAATTGCTGCTAATAATAGTAATTGCATCAAATAACAAAAACGTAACAAACAAACAAACAAACCATTTTTGCATTAATGCTTAATCTTGGAAAATCAAAATGAGCAAAATAAAAAAATATATTTTCATTAAGGGTCTTTATTTGAGGTCACAGATATTTAAACACAAAAACTTGTGGTTTAAATTCATATCACCCTGCAGCCCAAGACCGATTGCCCACTGAAGCTAAGCAGGGCTGAGCTGGTCAGTAGCTGGATGGGAGACCTCCTGGGAAAAACTAGGTTCCTGCTGGAAGTGAGACCAGCAGGGGGTGCTCACCCTGTGGTCTGTGAGGGTTCTAACACCCCGGTATAGTGACGGGGACACTATACTGTAAAAAGCACCGTCCTTCGGATGAGACGTTAAACCGAGGTCCTGACTCTGTACTCATTAAAAATCCCAGGATGTCCTTCGAAAAATAGTAGGGGTGTTACCCCGGCCTCCTGGCCAAACACTGATTGGTTTCATCACTCTATCTCCTCTCCACCAATAAGCTGGTGTATGGTGTGCGTTCTGGCGCAATATGGATGCCGTCTCATCATCCAGTAAAAGCGCTTTGAGTACACAGAGAAGCGCTATATAAATGTTACTAATTAATTAATATCAGAGAAAGAGAAGACGTTTTTTAGACACTGGTCACCATTTCTTTCACCTTTTATAATAATAATGCATCGGTTTGCTGTGTTTCTTCCCAAAAAATAACCACCGTATTTATTAAGCATTGTCATTTTAAAACATTAGGCAGTCGTGGCCCAATAGATAGAGAGTTGGGACTTGTAACCCGAAGGTCACGAGTTCGAGTCTCAGGTCCGGCAGGAATTGTCGTGGGGGAAGTGAATAACCAGGGCTCTCTCCACCTTCAATACCACAACTGAGGTGAGACCCTTGAGCAAGGCACCGAACCCCTAACTGCTCCCCAGGCGCTGCAGCACTGGCTGCCCACTGCTCCGTGTGTGTGTGTGTGTGCACTTGGATGGGTTAAATGCAGAGCACAAATTCCGAATATGGGACACCATATTTGGCCACACGTCACTTCACTTTCACTTTCAAGGTCATGTCTTACAGTGATTATACCATGGTTAAGGGGTTTTAGACACTTAAAACACATGAATGTAAGTTCAGGAAAAATTACACGCACCCTAATTATCTATATACTACACAAACATTGAATAAGACAAATATGCTTCAAAAGTGGTTAATGTAAAGACATTTTTTCGTGGAAATTCTTGCTTAAAACCACAACTTGCACAGAACATTAGAGGCTTTGTGTGTTTGTGTTTCTCTCTTCTCGCTGTGTCCGTGGGTTCATGTTAGTGCCTATGGTTGAAATTCATGAAGTGCCCCTCTGCAGAGCTCAGTTGGCGACTGAACTGCAAGAGCAATGAGCTCATTGTTCTGCTCTGGAAGCTTTTCTCGATTTTCAGAGCAATCAACAGCTGTCGATCGAGATGTCCTGGATCCACTCCATCTATCATATACTATCATCCAGAGACACAACAACAACAGGCAGGGAATATCACAGCAGCACAGTCTGACGCACATACAAACCAGCAGAGCTAGTAGAGGTCATCCTGACCAATTCAGAGCGCTTGTTAAACTACTAGTTAAAATCACAGGTGACTCGCACAATGCTCTTCAACCACGGGCAGATCTATGTATATTTTTATTAAAAATAGCAGATTCATCTTTTCCCTTTCTGTTTTTAAAGTTCACATTGAAAGTTTTTAAATGACTTTAATCATTTAAATTTCATAGTCTCTATTTAAATTTCACAAAATAATAAATTAAATAAATAGTAAAATAATATATTGTGTAAAAAATATTTATATAAATAATATTTCTATTTATTATGATAAACGTATAATTTATATACAGTATTTAAATAAAAAAATAATAATTTAAATAAAATAAATAAATAAATATTTAAAGGTTAAGGCGCAATCTCCATCACAATCAGCAACTTTTCACTAATATAGGTTCAATAAAACTTTGTGAACTTGTTTACTAAGATTACATAATTTAGTATAATTTATATTTATTATTTATTTTAAATGTATATTTTTGGCGCAATTTTTCCACTAATAAAGTTTTATTCAAAGTTTGTGCCCTTGCCTACCAAGGACACAAAAGCTTAAATGTAAATATTGGAATATTTTATGCTTAATTTCCAATCATGCTAGAATAATGTTAAAATTATCCTAAAAATATGTTAAAATATTATGTAATTGTGTGTGTTTAGAATACATACACAGCAAGCTATGAAATTAATCTTTTTTTGCTTAATTTCCGATGATTAAATAAACAAATAAATGCATTTAATTGTGTTTAGGACACATAAACTGTTAATTATAAAATTAACTTCACAAAGATGCAATTTTAATCCAAATATATTACAAATGTAATTTCCACTGCTGAACGATTAATAGACCTAATTTTAAATGGTAGTAGAAATTATATTTGTTCACAATTCTCCTGCAATACATGATGTTTGTTTACTGTTGGACATTGTTAGAAAGACAAATCAAACTAGTGAGAATGTGCAAAGTATTAATTTTAAGTGAATTTATAGTTCACAGTAACAAAATTGCTCATAGTTAACAACCAGAAGATGCATCTGGATATCAATAGAGAAGAATCTAAACTGCCGTCACTGTAGATTAACCTCTCGTCTTTCTCAGATATGCCCTCTCGTCTCAGAGCTATCCAGGTCAATGATGTTTTCCAGATTACACGGAATTCTCCCTTATTCTCTCTTGAAATGTCACAAAGAAAACAAGCGCTGACATGAAACGATTCTTGAACCATGCGCTTCAGCCTTTCTGAGGGACCCCAGCTTGTTAGCTCACAGACGAACAATAGAAGACAAAGGTAAAATGACAACCAATCAAACAAATTGGGGGAAAGATTAAAAAAAGACAATGACGTCGAGGTGCTTTTGTGCAAATATTTTCTCCGCCGATCCCTTACAAACATAAACATAAATCAATGCTTTTAAATGAACAATGCAACACGGCAAGTTAACTATCCATGCTCGGAAATCATTTCGGCGTGATAAACATTCAATCACAATATCGCTGACCCCTTTCCTTTATAACTCGAGCGAGAAAAACACTTCATCCGAGAGCGTTTTCTTCTGAAACGAGCAGATGTGTGAATGTGGGAGCCTCAGCGAAACAATGAGCATGTTGAGAATGTTGAATGTTGAGAGGTTGGCCGCAATAACGCGATTTACGTCTGGGCCTCGCTAATAAAGTAAATCTTAATAAATCATGTGCAATCTTTCTCCACACTAACCCCTCCATTATCTCACCGTGCCATCTGTTATCATCAAAACTATATGACTGTGTTTAAAATGGAATTAATATGTAAACAACATTTTAATTAAGAGTGACAGAGCGCTCGAGAGCCTCCATTACAGCGGAAAAGAACAAAGAAGTTAAACAAGTCAATCTTCAGCACTGAATCGTCTTGCAGCGGCTGTCTTTTATTTTATTTATTGGTCTTTTTGCTTCTTTTATTGACAAAAAAAGTAAAATAAGGGCATAAAATGATCTCACATCAGTGTGGTTGATCGCAACGACAAGATCATGGTTTGATTCCCAGCTGATGCACTGATGAAAAAGATACCTTTAAAAGGGTCATATGACGTTGCTGCAAAGAACATTATTTTGTGTATTTGGTGTAATGCAATGTGTTTATGTGGTTTAAAGTTCAAAAAACACATTATTTTCCACAAACTGTACATTATTGTTGCTCCTCTATCCTCCGCCTTTCTGAAAGGTGCCAATTTTTACAAAGCTCATCGAGGCATGCTCTGATTGGCCAGCTATCAAGTGCGTTGTGATTGGCCGAATACCTCAACCGTATTGTGATGCCGTGTCCCGGCGCGACGAGACAAAACCAATAAAACCCATTATAAACGAGGCATTTGTTGCATCCAGTGGGGACATAATTACTGATTATAATGACTTATACTGTCTTTTTACACGTCGCGTTGCATTGCGCCTCATAAACATTACCATGTCTGCATTTGTAATCGGAGACAAACAAGCGTTACTCTACACAGCTCAAAACTCGCGTTTGAATAGTCAGTGGCAAACTCTTTAAATATGAAAACATATTTACAGGTTGTGAGTCAGAAGCGCCAGACTGTCCTTGCAAAGTTGGAATTGCCCCACTTTATAAAAACAGCCTTTGTTCACAGCTGGCTTTGTAAGCTACTCTCCTAGGTTCAGGAAATAGTCCTCCGTAAAATGCGCTGCACACACTCTAATATTTGGGTTGAACTGTTCTGGAACAGTGTTGTAAATACAACTTAACCACTGATTTCTAGTTGTGTCCTCTTTTGGAAACCCAAACAAAGTAGTTTCGCTTTCACAACGAGAAAGAGCGTCACATGGTGCCAGCAGCAGCAACAGTACTACAGCGAGAATAAAAATCACACCCTCTTTCTTTGCATAGAAATTTGGGCGGTGTTATGCAAATCTTCCCACACAGTGATGTAGACGTGGGGGCGTGTTTGAATGAGCCGTTTTAGGAGGGCGTGGACAAGTCTTAACTTTATAAAGAATATCTCTTTGGGTTTGAGACTTGAGTCTAAGCAACTTTAGGGATCTTATCTATGTATGAACAGCTTGTAACACTCCAAAGAGAAAGGAAAACTTGAAATCGCATCATATGACCCCTTTAAGAAACAAAAGCACACATGGCCAACACATTATACGTGTTGCTCAAGGACTCAAGGGGGCATTAGAGTCTGTGCATTACATGGAATGTTATTATTTAGTTTACAGTAACTAACTATGACATTTTTTTTTTTTTAATTGTTGCTCTGCCATGACAGTTGTTGACCAGAACAAGAAAACAGACCATAGAAGAAGACCATAAATAAGTAAATAAATAAATTCCACTAATGCTTAACCTGGGAAAAAAAAAATGATTGAACAACAACAATAACTATTTTAAACAGATAAATAATTTTTGCAATAATGCTTCACTTGGGAACACAAAATAGCAACAAAACAAACAAATAAACAAATAAATTACTTTTTGCACTAATGCTTAACCTGGGAAAACAAAATGAGTAAACAATAAAAATAACCAACCAACCAACCAATGCATACGTACATACACTAATGCTTAATATGGGAAAACCAAAGAAAGAAAGAAAGAAAGAAAGAATAAAAAAAATTTAAAAAACGCCTTAAAGGATGAAGAGGACTAGGGATTGTTCAAGTGTTTGGCAAATTCACATCATTTAAAAAAAATGTTGATCATTTTTATCAAATGAATAGTTATCACGATATTTTGAGAGTGACCCTCAGCTTGTCCTGGCCTGTTGTATCTAAACCTGAAATGCAGTTTTGGTCCCTATGCAATCCCACAATGCATCTGTCATAACCTCAGCTGAAAAGCCCAGCTCACACAGCCAGATACACACATAGAGGACCGTTTGAGAGATCAGTAGGGAAGTGTAACCCTGCCCTGCACGAGATCATCACACCGGCAATTTGCACCGTCATGCTCCCTTCCTCCAGACGCCTTTGTTTGGTCTGCCGTCTACCACTACACAAGCACCTCCGTCTTCTCCTTCCTTTCCTCGATTGTTTGCACTTTCTCTCACACAAACACACACACACGAGCACGGCCGTAATACGATGTTTCCCACCGGACGCATCTATTCCTATGTGTTACAACTACAGATCCAAGGCTGCCATCAAAAGCCAAACAAGATCCATCAGTAATTAAGGGAATACAGAGGGACAATAGAAAGACGAGCTGATCTCCGGCCTACTTCCTTTTCTCCCTTCTCAGCGGGCAGGAGAGATGAAGCTGGCAGACAGGCCGCTCTGAGGATACCCACGCTCACCCTGGGCCATCTATATTCCACCCATGCCTTGGCAATATTGATATTGGCAGGCGAGCTGCTGATATTGGGGACGTAATGATGCAATTAAAACTCGAAGCATTTTACTATTATTGGCACGCGCACCGAACCCCCCCTTTATTTTAGGAGGCAAATATGATTTGGAATCCACACGCACAGACCCGGAATGAGCGCGCTCATAATAAAGAAACGCATGGTGTCATTTTTAGTCCATCCATCACTATATCGTTCGAAGGGCTGATGCCTTAGACGCACTCGAAGAATAGGCTTTGTGATCTTATAATTGCTGCATTGACTGCGTTTAAGTGGCGACGTGTTTTACGTGGTGTTTAATCGAGAGTCAAGGAGAATTTCCTCTTTGACACAGTGGCGAATGGGAAATGCCATTACTTGAAGGTCTTTTCCAAACAAAGAAAAAGCCGGGCGGAGTAAAACTGTGAAATATTTAGACAATTTAAAATAGCTGTTTTATGCTTGAATATATTTTAAAATGTCATTTATTCCTTTGATGCCAAGCTGAATTTTCAGCATCGTTACTCCAGTCTTCAGAGTCACACAATCCTTCAGAAATCATTCTAATATGCTGATTTGCTGCTCAAGAAACATTTCTGATTATTATCAATGCTCATATTTTTGCGAAACTGCGACACGTTTTTTTTTTGTTTTGTTTAGGATTCTTTGACAGATGGAAAGTTTTAAAGAACAGCATTTATTTGAAATATTTTTAGCATTATAAATAGCTTTACTGTCACTTTTGATCAATTAAATGTCTTTGCTGAATAAAACTGTTCAATTTTCCTAATCAAGAGTCAAGGAGAATTTCCTCTTTGACGTGGTGACAAATGCGAAACGCCATTACTTGAAGATCTTTCCTAGCATCATCTGCAAAGAAAAAGCCTGACATAGGATATTTTCAGTAAAATTTAAAAATATTATTACAATTTAAAATAACTATTTTACAATTTGAATCTATTGTAAAATGTAATTTATTCCTGAGATGCAAAGCTGAGTTTTCAGCATCATTACTCCAGTCTTCAGTGTCACACGATCCTTCAGAAATCATTCTAATACGCTGATTTTCTGCTCAAGAAACATTTCTGATTACTCTTAATGTTGAAAACGGTTGTGCTACTTCACATTTAACCATGAGATAATGATTATTTGATGAAAAACAAATCTTTAGTAACATCATAAATGTTTTTACTCTCACTTTTGATCAATTTATTGTGTCCTTGCTGAATTAAATTTGTCTAATCGAGAGTCAAGGAGAAATTCCTCTTTGACACACTGCTGAATGATCTTTCCTAATATCATATCCTCTCGCAGGTTACGTACCTCGACGCGATTTTAAGGCCATATGTTCTTCCTTTGTTCCGAGATGACTTCACGTCACTAACACTTCTTATTAGTAAAATGATTTATGCCACATTCGCTCCAAAATTTAGCTTGCAAATGAGAAAATGCATTGTGACTCGACCAGATGTGCACAATAAAACAAGATTCCCATTGTAATCTCGGGTACTTAGTTTATATGAAGCTAATATAAGGCACACTTGGATGTGGCAAAGTCACTCTTTTTAAAATTTGACTATAAATGATTGGAAATAAATTGTGTGTTTTATGCCGGATGGCATGAGTGGGTTGATAAATTAGGAACAGTTTTGTACCCTGACTTATCTACAAGACAAACCTGGTGGAGATCACAGGGATTAATTGCCTCAGAGGTGTGAAACGCCGCTTTCCCATTCTTCCCACACACTCCGCGCCTAAACAATGATTAATCACCCTATAACTATTCTCCAGAGGATCCCAGCGGTTGCCAAGACGGGTCTTATCCGAGGAAATCCACGCACGCAGGTTGGGAAGTACTTGCCAGGTACGGGGAAAGCAACCTGTCCCCATTCGTTATCAGATTAGGCGCGTGTCAGCGAGCAGACGTAAAGCGGCCTGCTGTCACTTACGTGTCCATCGCCGGAAGCCAAAGCCGACTGAGGCGCTGCGCCGCCTTTCTGACGGGCCTGAGGGCAGATGGTCTCTCTGATCATGTGTGAGATAAGACAACATTTAAAAGCACTAAAACAGCCAAGGTAAAACTCCTGAAATTGCTGACTAAATGTAGCGTTAAGCGAGGTCTCGGAGTTGGTGGCGGAAATCCCTCCGGTGTCACTCTCGTCAAGTCAAGCCACCTATATTTCTATGGCGCTTTATGCGATACAGGTTGTTTCAAAGCAGCTTCACAGTATTAACCAGGAAAATAACACCATAAATGATGCAAATATGAGAAACATTGCTTTTTCTGCTGTAAAGCAGCTCTAAAAAGACAATTAGTGTCGTTCTTCAGCTCAAGTTGGCTCGGTTCAGTTCAACAACTGTAAAGTTAATCAATTAGTGAGTTCAATTCTGCTATAAGATAGTGTTGTTGATAGTGTTGTTATTCAGTCAGTTCAATGTTGATTCACTTCAGTTCAGTAAGGGACCATTGACACAGAATGCATCTTTGTGTCTAAAAACGCGAGACGCAGTGCTCAGGAATGGTTTTAGGGTCTTGAGACGCGCTTTTGAGACGTGATATTGCCAAGCTTATTCAGTAACAGAGGTATTTCTCTCCAGGCTCATTTTTTAAGAAAGAGGATATGATAATCACTTGAAGAAATGATACATAATTCAGGGTATCTGGACACAGCCACTATGAGTGCCTCCTCTGTCATGCTTCCATCAAATAAAACAGCTGACATGCTAACTTGCCACTGTAAACAAGCTTGCAACGCTTGCCCCGCCTCCGGGGTCTTCTGATTGGTCCACTGTTTTGGAAGTGACATTGATGAGCGGCGCTACATGTAAAAGTCTAAAACTTGAAACAGAATCTTAAAAACACAGCGCTCATGCGAGATGCTGCAAAATACACGAGACGCAAGCGCAACAGTCATACAGGTCCGTTTTGCATGTTAACACAGAAAAAAAAAACTATGGAAAAGTAGTGCATTGGAATGGAAAAACACGTTCTGTGTGAATGGCCCCTAACAGTGTCAATCTTGCAAAATTCGTTAATTATGAAACACATTCGATTCAGCTATAAAGCAACTCTACGTAAGAGAATAGCATGTGCTTTTTTATTTAGCTCAAGTTGGTTCAATTCATTTCAACAACTATGTAAAGTTAATCAATTAATGAGTTCAATTCAGATTTACAGAAGCTCTACAGAAGACAATGGTATCGTTATTCAGCTTGAGCTGAATGCACATAAGTGTTGATTCAATTCAGTTCAATAACTGTAAAGTTCATCAAATTATCAAACAAGCTTAATTTAGTTTTAAACAGCTCTACAGAAGTCAGTTGAGTTATACAGCTTGAGTCAGTTCAATATCAGTGTCAATGTTGCTGTATTAGTATGAAACAAATTCAATTCAGCTATAAAGCAGCTCTAAAAAGACAACAATGCCATTATTCAGTGTCGATGTTGCAGTAGTCGTTAATTATACACAAATATAATAATTATAGTGTTAGCTCAGTTTTTCAGCTTAATTCAGTTCAGATTTTCAGTTTCAGAATCGATGATATTACTGAATATTAAAGTGTCTTTTAAACCCCAACTAAGCAAGCCAAAGGCAACAGTGGCAATGAACTCTCTGAGCTGAAAAATACCTCACAGGTCACCGTTCCTGAAAGCAGGCCTGCCTCGGATGAGCACGCTTTGTTTTGGTTTGAAATAAAAGAAAATTGAAGAGAAGAAAAACTCTCCGGCTCGCCTCGGGGCCCAAGTGACCACTTTGGTTTGGTCAGTTAAGGAAAGGAGGTTAGCGTTTAATATTTGATGGCACCTGCAGCGAGTGGCTGCGTGCAGTAATGCAGGTGACAGATAAACGGAGCGTGGTCCCCGGGCACCTGCGGAGAGTAAGTGCACGGCTTTATCTCTATACCAGCTCGATATCTCAAATGGATAACTTGTGTAGCCTCTAATTTACATTAGGCGGGGAGTGAAGCGTGAAAGCTGCGGTGAAGGCCGTGACACCTCCAATTAATGCAGCTCTGCCTATGCACAACTTCCAGCGGGCCCTGACTGCAAGAGCGCTTCTACTCTCACACACTGACGGGACGCTCTTGTGCATCGGCCTGCATCTGTTCTGCACTGCTGTTACAGCTGGATATCCGTAAATACAAGCCTGGAAGTCACTGCATTTAATGTTCATATATACAGATATATATATATACATATATACATACATACACACATATACATACACACACACACATATATATATATATATATATATATATATATATATATATATATATATATATATGCATGTATGTATGCATGTGTGTGTACATATATGTATATATACATACAAACACACGTATACACACACACAAAACACACACATATATGCATATATATATATATATATATATATATGTGTGTGTGTGTGTGTGTGTGTGTATAAATATTCAATTTAGTAATATTCTATTTTAAATATAAATATATAAAATGGGGTTAGTATGATGTTGTTTTTAAAACATTTTTAAAAGAATTCTCATATACTCTCCTATACTATTTGATTAATAATACAGTAAAAGCAGTAATATTGTGAAATGTTATTGCAATTTAAAATAAGCGTGTTCTATTTCAATATATTTTAAAATGTAATTTATTCCTTTGATGTAAAGCTACATTTTCTGCATAATTACTTCAGTCTTCAGCATCACATGATCCTTCACAAATCATTGTAATATGCTGATTTGCTGCTCAAAAAACATTTCTGATTATTATCAATGCTGAAAATAGTTGTGCTGCTTCATATTTTTGTGGAAACCATGATACATTATTTTCAGAACATTTATTTAAAATATAAATCTTCAAATTGGAAAATGTCTTTACCCGTTGATCAATTTAATGCATACTTGCTGAATAGAAAATATTTGATAAAAAAATATATATTTTGAAAAAATTCTTAGTGACTCAATTTTTGCATAATAGTATATATTTTAATAGTTAATGATTAAAAAAAAACTCTTACTGTCTGCCACTGGTCTGCCAAACAGATGTTTCACAGTCATCCATTTTTGCTCTTTTTTAGGGGGAAATCAGCCGTCAGATATCTACTTGTATCTGCATTTTAAGATAGAAAAGGTCAAAGTTTTTAAGCATGCACAAAATTACACACACACACACCATCTTCTTAATCAACCTGCTTAAACCCAACCGGCCCAAATCGGAACAGAAAAAGTCTTTTTTCAGCCGAGAACTAGTAGTGGCATCTGGTAAAGTGGCGCTAGTTTTTCTCTGGAAGCGAACGGGGCCGTAAAACAAAGCAAAGCAATGAAAAACAAAGGCGTCGCAGTGGCGTGGTAAACACCGATGGGCTGCTTGCCAAGCACACCGCCGCTCCGTACCGCGTGCTGGTTTCATTTCAATGTGTGACAAAATATGGACGTCCTGACACGTCTCTGAATGTTAACAATGGCAACGTGTTGTTGCGGCACAGAATTAAAAAGACATTTTTACACCTCGTAACATATTTTCACATCGCTACAATATGCAATCTGTTGTATTGAAATAAAAGTGAAAATACATACCAGTGCTCAACAGTGTTAATCAGTGTAATTTATATGTTCATAAAAAAAAGGGCGAGATGGGTTGACACTAGACATGTTTTTTAAGGAGCTATGATTATAAGCATTGACTTAATCAGTTCAGAGAGAAGACAATTCACAACATATTATTTCCTTTCAACCCTTAACAGGTTCTGAAGGAACTAATTCGGGGGGCCGAAGAAAAGCAGAAGAGACGAGGGCCGTTTTTTCAAGAGAGATCCACGTGGAAATTTTTCAGCTTTCAATTTGCTTATACATTCATCTCATCTCTTCGAATGAGCTCCTCCATTCCAGTGCTTCCTTTTGTCCTCTTTCTGAGAAAGACACAATCTCAACTTGATTACCTCCTACTCTGTCATTACCTAATAAGATTCCACGCACAGCAGACGCAGGCTTTTTTTTCCGCCGGTGGCACGCCGATCTCTCCGTGCAGTGATTGCACCTTGTGCGGAGGACTGTTTGCTCAACACTTCCAGGCTTCAAGGGCCATTTCGCCTCATTCCGGCACAGGTGGCAAATGCGCTGGAGGTCGTCGGCTATAAGTAACAGTTAATTAACATTTGAATCACTTTCTTTTGAAACATGGAGGGTAAGAATCCGAGTCACGTGCTCAGGCGGGCTGCCGTGTCCCTGAGGACGACGACTCTCGGGGTTTGGATGCCGCTCGAGGGTTCGTTATCACCGTGAATCCCCCAGGGCGAGAAGTAACCGATGCTCAAAAACAAGGCTTTATGCAAATAATTATTCGAGATGTGCGATTAACAAGGGCGAAATGTTTACATTTACGCATCTAAAGGGGCTTGCGGTGCTATGGATTTTACTCAGTCTGTGTGTTCTCTAGGAATCAAACTCGTGACACTGGCGTTATTAGTGCTACCAGCTGAGCTACATAAAAACAGGACACTTTTTTTTTTTTTTAGTTTACATTAAAATGTACGGTAGGGGTGCTTGATTAATGCAGACAGAAATTAAAATGCCATATTAAAAAGAAAAGATTTGTTTTTTTTTTCAATCTCCAAAATCTTTAAATTCAACTAAAAAAAAAACTAAAATACAGTATTTCAATATATCACATATACATCTACAATATATCTATACTTGACTCTCCCTTTATTAAAAATGTATTTTATTTAATAAATTTAAATTAAATGCAAAATCTTTATTAAATATTCATTAACATTATTTATATATATATATATATATATATATATATATATATATAACATATTAAATATAAATATATTTATTTAATATTAACATATATTATACTGTAATTTATTATAATTTAATATTTATATAAAATAAAATATTTGTCTCTATATTAACATTTGATTTGTTTTAAATTTTAAATCAGCCATAAACACCAGTCCATAGATATTCATAGGACTCTCACTTTCTTATTAATCTTTATCAGTCTAAAATGTAATGTAGTTAATTTAAATTAAATGTAATTTTAAATGTAATAAATAATATACATTATATTTTATATTCATACTTTTACAAATAATATGTAAAAATAAGTACTGAGCATGTAAATACCAATCCATAGGTGAATCTAGTTGCTTTTAAAAAGGGTTTAAAAAATGCCTTTCCTATACCAGAACTCTGAACACATTTCATCATATTTCAATCAAACCCTATTTTCCCCCATAATCAGCACAGAAAAACCACAAAATATGTGCATATCCTGTGTGGGCCTTTCCTTCGGTCTTCATACTGAGCTGGAATAAAAGCCACTTCATTAGCTACCTATAAACACAACCCAATTAAGCGCAAATGACTGACAGGACTGTTTTGGTCCTGTGGGGATAATAGACCCCCAGTTAGGTCATATACTTTTAAAGTGTACCCATATGCCACACTTTATCTCTAAACTCGTTTGGGAAACTCTCTGGGGAATATCATTTCATACAGGACTCATAGAGCTCCGCTGTCAGCCGCTATGAATCATCAACACAGGAAGGAAGTGCTGGTTGAAGAAAGGGTGACTACTTTTGGGGAAAGTTGGCCGCTCTGACTCAAAACAGCAGCTGGCAGGTGCAGCAGTTTATCACAAAGCCAGAAATAATCGAAAGTGACAACTAGCAGCGCCACAAATGATTTATTAGTCTTTTACTCTGCTCCTAACCATCCTTGGGGCCAGAATAAATTATTTATCAACGACGTGTCTTCAAATCATTAATTCTACTGTGCTCCATCCCATGTGGCGGTAAAATGCGTCGAAAACCGCACGTGGACCTCGGGATCGAGACGTGGGCCGTTGCTTCACCCTCTCCAGCTTTCCACGAACTTCCAGTGATCGTATTATCTCAATTATACCACGCGAAACCTCCTGACAGTCAACTGGCACTGCTGGTTCAATTCACAGTTTTCCTTCAAATGACAAGTTCTTCCCCACAGAGTTGCATCGTAACACCACTTGTTCTCACTTTCTTCAAAAAAGAACATGCATGTATATACGGCACATTGCACATCGTAGCGAAAAAGCCTCAAAGCGCATCTCTGGATGCATTTAAAAGGCTCACGCCAAATACGAAAGATCATGTATTTATTATTTTGTAGTTGTGGTCTGATGCATAATTAACACACTTCGGTTTTAAGCTGGAACGCAAGACCGTATTTATTATGGCTCAAGTGCGATTCGACATATAAATACGAAGCATGCATATAGCACGCGCTTCCTGATATTAATTATGGAAATAACACAACAGAAGCATATCCCAACTCCATTACGGTAGTAAGCTAGACTTGTCTCAATAAATCAGCATCTACAATCAAAATTGAAATAATTTTTTATGCATAATGTATGTGCTTGTTGCCACAACAGCTGTTCATTATGCAGAGTAATGCATTCTTGTAGTTTTTAAAAACTTCAGGCCTATAAAATAATCATAATGAATGCTTCATTACGGCGAGAGTGAGAAGAGAGAAGCACACTTAACAATACGTCTCCTGCTTTACTGTTTCCTCCACTTTTTATAGGTAAGGCACAGTCTCGCAAGTTTTAAACCGAGTGCTAAGTGTTGATGAAGGACCCGCAGTCGTGCTTTTAAATCAGACACACAGATTTTGAATTAAGCATTGAGTAGAGACAGATGCACGCCGACAAGCAAACATGACGCTTCAGCTCCACAAGTAGCTGAGAAACCGCATCCTTGGAGAACCAAAGCATTGAAATAATCCACAATGATAATCGACGGTGTGCTGTGACAAAAATTGGGAGGAAAGGAACGAGTTTGAGATCTAGGTTATCAGAACGCCTCACCTTTACTTTTCGCATTGTAACCCGAACGCAATTTACTAAACAAACTCCATATGGTCAGGTTAATTGCTGTTCTATTTGCTTTAGGTTCAGGGTTATTATTCCGGGCTTTCTGGGGTTAATTGCAAAGCAATACAAATGACACAAATGCTGTCACACTTTGTTTAGTAAAACCTCAGTTAAGTAGTTTGAAAAAGTGACTAAAAGCGGTTTGACAGCACACCAAACTAACTGGTCCAAATGAATTATCAGAGCACATGTGCTCCAACTTTGCAATCTTAACATTTTTTAAACATCAGCTCACATCGTTTTGTCTTTAATACAAAATTATCTACCAGACTAAAGTCAAAAGTTTGAAATTGTTGAAACAAGTCTCCTTTTCTCACCAGGGCTGCATTTATTTAATCAAAAATACAGTACAATTTTAAACATTTCTTATTATTATCAATGTAGAAGACATTTGTGCTTCTTAATATTTTTCGTGGAAACCACAACGCTATTTTTTAAAAGTTTAAAATTCAAAGATAAAAAATAAATTAATATTTCTATTCAATAATGATGTGCATTAAAAAGTGACAGTAAAGACATTTACAGTTTTTCAAAAGAGTCTATTTCAAATATATTTTTCGGTTTCATTTTCTGTTCCATTATTAATAACTGAGTACCAAGAATAAATCATAACTGAGCATCAAATCAGCATATTAGAATGACAGAGTGACACTGAAGACTGGATAATGATGCTGAAAATTCAGCTTTGATCATGGCAATAAATTACATTTTAAAATGTATTAAAAAAAAAAAAATTGCACTGAAATATTACACTTTTTCACTGCATTATTCAAATAAATGCAGCATTGGTGAGTATAACAGATTTCTTTAAATTATTCCAAACATTTGACCTGTAGTGTATATGTTACATTATCACCCATTTGGTGCATTCGTTTGACCTCAGAATTCAGTTCTTTTGGTTGGTATGAAAGTGCTTTTCTGAGCTGCGCCCCAGAGCAGCTTTGTAAAGGATCTCTGGTCCGTTTGTCAGGTCCACATACAAACCCCATTCAAAAAAATAGTCTGGGATTCAGTTCATGTAAACCGCAATTGGTCTGAAAGCAATGCTTCCAAAGTAACTCACAGAAAGTTTCGTGCTCAAACACAAGCCACATTTTTTATGGCTTAAGTACGATTCGACATACGTATAAATAGGAAGCATGCGTATAATGCACTTCCTATTATTACTTTCTGAAATTAAACTACAGAAGTGAACTGCTACTGATAATGTAATTTGCATGTCATACTCACTACAGTATAAAGAAAGTTGCAGCAAAGATGAATTCAGCATGGTAAGTGCATATCTGAAAATAAGCTGAAGCCACAAATATTGAATTAATATACAGCAGAAATGAGTACACACTCATATTTGACACTGCAAATGAAAATTGCCTAAATACGGGGAAAAACCATTGGGATTTAAATATTAACATCAATATAAAACCACTAATTGTAGGCTCAAAATTAGTGGTGGGTTTTTCAATGGCTAATGATATAACACAACAAACGACAGCTAATGAGATGCTTGAAAACCAATGCTGAAATGAAACGATTATTTTCACTGATGGTTGAGACCTTAAATGTTGTTAATGCCATAGGTCGTGCTTCCACTGAAACGGATTTACATGCAAATTCCATTGATGGTAGTTATGGCGAAAGCAAATCTTGCTAAATATTTATGTGAAGATGGCCAAACCTTCACCTCTCCTGACAAATAATGCACGGGATTTGAAGTTGCCTGTACATACAGAGGGACATCAGGCCTGCGAAAGGTCAGAGCACGTCTCTGGCATTAAGATAAATGCAGTGGCTCTTGTTTTGATAACAGGCTGATGTTCTTGCAGCAACCTGTCTCAGCTTCTGTTTCAAATGAAGACAAAATGGCCTGGGAGGGTGATTTAATTTCCACGTGTGACGTGCGAACGCGATCCGCCACTGCAACAATGTGGCATCTGAATGCAATAATCTCAAATTAAGTCATGCATAATTCAGGCCTTGTCATGAGGATGGATTAATAATTCAATAGATAAATAATTTACAAAATAATCAAATAAATAAATAATGACACTCCATAAATAACCCATCGGATTAGATCATTTCACAAAGCAGCCTCACGCAGGAATCAAAGCCTGGCCCGGTGCAGCTGCGGCCCGCAGAGGACCTTGCATTTTGTGCACATCGCCCCATTCTTCCTGTCACCTCACCCGCTTTTGTGATCCGGCAAATAAAGATGTAGAACAACACTTCCAAAGTGTTATGCATTATGCCACTTTTGGCAAACGCGGCAGGCTGATCTGCCACTTGAGAAATGACAGAATCTTGCGTTACGACGAGCTGCGAGGTTTTAAGTGGGTCTGCTTTCGTTTTTATGCGTGTTGCATGTTATCGGTGAAATCTCCTGCATAAATGCATTATATATCTACGCGGTTTCCTTCCTAGGTCACAGCGTGCGTTGTCAGACACGCGGTTCGAGACTCTGAGAGAAAGGGAGGTCAGGATGGGGCTACGCATGCCAGCGGTGGCAACTATGCCCCAGTTCCCCTCTCCTGAGACCACCACCACCATCTGGCTGCCATTCTCTGCACGCATGCACACACACACACACACACACACACACACACACGGGCGACATAACTGTCAGGTGCCACGGCAACCAGCCCACCACCCTCTACCCAGAATGCTTTACTGCTTATGAACTACAGATCAACCAATGTTCATTTTTACAACCGGCACTATACCAGTTATTATTCTGCTTTTATGCCTGATAATATGCAGAGCCTATTTTAATTCATGTTATTTGTGCATATTGACACAGCAATAAATAACTGATATACTGCAACAATACATTTTTTACTTCTAATATAATATTTTTAGCAATTTTAATGTTACTTTTTTGTGGGGATATATGCTTTTATGACACAACAACAAGTCATTTAAAGACTACATATACTTTTAAAATATAATATTCTGTATATATATTTATTGAACATTCTCATTTAATGCAAAACCTATTTTAATTATTGTTTATTTCGCTTATTGACACAATTAAAAATAAATGGGAGACTACAAATTAAAAACAAAAACACATATATAAATATATATATAGTATTTTTTTCATGCTTTGACCTACATGCTTTTATGACACAATAACAAATAATTGAAAGAATACAGCATTAAAAAAACAACAAGAAGAAGAATATTGCATTTATTATTAGTAGTAGTAGTATATTTGTGATTTTATAAATTTTTGTTATTTTAATTAAAAAAAATTTAAAAACGTTTTTCATGTTTTTTTCTGAAACCAATTAATTCTGCTTATTGACACAATAACAAATAACTGATAGGCTACAAGAACAGGAAAACATATTATTATGATTTTTTTTAGTTTTATGAATTTTTTTAGGCTATGTCTAACTGTTACACTTTAGAATGAATGGCATTCACATGAATGGCTGAGTAACTCATGCAAACAATGAATCAGATACCTTTCTTGTGAACACAGCTGATTCCTGTTGGTGGTGTAATGTTGCCATTGGGTGCCATTCTTTATCCTTAGACCTGATTATTGGAGTTCACTAGATTGTCAGAATGACAGAAGGTGAGCTAATAAAGGGAAATTGAGGGAAAGATGGCTGTTTTGTTATATAATGTGAAGATGAGAGGAAATAATTAATAATTGAAATGTTTCTATAGAGAAACCATAACACAGGCTTTTGCCAGAGGCAATTTACGTCCTATCACATATGCTTTAAAATTGGAAAATATTAAATGTTTTTCTTATATCAAAAAACCTGTTCACATAATAGTTAATAATTCATATGGGTAATTGTGTAAATAAAGTTTAAGTGTCTGAGCTTGACCAGAACATATTTATAAAAGTCTGCTGTACTCTATAATAAGCATATTCATTTTTATAAAGTTAAAAAGAGACTAATCTGTCAACACTGCTTTGAAATATCCCATCATCTCAACATTTGTGCTGCGTCCAAAATTATGAAAACAACAAAAAGTGAATGCTGAAATGATTTATAAAAGTAAAAACCACCTGAAATCCTCTTTTCTTCCACCTCACGCTTCTCCGTTCACTCGCAAACAATGAGCAGCCCCCCTAAAAAGGGGGGAAAAAATAATAATAATAAACGCAGGACACAAAGATTAATTAAAAAACAAATGTACAATGGACACATGAATTGTTTCATTAGCAGCCAGTTCGAGCAGATGCAGAAATGCCAGGGAAATATTTATGAGGCTCCAGGATGGACAGCGCTTAAGATAAAACAGTCAAAAAATGTGCAACAGACAAAACCAGCAGATCTGGGATGGTGAAGAGTCTAATGAAGCCAGCTGGGTGAGATCCAGACAGGCAGAGGAGAGGAGAGGAGGCGAATGGATGGATGGGAGAGGAAACCCATGGGGGTGGGTGGAGAGACAGAGGAAGACATGAAGGATGTATGGCTGCCGAGGCTGCTGTATTGTATCAGGATGCAGCAGTAGCTCCACGTCTTCCAAACTCCAGGAAAGCCCGTTCCATGCCAGACACTCACATCTGCTAATCACAGTGCAATTACTAGACTAATAGATGTTTTTTTTTTTTTTTTTTTTTTCTCCGCAACGTTTTCCGCCATGTTGCGAGGACAGAATTTAGAGTGATTTTTGAGGGGGGACGTGATGGCGACTACTGGCTGATGTTGTGTTTGCTGATCTTCCCACGTTTTTTTCACTGATCGCGCTTTAAAAAGGACCAAAACAATCCAAGTCCACATAAAAACAAAACACTTGTGTGGGTTTCTTGTCAACTGCTGGTACTTTCAATAGGGACTGAAAAACATAAATATATACACACACACACACACACACACACACACACACAAATTATATATATATATATATATATATATATATATAAATAACAATCTTCAATACATTTAGCAAGGAAAGTGCTTAAACTTAAGGAAATGTTAAGAAAAAGAATAAAAATAATTCAGGAGGTCAAATTAAATGCTGTTTTATTTTCTATTCATTTTATATGTCATCTCCATCCCTGCAAAATCCAGGACAGGTATAAATACAAACGAAAACCCTGATTTTTGTGATTTTCCTTTTGTATTAATTTTCTAATAATATTTTCTGATGATAACTATTCATCAAAAAACTGCAAACATTTAGAAGCAGACATCAACAAGGAGAATGTGACAAAACAAAACAAAGAAAAATGCCATAATGGTACAAAATAAACAATTAAGACATATATACACATATTTAATACTAACATATGTATACGTACATATGTACATGTATATATATATAATGTATAATTAAAAAGGTATATATATATATATATATATGATGTGTAAGATAATAGATAATAGTTCACATGAATTTAACTATTCTCACAAAACCATAGGATTTGAGAATTTAATTTTTTTTTGTTAATTAAATAAAAAAACGTAATGGGCACTAAAATGGGTTAATTGTGGAAAGTGCTGCAGCATAAGTCATGTACTCATGACCAATGTATCATATAATAATAAGAATTAACATACATTTACCAAAAAAGTGCACTAGGGAGCAGTGGTGTAAACTGCAAATCAAGAAGATCACTCACTTCAAGATGTTTGATACTCCTCACAAAATAAATGAATAAATTAGTGCATTAATTAGGCCTAATTAAAAGTACTCAAGCTAAGTCAGGCTAAAGGATTAAAAGTAGCTCTATGACTCACTGGTGAAACAATAGGTCATGTAAAATAATAAATTATATTCATTTAGCCATTTACCTTTTTCAATTAGTCTATCTGATTTAGTTAAATTAGAAAATGGGAGAATGAAACTGCCTTTAAAAAGAGATCGTTCCCCCTAAAGTGAAAATGTTTTTTTTGTTTGTTTTTTTCTCACCCTTGTGCCATTTCAAACCAGTATGATTTTCATTCTTCTACAAAAACAAAAGAAGATGTTAGACTGTGTTTGAGCTGCTGGGTTAAACATCACTGTTTTTGTGTGAATGATAGTAAATGTGAAATTTGTGAGCTACAGCAGAGGAGATTATAAGTAAACAGTTTCTTCTGCAAAGCCATAGCACTTCAGAAAACTTGGAATATGGCACACAAGTTAAATACACTCTTTTTTGTGATGCTTCTATGCTGTTTATTAGTCTTAACATCTCTCTTTTTTAAAATAGCAGGTTGGAAAAACAAGAGGGTGAGTTAATGTTGACATTTGGGTGAACTATTTTTATATTTTTAAAGTCAAACATGAGCAGTACGTCATAAAAAAGCTCATATTGATGTATTTCTTAATGAAACAGGAAATTGGCCAGTTGGGTTTAAATAGCAAAAAGCCTTCATTGGCAACCACACTGTAAAAAAAAAAAAAAAAAAAGAAAAAAGTTGAGCCAACTTAAAATTTTAAGGCAACCAGCTTCAGCAGATTTTTGAATTTGCTCGACTTATTTTTGTGGGAGATTCTCAAATTTTTGTTGTATAAAATTAAAACGATAATTTGAGAAAACTCAAAAATCTGATGAAGCTGGTTGCCTTAAAATTTTGAGTTGGCTCAACTTTTTTTTTTTTTTTACAGTGTATCATGATCTGTGACAAAAGACAAAAAATGAAAGATTTATGCACTCACAAAAAATTTAATTTCATGCATTCAAGAGTCTTCCACAAGCAAAAACAAACAAATAAAAAATAGGCCTCATGCGAAACAAAAACTATAAAATGAAAACAAATAATTGCAAATAAAAAAAGGAAGAAAAATTTACGAAAAAGTATGTATGTGCTGCTAATATATTTCTTAAATTGTATGCATTTAAAAGTCTTCCACCAGCACAGAATGCATGAATGAATGAATGAATGAATAGGGTCTGTGGGAAATAAATTATAAAATGAAAATGTGCAAAGGAAAAATCTAAGAAAAATATTTCTTAAATTGTATGCATTTAAGAGTCTTCCAATATGAATGAACAAATAAAAAAATAAGGTTCAAGTAAAAGAAAATAAATGAAAAAATGTATGTATACTTTTTGAATGGATGACAACAGAGAAAGCTTAAGTTACTGTGACAACAGAAAAAAATAGATTTATGCATTCAGTTAAATTCCATGCATTCAAGAGTCTTCCACAAGTGATGAACGAATGAATGCAGGAATGAAAGTATGAATGAATGAATGAATGAGTGTTCTGTTATTCTGCTAAATTGCTTTTGAACGGCTGACAACAGACAAAAATGAAGTTATGGCATCCACCAGTATGGGTTGACTAATACTAAGCAGAAGTATTCATCCCTGAGTCATTACCTGATAATCATTTCTGATAAACGCAAACAGACCTGTAGAACACACATAATGACAAGAAAAGTAAGTGTATGTCAGAAAGCTGCACTTTGTTGGCCTGCTGTTACCATTTAACTAGATGATATTATCCGGACATCTGAGTTAGTACGTTTTACTCTTCTCTTCTAAATCTAATAGCAAAATATTCATAATTTAAAAGCACTGCTTGGAAAAGCATCACCTGATGTCTCAGAAGGGCCAGAGACGGGGTTGAAAACAGCTCTCCAATGGTTGTGCAAATTGAAAATTTTATTTCCCAAAGCCACAGTAGATTCTTCAGTTTGAACAGTTTATTGGGCCGCCTGTGGATGCAACACCGCCATCTCTAGAAGAACTGAGCGCAACAGAACAGGAGGAAACGCTGCAATCTTGTTAAACAAAATAGTGAAAGGCTGTACACACGCTGCAATAAAATCTAAACAAATTAAGTGCAAACAATTCCACTCGAGAATGTATTTTGGTAACAAGTGTTTTTCTTTTTTTCAGTATAAATGGAGAGAGTGTAATTTGACATGGTATAATTTAAGTTCGTGGCCACAGATCGCTAATTAATGGAGCCGTGCAGAACTCGCGGGCGTTTCAACCGCGTTGTGTCGCTCCGTGTGGTTCTCACCCAATTTGCCGAAGCAAACCGGATTCTTCATTCTGCGATTACGATGCATCTTCCTCTTCAAACAAATCTCACTCCTTTAAACTTCCTGCATTAAGGAACATTAACATATGGGCCATGTTTTAAAATTCAGTTTGCCGTCTATTACAGGCGCATTTTCTAAATGCATGAATTTATTTAGTGAAGACTATCGCCCCTGGGGATTGCATAGTAAACATTTGGAACTCATTATTGGTTTGCGTACAGTAAAGGAGGACCCAACTTTTGTCTATTCCACTTTCCTCCATTAGCCACCACGGCTGTCAAGGCGGCGGCAATCATTCGGCTCGGGTCACCACCGCAGACCTTTGAACACGAGGGGCCACTCGGAGCAAAGTCGCTCATGTGTACAAACCACAGCGCTTCAGACTTGAACGATTCTCAGTCTATAGTCAGAAAGCCTTAAATTATGCAAGACGTGAAAATGCTGAGTTTCCCACTGACATTATACTAAATGTTTCTGCAGAGTGTATAGAGAACAGACAAAAGGCTTGACGTTTACCATCACGTTTGATGCTGAGAAACACAGCACAGATATGTTCACATGGGAACCTGAGAGAATAGACATCAGTCTTAAAATACTTTCTCCTACGTCAGTTTCAGTTAAGCAGAGATAACTATATATGCAGTGTAAATATGTTTAGGGGTGAATTCAGGTTAATTGACATTTGAATGCACTGACATTTTCCCCACTCATATCCTACAGTATAAATATCCTGTTTTACTTGGAATTCTGAACAGAATATAGAAGTAAAATTGGTTGTGAAGCTGGAAAGCATTTGGAAGCTGGAAAGCATCTCCAAGAACTGTTCTTTTGCATGTACTGATAAACATTGTTAAATGAAATACACTTATTGTTAGTGTGAGGAGGAAAGTATTCCATCTGACATGTTATGATAGTAAACCAACATGCATCATATACTAATATGTCAAATGTTTATATAGATGAATAAAACCATTCATCATGCTAGATCATGAAAATATGATTTTTACCAATTTAAAATAACGTACAAATGGAATGGGCAAAAATAAACATAATTACAATGTAAATACAATTTTGAAGTCATCTTCAAAGAAAAAGCAGTTATTTTTCAAATATTATATATTTAAAAATAAATAATTTTGTGTAGAAAATGTCTAACTTAAAATGTCTAAGAAAAGAGGTGCCATTAGGCATGGCTGATATTACACATGGGTTATTCTGGAAAATACAATTTTAGTTTGTTTTTTTTTACTTAAAAACTTGCCATTTTGTTTGTGAAATTTACAAGCAATTTCTGAGTGAAACTGTTTCAACACTGAGTTTTTTCTACAGTGTGGGATGCTATACTCCACACAGTAATATCTGCCCAATTTGAAATAGTATATCTCTTTCATAATAAGATATAGTAAAATATTTATACAAGTATGCCAGTATGATATTTCAAAGTCAGCCTCCTCCATATACTGCAGATTTTGGCAAATGTAGTAGGTCATAGTTATTCTATGATTACAGAACATTTCCATACTGTGCACAGCCAAATACTACAGTATGTACTGTAGCAAAAGCAGTATGTTAGCATGTTATTGCAAGCATAGTTGTAGTTTTTCAAACAAGTGTCCCGAACACTGCCATTGGTCAATTAAAATCATCTTTAACTGGCGACCGATGGCCTATTAGAACTTCATACACTTGCGATTTCATGCCAAGCTGATAAACGTTGCTGCTGATTTCGAATATACAGAGCCCATATTTACTCTCCATCGGGATGTGATTATTTCTTCATATAATACAGTGCACACCGGCCACAGAGAGAGAGGAAGGTAAACAAGTGCCACCGCTCTTGATTAAGTGACGTTATTTGCTGTCAATGAATTCCTCTGAAATGTCTCTTTCTCTCTCCCTGGGTTTCTCCATCTCATCTCATCAGACACACAGAGAGCTCATTCGACTAAATGATAGCCGCCTCTCTCGGCTGTTTAAACATACGGTAACGACACCCACCTCTCCATCACGCTGTCGGATGGGGCATTACCACTCGCGAGGAGTTCAGAGATGTACGGCGCACCGAAGAACCCACCGCTGACAAACCAATGAGCTCCAATGGAGCCATTACTCCATTTTAATCATAACGCTTAAGAGAAACAATGTGGGTATAAGACGCTGCGATACGCGTCTTTGCAGATAGTTAAGAATGCATTTAGCAGTTACCCATGCACTTCATTATTCAAATGTTGCACAGGTGTAAATTAGTGCAAACATGACAGAAGTGAACACTGGGGCCGGCAGAGGAGATCCTACACTTACCGAAATTTTAAAACGTTGAAACAAGATTCATTACGCATGGATAAGCATTTCAAATAGTATTCTACATTAGCGATGTTTCAGCCAAGTTGCAAATGTATGCAAAAAAAAAAAAAAACGAATATTGCAATTTTCTGTCCAGTGTTCAAGAGAACAAAACCATCACTTCTTCCAGCTAAACTGATGCAAAACAGAAATAATCTGTAAGTTTCCATCCAGCATTTGTACGCAATTTCCCTAAATTTGCCAAAGTATGTGGATGGAAACAAAGCTATTGTTGTCACATCACAACAAAGAGAAAATGAGAAAATGATCAAAAGGAAGTGAGTTTGGTTAAAACAGAAACAAAATGCCAATGGGCTGATAAAAATGGACTCAATTCAAAGGGAAAATAGGTTTTCATACCCCAATGACAAATATTTGTTCTTTTTGTAAGCACAAACTCAATTTTGTTCAGTTTCTCAGAAAACAAGGCCTCGTATTTTCAATTTATAATCAACTAAATGTATCTTGATTTAACAATGTTTATAATTTATATATTTTTGCATTGGAGTGACTTCATAAATTGAATCTAATCCTATCTTGTATAAAAAGATTTTTATTTAGCAGTCCAGTCCAATGAGTAAAGACATTCGCATAACATTGTGTGGGTTCTAGGGTTAAACTAGCTGTCCGTAAATTAACAGCTAATTTTCCGTCAGAAAATTACCAGTACAGTTTCTGTCTTATTACAGATTTTTCTTACAACATATAACTTTGTTTTAATCAAATCTTGTGTATAAAAAAAAATTAAAAAACTTTTGGAAATCCAATAAAATAATGAGTCAAGAAGGAGATTTAAAATTGTGGTTGGTGTCACTTAAGGAAAATGGAGTCGAGTGCATTGCACTGTGGGATGTACTGTATTCTCTGCTGCAAATGTTGGTAAATGTAGTATATCTCAGCATTCCAGACAATTTACATACTGCACACAGAATGCATACTCCATTTATAGTATGACTAGTATGCCATTCCGATCATAGCCAGTGTCTTCCACTGTGGGAGAAAACAGACAGACTCAACACATGTAAACAGAAACGAGCACTAAATGTTGCATTGTTCTCTATTTCAGCAAGCATGCAATGAATTTGGCAAAACTTTTTATAATGTATGGGCATGACGCTTTCAGTGGTGTTACAAACTACAACAACTCATATTCTGATTTCAAGGATGAAACTTTGTTTCAAAAATCATTTAATCTTGTTAGACAAAAGAGACTTACAGGGTAAAACGGAAAAAAAGCCTGCTGCAAAAATGCATACTAGCAGAAACCTTCAATGGTGAGATGAACAAATTGCTACTCTGAATTTCCAGAAGACAACAGCAAAACAATAGTCTTTTCTCAATGAAAATGTTTCTGTGAAGACAGGCAAACAAAAGCGGATGGCAGTGACACTCGCTATGGAAGGGCTTTGTTTTCAGATCATGTCTATGTATGAGTGTGTGTGTGGGTGTCTGCATGCATCACAGGTGTGTGTGTGTGTGTGTGTGTGTTTTGGAGTTGTAAGAACATTGTTAAGACATAAGCCTCCAAAATTTGTGATTGTAACATTGGGAGGAGAGTATCGGTGGTCCAAGGGGGGTAGCTGTAAGGTTGCATTGTCTCAGCTCGGCCCTGGAGTGTTTGTGACAGGGAGAGAATGCCACAAAACGAGAAACGCCATACAGATATTCAAAGGTGCAATAAATCACTTTTTAATGGCTCTAAAAGGAGTTGGAAATATGAGAAATATCTTATCAGGGAAATATGTAAATATCTTGTAGCTTCTGAAGGGCAGTAAGATGTTCACATATTTCCCAGAAGACAAAATAATAGCAATTTACACAATTATCCAAAAACTGGATCTCAACATCATACAGCCACCACTGGGAAGAGCTCAAATGTGATAACATTCATACCTTGAATGCAACACGAGTCGCTCTGGATAAAAGTGTCTGCCGAATGCATAAATGTACTGTAAATGTAAGCTTCACTAGTCAGGACAAAGCAGGTACTCGTGCACAACTATCACAAAACACTCAAACAGCTGATCATTAATGAAGTCACACACCATCAGAAGAACCAATGGGATGGAACCGTTCAAACCGCCTAATTAGAATGAATTCATTTATTATTTTGTCTTGTGGAATATATGCAAATACACTCTAAAAAAATAGTGCTATATAGCACTAAAAGTGGTTCTTAGCTCGTAATCGTAGGGGAACCACTTTTGGTGCTATATAGCACCCTATCTTTAAAGGTGCTATACAGCACCTTTGTCAAATGGTGCTATGTAGAACCATAAACGGTGCCATATTGCATTGTATTTCTTCAACAAAAATGGTGCTAAACAGCACCAACAGTGGTTGTTTGGTTTGTAAAGAACCTTTCAAGGGGCTTAACATGTTCTTTGTACGGCAGTGGTGCTATATAGCACCTTAATCACCCCAAAGGACTGCTGAAGAAGAATACAGGAGCTTAACAGGTTCTGTATATGGCAGCAGTGCTATATAGCACCTCAGTCATGCCAAAGAACCGCTGAAGAACCACTGAAGCACCAAGATTTGGTGCTATACAGCACCAAAAGTGGTTCCCCTATGATTACGAGCCAAAGAACCACTTTTAGTGCTATATAGCACCATTTTTTAGAGTGTACCTGTTAGGTGAAAAAAGAAAAAACAAATGCAACATTTTTTTTAATTTTTGTATTCTGTAATACACACATTCAGGTAAATTGGGATATATTGTATATAGATATAGATATAGATATAGATATAGATATAGATATAGATATAGATATAGATATACATACAGTGATCTCAAAGTTTTGGACTTCACTGTATATGCAATAGAGAAAAATAAAAGTGACATATTTGAGTGACACATCATATAATTTTCACAGCATATGCTTGACATATAATATGTAATACTCAGCATGCTCAGATATTATATAACAAGAGCTGAGAGCGTCAGGGAAGCTCCTCTGCCATGTAATAACATCTCTATCAGCTCTCCCGCGGGAGCAGGGGCCTGTCAGCGCTCGGCTCCGGAGAGACTCATCCTTACACAGGCACCTCGTTTGTTTAGTGTTAATCGACTCAAGTCGCACGCTGCTAAACATCATGACCTCACTCCTCAAACATCTCAGAGTCACCTGACCTCACAGAACATTGAATATACAGCACATTCTGCAAAGTGATTTATCACCTTTGAGTGCCTTGTACATTACTGAGGAGAACTACAGTACTTAACTGCTGAAAGAGAGGAAGAGACGGTAAGAACGACAGGTAGGCAGGTAGACAGAGTCAGATAAACAGACAGAAAAATATACAGACAGACACAGAAAACAGTCAGATAGATGCAGTAGATACACAGACAGACAGACAGACAGACAGACAGACAGACAGACAGACAGACAGACAGACAGACAGACAGATAGATAGATAGATAGAGTAAACATACAGACCATACAGAGTAGACAGACATGGACCAAGTATACATATAGACAGACAAAAAGAGGAGACCGACAAATAGAAAGAGTAGACAGACAGATTAGACAGACAAATAGACAGAGCAGGCAGGGACAGATATAAACAGACAGACAGGTGTACAGATAGAGTGGACAGATAAACAGACAGAGAAGACAGACAGATACATAACATAGCGTAGACAGAAAGAAATATAAACAGACAGAGAGTAGACAGACAAATACAAAGAGTAGACAGACAAATGAACAGAGAAGACAGACAGATATATAAACAGACAGAGAAGACAGACAGATATATAAACAGACAGAGAAGACAGACTGTCTATATACAGACAGACGGACAGAATATACAGACAGATTTATAGAGAGATAGATATGTAGACAGAGTAGACAGATATAGACAGTAAACAGATACAGATATATAAACAGACATACAGGCAGACAGACACAGTAGACAGACAGATACGGCAGATTAGACAGATAGAGAAACAGACAGACAGATACATATATACAGACAGACCAAATGGACAGCAGACAGACAGATATACAAACAGAAAGACAGAGTAGACAGACAGACAGACAGACAGACAGACAGATACATAGACGGACAGATAGACAGAGACACAGCAAAAAAAAAAAAAACAGACAGACCGTACCACATCATTTCTCTCTTCATTTCAAGTGTGTGTATAAGAGATTCAACTAATAATCACTTTAACTGCCCAAAACAGGAGAGCGCTGAATATTTAACCGGACAAATATTTGAACAGTGTGTCTAGTTCAGTACTGATCTGTCATTATGTCTGTCATTAATGCTGGACGTTCTTTGGCTGGGAAACTGGTGATTTAATTGACAGGTTAGTTGGCACTTTGAGTGACAAAATGATTATCTTTTGCGTACCTCTCTTATAAATGCATTTCAGTGACTGATAATGTGTGTTTAAAGAGCGTACTGTAACTTGAGCAT
The DNA here is from genome assembly GCA_036784905.1 of Acrossocheilus fasciatus. NCBI lineage: Eukaryota > Metazoa > Chordata > Actinopteri > Cypriniformes > Cyprinidae > Acrossocheilus > Acrossocheilus fasciatus. The sequence continues at coordinate 32,561,288 of CM071953.1, forward strand.
GAGAAATCATTTGATCTCTGTGAAATCTTACTCACACACATACTGTATTGCTTTAAGAAAGATTATCTTGAGATGTCTATATCTGTTTTCCAAACAAAATCAAACGAAGCAAGAAAATACAGTATTTTGCTTTATATATATATATATATATATATATATATATATATATATATATATATATATATATATATATATATATAGTGTTTTTTAGACATTCAAATAATGTACATTTTTATTATTATTGTCACTATTTTGCCATTATGGTAATTCTCATGATCATTAACATCTTTTGGTCTAAATGCAGCTTTGCAGACAAAAATAAAGTGTGCCTGGTTCTGAATTTCTTCACAAAATGTACATTGTAATTAAAATTAATTGTTTGAAACAGATAAAAGTAAAAGCATCATAAAAAAACAGATACAGAGTAGACAGACAGATAGACTGATATATTACACAGATATAAAGACAGACAGATATATAGACAGGCAGACAGACACAACTAAGAAAACAGACAAATAGATAGATACAGGGAGATAATTAAAGACAGCAAACTAAAACGAAAGACAGACAGGTAGAGAGAGCTAGACAGACAGACAGACAGACAGTCATGCTGTGCTCTTTCACAGCGCTCTCATTTGACTAGCAGAAGCATCTTCACGTCCCGCTAGCGTCCAGGGTCGTCCAACCTGTTGGAGGCGACAGAGTTGTACCCCTCCTCTTGTCCCCAACCGAACAAACGTGTCTTAAACTAAATGATCCCCATTGTGGAGCTGAATACAGTAGCAGGTGTTCGTTTCTCCCGCCCGCCTCCACCCTCTGCATGGTGAGCACATATCACGTGCAGATGCGCCCATCAAAGGGCAACTCGTGCTCCTCCGCCAGATAACGCGAAACCGAGATAACAGCTTACTGAGTTTGAAGACTGACTGTAGGTGCATTTCCTCACAGCTCTGAACAATGCACGCTCGCTGAGGAAGTGTTTTTAGGTCACATATGGCCGGGCACCGCCGGCAGCCGCGCACACGTTTGTCTTGCGACAGGCGTTTGTGAATTGACAAGAAAAACCGATAATGCCATAGCAGAGATGGAGGGAGAGAAAGGGGGGTGGAGGACGAAAAAAAAGGCAGTGATTGAATAACAGTAATTAAAGCGGTTATTCGTTCGGCGAGCACCTGCGTGAAGGATGATATTACTCCTTAATTCAGCTCAGTTTAACTTCCCTCAGCCGCTGCTTTTCAACTACACCTCATTAATCGCTGATTGGCATCGAGCTGTTTGCGGGAACAAAATGTTTACTCTCCTCAAACCTCTTTCTCAAGGGCTAGTTTCATGTTTTTCTTTACCTTGCGCATTATTCAAAGGCTGGATATTTCCCCCCCTACGTTCTTACAGTTAGAGATGGGAAAAACCATTAAAGATTCCCATGTTTCATTTGAAACAAAGAGAGTGAGATCTTTAGTGGTGTTTCAGCTGTAACCAATGGTTCCTCAAAGAGTCCACTGATTTTTAGAATGGAACTGAAGCTGGGATGAATCTTGTGCGTAAATACGCAGTGCTTTGAACTGAAATGAATTCAAAATTCATAGCAGCACAAAATACAATTGCAAAAATAATGGCTGTTTCCAATGTTTGGCATTTAAACAAAAAGTAACATTAAAAAGTTGAATATTGCAATATATTGGCAAAACAAGACTAAAAAATAACAAATGCATGGCCTCTAAATAAATAAGAAACAAAACTTACCAATATTCAAGAACTAAATATTATAATATCCTGACAAAACAAAGCTAATCGCATGGCCTCTATAAAGCATAACATTAAATAATTAAATATGTCAATATATTGACAAAAAAGAAAAACAAATCCTAAATATGGCCTTAAAATAAAAATAAATACTTATCAATGCTAAAAACATTTTTTAAATGTTTAGTTTTTTTATTTTATGTTTTGTTTTTACATGCCATGCAAGATGACAGATTAACACTAATAATATCTATCTATCCAGTACTGTAAATGTTAACTGGAAATTACTACGTTACTGTATAAAAACAACACTCGTTCCTCGCTGTGGGGGTGTAACTGAATTGCGTTCATTTGCAAACAAAACACAATTCAAAAACCAAACAGGGATCTGATGGCAAAAGCCAAATAGGCAAAGTGACAAAAAATACAAATTGGCTGAAATCTGCGAGTTACTCCCTTCCTCTGCTGTACACGTATATGTGTGTAAGTGAGAGAGAAATGGAGCAGCTGCATCTTTATGTTCAATATTTACTCGTCACCAGCAAGTGCTAACGCACAAACCCTTGAGAAGGCATTCAAATGCTTTCAGATGAGAGAGATTCTCCTTTTTTAAAAAATGACACACTTCTTATTTGGGAGAGAATACCTTCTGTTTATTGGATTTTCAGCCATTTCATTGAGCTCCATCCGCTTTTTAAGGTGAAAATGAAAAATGGTATTGAGCAGCGCGGGTTTGTGCATCATATTGTGCTTGATGCAATGTAGGTCAGTGTTCTGCAGCGCCGCAGATAAGACACGGGGAACAAGTGTTGTGTGTACTTACAAGCAAATATCTGTCAAAATAGCAATTGACAGATCTACAAGAGCGCTTTTGGCTTGGGACGTGTTCCTCCGTCATTAGCATTTAAAAAAAAAGGCCAGAGATTTGGGCCTATCAGCCTTGACTCGCTGCAGAGCCGGGCTGGCCCAGGTTGTTATCTGTTCAGTACAGAGGTGCAGCTGTTTAGCGAATGGATTTGCTGATTTTTAAAGGGAGATGAGGGGGGAAAAAAGAGAGAGAAGAATCAGGTACCAACAACAAGCCTCTCCAAAACAAGCGTTCAGAATTTCGTAAACCTTACCTTCTGTGTCGGAAGCTCGCAATTTTTTTTTGGGGGAAAAGGCATTAGGTGGAAAAAAGCATGAAAAATGTTTTCTTTATTCACTCTCCAGTCTCCTGAGGGCCCCACTCCAGCGCTGGGGCCGACGCCACCCTGGTGGACCGACGAGGCAGAGAGGAAGGGGAACAAATGTGTCGCTTTAGGTGGTATAGGGATGCAGCTGGCAAGTGTGCCACCTTTGTCTGAAGCAATCCCAGCGTGGCTCACTCGCACACACACTCGTGGAGGAATTCTGGCCCTAGCGGGGCCAAGGGGGCGGGACGTTAGCCTCTGGCCAGAGAGGAAACGGAGGGTGTCTGTCTTTACTGAAGTTTCGTGCGTGTAAAGACACATAATCACGCGCATCAGTGTTTTCTGCACCGCTATTCGGGAGCAACGGTATACTGATGATAAACAGTCAAAACTATTTTATATTGCATTTTGGTGATTTGATCAAACTGAAACACACACCAAAATTACTCCATCAGACAACTCACTGAACAGGCCAAGACTCAAAATGACCCGAGAACAGTAATCTGCACAAATAATACGATACATTGACCAAATAGACAGAAAAACAAGGAAACTAAATCATCTAATGCAAAACAAACAAAACTTGCTAATGTTTTCGTTGCTATGCTTATGTTTTGCTTGTGAAATGTCATGCAAAAAAAAAAAAAAAAAGCACAACTATGCAAGGAACAGCTAATTTGCTGATTTTTAAAGAGAGAAGAGTGTGGGGAAGAGAGAGAAGGAACAAACTGCAAACAGCGAACTGCAAATAAATAATAACAACAACAATAATAATAATAATAATTAATAAATAATTAAATAAATCATACTGCTTGCTTACATGATACATTTTGTTTAAATGTTAAATATATAAAAAATTGTTTTAAAAATATATTACATTTATATAATAAAATATAATTATATATTTATCAAAATATAATTTTATAAAAATGCACTTTATCCAAACTATAACAATGTGTAGTTTAATCTTAACTTTAAATATATAATAAAATACATCTATCTATCTATCTTATACTGTACACAGCACACTCTATATATTATTAATATTTATAAACTAAGTTTTAGGCCTAATTTCACTGCTGAATATAAATCAAAAACAATATTCTGCATGAAAAACTGTTACACACAGAGAAACCACTTTTATCTGAGCTTCATTTCACACTGCAGCATGAGTACAAAGTGGTCATCAGAAAATGATCAAACTCACTATGAATAAAGCTCTGCGAAGGTGCTTTTCAAATTCCAACACGTGTTATTGATTGAACGGGTCACGGTAAACACGCTCTCGTGGCTAATCAAAATATATTTCATTTAAAAAAAAAAAAACACAGACATGCAGGTGCTTTTATAAATGTATTCATTTTATTCCCCCCATAATTCTTTTCCATTACTGCTCTTCATTTTGCCTGTCTATTGAGTGGGTGTCCAAACTAACAATTAAACTATTGTTAAGAGAACAGAAAGCCGGAGGAGTTGCCATTTCAGGAGATAATAATCAAATATCACTCCACTGTAATCACTGTTAAACTACTTAACCCTCAATCGCACGCGTGCTCCACGCAAAAATAAAACCAATGAGAAAAGTACTCAAAGAGGACTGGAAACTTCTTGAAATCTATTAAAAGTTCTGTTTCATCAGCCTCCTGAAGCGCATGTAACCTGCAGAGCCGGTGGCCGACTGTCGCAATATTCAAGCTTAACATGAGCTTTTTTTCCTCTTACAGCTCGGGTGGGGAATGTTTTCTTGGCCTGCGCCGAGGTCTGACAGATGCTGCCCATCCAAAAGACTCTTGACTCTGCCAAAAATATCAGGCAGGAAATTAGGGGAGGCAATCTATTATTTAAAACAACAAGCGACAGTTCATATGCTCCTGCAACTCTGGAGCGCATCGCAGAGCGAGTGTCGCAGGCGAGCCCCGAGCCATCTGACTTTATTCAACAACCGCAAACTTGCCTCGCCGTGCCGCGTTTAGCTCCCTGTAAGCCCTTCTTCAGCCGCATAATGACTTCTGCACCGAGACAATATAAAATAAACACCTTCAAGCCGGTCTATTAGACAACACTTAAAATCATTCTTCCTTTTTTTGGTTTGCGGGGGGGAAGGGGTGGCGTCTTAATTACTTCCTTGTTGGAGTGAGCTTGAACGTTAACGAGGGATGCTCCTTTCTCTCCGCGGCGAGCGTGTGTAGTTTATTCGTATAATCAGCTAGCTGTCGGAGACTGGATTAGCCCCTCCACGGCGAGTGAAGTGTTTAACATGGCACGCACGATGGGCTCAAACAAGCTCTCTGCCTGCCTTCTCTCCACAAACACTCATTGTCATTAATTTGATTTGCTTATCGCCCCCTCCCCCCCCTTTTAAAAGCTCTCCATTTCGCGTTTCCGCAGCCTCTCCTCAAACGCCAGTGCAAATGATTGCACCCGCTGCTAAGAATTACCAGGTAAAGGAACGGTAGAAAAAAAAAAAAGAGAGAAGTTAAATTAAGATGAAGAATTGTAAAATGTTTCCAGTTGGAAGAGTGTTGATTACCAGGGCGCCGGTCCTGCAGGATTACCTGCGATTTATCCTCATATTTTGGGATGCCTCACCCTCTGCGTTACGTTCCTCTCTCCGGGGGCCACGGAAGCAGCTTGCATGCACCTCTGCCAAAAGAGTTTATTAGAGCAAATGGTATTGTAAGCCCTATGGAAGGCATACCTTATGTGAAGATTTAAAAGATATTAAGAAGATTGTGGGGCCCAGAACCCAGGTGTGTCGGGTAATAGTCATTGTCTTGTACGTGTGCATGTGTGTGTGTGTGTGTGTGTGTGCAGATGAAATGGGGAAAGGTGCCAGTGAGAGAGGGTAGAGAACACCCCAGGCGGCTCTGTAATTTACACCCAAGTGGAGAGATTCCTAGACGCTGCTCTCCGTGCTTGAGTCTTTACTATCTCTGCTTCCTATTACTGGCCTAATAGAGTAATATGGGCGAGATAAACGCACGTGGGATCAACCACGAGTTCAGCACCTCATCTGCTTGATGCAATATTTTTAGACTATAATAGCAAATGAGCGTCGTCCCTGATTGGATGAAGTCTGAAGCCCAGTCTAGATATATATTTTAATAATAGATATAATATAAATAAATATAAATATATGAATATAAATAAATGCATATATATAACATTTTTATAATATAATTTTTTTTTCTTGCATTGTCCAGTTATTTTTTGTCTCAGATAGCAAAATCGTAGCGTTGTTGCCTGGAATTTGGCCTAATATTTATGCTAGTATATTTTAATTCATAATATATTACTATAAATAAACATATTACGCAAATATAAATGCAAAAGTGATGGCTTGCAACATATTTCAAACGCTGTACCTTTGTAATGTCAAGGGGGCGATAGAGTTACATTCAAATGCCATTAAGCTGCCATCTTTGTTCAGTTCTGGAAAGTTTTTGTTTTTTCTAGGCAATCACCTGGGCAGCAAATGTCATGTACAGCAGTCACTCTGTATCTGGGAAAAAGGAAAGTGCACTGGTAAAACATTAACAGTATACTACAACAAAATATTTGGAATTTATATGAATGCATGCAAAATATTATAGTTCATCAGAATATACACCTACTTTTGAACAGGCGTGAAACATGTTTTTTTCCCCCTACACAATGGTGTAGTTACAACATCTACCAGCAGAGGCAACAGAGCCAAAAGTTGGTTATAAATTATTAAGGTAGCTGGCTATAAACAAACAGATTTCTCATTCCTCCTTGACAGTAGTTGACCTAAAAGAAAAAAACTGGCTGTTTAAGTTTTTTAATACCCACTATAACACCCCTTGCAGAAACACTAAGAACGCAGCACATTCTTGTGTCTGACCTGCAAGAAATTGAGCTCGAGTAACTACAAGCCTTTTCGCTGACGTACCCGCGTAGAGTATATTTCAGGCCTTTGCCGCAATGAGAAGGGCACACATGGAGCGCCTGCAATTATACAACCTGCAAATGAATCTTCACTCCTGCAAAAAACACCACAACTTTTGTTGGTTAACAACAACCTTGGAGCGAATATATCGTTGGCTTTCAGCACGGATCAATGACGGGGGGCTTTTTGTGTCTAAAATACTGAGCGTCTGAGTACTGTACCCCATCAACATCTTATCCTCATTATGCTAAAACATTATTCCATGTGCAACACCTGCGGAATAAATTTACCATTCAGATTTGCTAGGGATGATCAAACAAGTCCGAAACACTGTCATTATTTCTCCCTCCGACACGCCGGTGAAAATGACTAGTTTTCCTAGGTTTACGGGAAGGATCCATTCAGCTGGAAGTAAACTTCATTTTATCAGTTTAATTTACTTCATCTCCTAAAAAGTGAAAAGCAAAAGCACACCTGAACAAGTCCGCATTCGACATTCCCTGATTGAGGCGCTTAAATGAGTTTTAAAACAAAGCAAGAAGCATTTAATGCACCCCGGGGAACACAATACTTCACTAATGTGTCATTGTTTCGCTCCTTTTAACTCAACTCAAAGATCGCCAGGAGAGCTGGGTAAAACGAGGAGGGCACGAGCGTCTACCGCATCCATCCATGCATCCATCTGGAAGACGGCAACAAACAATATTTATCCAGCTCAGCACCAGCACGCTAACCTCGCACTCAAAAGCTAGATAAAAAGAAATGAGAGCTAATGAATTAAACCTCCCCAGATATAATTCTGCATTGGCGGTAATCAGGCGCTTCTGTGCCCATGAATATACATGCCCGGCATCAGCTGAAATCCTGTTGGTGGTCAATATTCTTGAAGCTCTGCCAGCGTGGGAATATTCCTGCTTCGTTCTTCTCTGCTTTAATGTTATCAGGTAACACACACTGGCATTAAATCCACAACATAATAAAAGCCCTTTCTGGAAGCCTTCAGAGCAGACAATGCGGCTCTCGCCGAAAGCCCTTTAAATGTTCCTGTTTAATGTCATTACGGAAGCACGAAGCACGCAGGCTTGTCGAGGCTCAGCTTGAAAAGGGAAACCCTACACAAGACCTCAAGGTACATTTGCTCAGACGAAAGACAAAACGAAAGGAAGAAAGCAAACAGAACAAACAAACGAGTCGGTTTATTACATTGCGGAGATGAATGGCAAAGCAACAACTCTAGCCATCTCCGCTGACAGCTTTTAAACCCAGAGATTTGTGCACATTAGTCACACATTTTAGGAAGAAGGTGCTTTATGAAGTGCATTGATTGGGATTACAGTTCTATCTTTTCCTGTCGTTCTTTCATTCTAAGACCTGTCGCTGATTTCAGGGTTGCCAAGCGCTTCCTCAAAATAAAAGAACTGGGGAGCTTTTGTCCTTCGTTTTCTAAAATGCAAATGCCTTATGCATTAGGAGGTGTAATCTACGTTTAATATTTTTTTAATGATTCTAATAAAGACACCGTGCTGAAGTTGTGATGTTTATTAGCTTATTAATACGTTCATTTGCATGTCTGAAACGAGTCGCACGTATGAGTGGGATTACGTGCTGATGTGTCTGTACGGCGAGGATTTAAATAAATTTTGTTCATTGTGAAGTAAAACAAAAAAACCTAAACGACAGAAACGCTAATAAAGTGCACGTGCATTTAAAATAGATGACAAACCCCTTAATGCTACGAGAAGGAGCTACATCTGACGGGCTTAATAGCTAACTTTTGTATCTGATTTCTACAATCATTACCACCGCTCTAATTATTAACGAATCTGGGACAAATTTCCCTGACGGTTCTCACCAAACTTACCGAGTCCACAAAGTGGAGTTGCGGGCTGAATTATTCATATTAGCGGTCAATCTGTTTCTGACAAAATAACAGAAATACAGCCCGGCTCGCTTTTTATTTCCCCATAATCTCTTGAGCCTTATTTTGTAAGGATGGAGGCTGACTTTTGTGGATGTGGGAAATCAATAGTGTTGCCGTAGGGCAGGCTCTCATTTATGTAAGAAATGCCAAGAGGCTAATATTAGAATCATAAACAAAAGCTTTGTCTTTTATTCCCTATGAACCATTCAACATAGCAGCGGATTAAAGTGTGGATGAAATACTATATAGACAAGATTCCCTCAGGACTGGTTCCTCCTCTTCGGCATTCTCTCGGAGGGGAGAGAAAGAGAGCTCACTGCACCTTAGTGCTGAAAGGGAGGAGGAGGAGGACGACAAGGAGGAGGAATTAATTTCTGCCCTCTGGGAATAACACACACGGGATCTCAAGAGTTTGAATGAATCTACAAATCTAGCTCTGAAAAGATTAAATAAATAAGAAGGGGGAGGAAGGCGAAGCTGATCAATGTGCATTCGGCAGCAGCGGTCCCTTCTGTTCGCCTTCCTTGGAACGGCCACCGAGGACGCAAAGCAGCGCACCCACCTTAAACACCGATAAGCTGGAAAATTCAAGCCTTTTATTCAGCTTGTAGCTGAGATTCGTTAACATTCTGCTAAGTGGCAAAACAACACAAAAAGTTTGTCTAATGAATATGGAAAAAATGTGGGGGCGACTCTTAATAAGTCATTTCTTCATATCGTTCAGCAGTTGTGAGGAAGTTTGCCATTATCTACAGATAACCTGCTGGGTTTTGGCAAAACATCCAATAAAGCTCCCGGACAATAAAACACAATTACTGCTCCCTAATACAATAAATAAGCACCACGGATCCCTGTTCAAGAACAATATACCTGGAAATAAAAGACACGAGGAAGTTCAGAGAAATAGGTGATTGAAAACCCAAAGACTCCAATAATCCACTCTCATTCGCTGGCGTACAGAGGGAAGCCGGTGCGAAGTGGGACCGTGCGAAGGGATCAGAGAAAATGAGCGACTGTATTGACACACGAATTTCCGCACAAAGTCGTGTGCAACTGCTCGGTTCATGTGTCAACAGCGTTCATTCCACTTAGTCCCTGCACTCACAACGCTTATCTCGCTTATGATCTCATTTCATCAGTCTGGCCATGTTCCCCAAGAGTCAAGCTGTCACCCAGTGCATCCAATTTAATGATGTGGGAATGAAACGTTAGAGTCGGATATCATTGCGCCTTAGTCTTGAGATTGGCCTTTCAAGTCGCATCCAATTACATGGACTCTGCAAATGGTCATTTCTGATCACTTTCCAGAGGCGGCTACAAAAAAACAAACAGACAAAAAAAAAAAAAAAACACACACTCTACTTCCACACTCGGCCTTGAAGTTTGACCTGCCGGAGAGTCTCCGACCTCCGAGACCTTGCCCAAGACGCACCCGATTCCCGATCGCAAGCGGTGAAGCAGTTTACCAAAAACATTATCTTCTGTCCTCTTCTTGCCCGAGCTACTCCCACTAGGGCACTGTGGGAAGAGTACAACTGTTGCGAGTGGGTGGCACATCTGTTCCCAGAGACAGCCCATGCCCCGGGGGGTCAACCTGCAACATAGCTATCATTTCACATCCTCCTCTAATAACCGCTCTGATATTCCCATCGAGTTGAAGACAAAGGGTTAGAATAGGGTTGCCTATTGTCTGATCAGAGGCACAGCATTTTTAATAGTGGGTGTATTAAGAGTCATGTTTGTCATGCACCATTCTATCTTTCCATCTGGTGCGGGTTTCTCATGTAACAGGTTATGTGCATTTAAAATATGGAATATGTTAATCGCAACAATCGTCTTGTTAGAAGCACCATATGCGTACTATAGCGTACTTAACATGTTTCCGAACTATTTGCACACAATTGCAAATGCTTCGGCTGCATCCACAAAGGCCAGTGGGCGGTGAAGGGAAACAAAGGAGAAACTTTCTTGCAAACTTAGAAGCTTTGAATTTGGCCAGTTCAGACCAGCACACGCGCTACCGATAATGCAAATTCTCTTTCACAAGTGCCCTAAATAGACTCACTTCTGCCTCTGCTGCTGCCAAAGAAGTTCTTACTGCGGCACGGGCGCAGATGAGCTGGACCGAGGCTGCCGAGGTAACTTCGATCAGGAGCTGGAGGTGCGGATACGCATGTGGGTGTTTGTGTGTCCGCGAGTTGAGGCGTTAGTGCTGAGGGGGAGCCGGTGGGCTTGGGCAGAAGAGGGCGAGTAGAGAGCGTGGAGGATGAAAGATGGAGTCTAATCCTCCACATGTGGCTGCTTTTTCTTTTTTTTCTTTTTTTTTAAAGGAAAGCCAACTGGAGCCATTCTTTGGACTGTAGGCCAAGGGCTCCAGGAAAGCATTGCCCCGAGCCAAAGCACACAGTGTGAAATGAGAAGCTAAAGCTTGAATGTGCTTTTGTTTATCAGAAAAATGCACTCTAAGTGGGATTGGCAGTATAAGGCCCAAACTCCATAAGTCATATAGACTGGCATGGGCCGGAACTGGGAATGTTGCAGGAGGGAGGTTTCAGGCACGAATAAGGCTTGCCGAGCCACTGGCAGCCCCTCAGCCCGTCTTGCTCGCTCCCTAATCTTCACTCCAGCACAAAGGAGGATCAGTGGGGTCAATCTGAAGTAAGAAAATGTGGTCACAAGTTGAGTTGGGGAAAAATCTACAGCTATGTCGCACGCGGATGCTGAATTGCGAAAGGCCCCCGACAAAGCCTCCAGAACTGGGCCAAGGACCGATCAATCTCAAACAATAGCTGCGTTCCTGCACTCACAGAGTGACGGGATTCCGACGCGGTGTTCACATTCACATCAAGCAGCTTCCGAGGCCTGAACAGAAGCGCAAAGTCAAAGGAAAGTTAGCGGCTTACAAAACGGCCACTCGGCACAGAGTGTTACGCATTATTTTCAACAAAATGCTTTGGGTATGTCAAATTGAAATACTTTTAGGATTGCAGATGGAGTGCCAGGGAAGCTAAAGGAAATGATGCACGGCTGGTAATGCTTTAAAGGGACTGCACGCCTCCGCATTCGAAGCAATGCTGCATCCGAAAAATGGAGACACTTTAATGCATCTGTTTTGTTTGTAGAATGCACATTAAAGGTGGTGCTTTTTTTCCAACTTTATCTTATGAGTAAACCATTTATAGGTTCATCCTTCTGAAATGCGTAGACCTGTGGCTCTTTTTGAGTCAGCCTGACTTTGGAGCATCTCGTATTATTTGTTCGACCAGTAAAACGGCAGTATTTATATCAAAATCTCCAAAAGGCACAAATATAATTTAGCTTAGCAAGATGATATCAAATGACACATAGGTGGGCAAAGAGAGAGGGCACCAGAGGAGGTTACCATCAACAAGTATAAGGGAACGCTGAACTGATTGGAGCGTCTTCAAACAGATTGCTGATTTGTCATTCATCGGCCCTCCGAAGGATCTGGCTTTTTAAATGAGTCTGTGCAAACAGAGCAGACGCACACACTCTCAATGCATGCCTCTCAATGCACCGTTCCATGAAGAGTAGCGGGGCACACCAACAGATGTATGTCTAGACATCGATCTGCACCGCATCAGGGAGGAAGCAGAAAAAGTGTTGTTAGACGCTGATCTCTGGTGCCAGCTGCTCGTTTAAATTGCCTTGTTTTACAAACAAACTGACTCTTAGAACTTTCTCACAGTTAAATATGAGGGAAGAACGCAGCGGCTGACACGTACAAAGAGACTCTAAATTGGAAGGCAGTGGAATGTGATGCGTTTCGTACAACAAAGCTGAACAGAAAGAACCGCTTAAATGCAATATTCCCCCTGTTTGTAGGCAAGAAAGCATGAAACGCAGACAAGGTCACTGCTGTTCAATGCTGCAGTACGGGAAAGTGCATGTGCTACAGAACTCAAAAAATGTAAGAAATGTAAACTGATGCTGGAAATCTCTTTCCTGCACAATGAGCTAATGGAAGTGAAAAAAAGAATAGATCTAGAACAGAGTGCTATGAAAAGAAACAAGGTGCTTTAAAAACATTAGGCTTTATAGGCTAATTAACAGAAATCTAATGAGCCAATTACGGTGAACTGATGAGAGAAGTTTGATGAAAGGAGAAAAAGTGCAGGGGACTGCTGAGAAAAATATGGAAATACTTTAGGTTACATGATGAAAGATAAATGAGTGTTTCAAATTGACAAGGGTGATTAAAAGCAAAGCCAAGCAAAATGGATATAATCAGGCAAATCCAGTCTCTGTTTTAATGACAATATGAAGTTACAATTCGGTAAAGATCTAATACCAAATTACTAAAATGAAAAGTACTTATGTGTCATTATATTCGGGTTGTTATTCTAGACTAATCGAATGTCTTTATGCTTTAGTGTGAATTTCAGAAGTTTTGCCGTCTGCTGGACAGAGAATGTGCTTTATATGTGACCGTGACTATTTATATATGCAAATCACCTTGTATCTTAAACTTCCAGGCTAGTTATGCAATCAAGAAGCTAAAACACAGGTTAAAAATACTACTTATAAGCCTGCATTAAGTTAAAATGCCTCAGGCCACACTGGTTGTTAAAAAAAGGTGTAATGATTCTGATTAACATCAAGCCTTGCCAAACTATTTTGGTGCTAAGTAACAGCAAATACCAAAGGTTGTTTTTTTTTTTTTTTGACATGATATTTAGCATTAAAAATAAAATAACTTGCTAATTTGTGCTTCACTCGATAAAATGCTTAAAAATGTTTTGGGAGTCATTCTGGTTAAATAATTAGATAAATGATCTGTTTCTAAAAAAAATCATAATGTTTTGCATTTATAATTCTATTTCTCCTTTAAAAAAAAAAAAAAAACTATATTCCAATACAATATAAACACATACACAACATATATTTATTCAAAGTACATATTAAACAGATACATATATATCAAACAGATCTTTTTTTTTTTTTTAGAGAGAGAGAGTTTTTGTGGTGGATTTAACTTTCAATACAATTCAAGTTCCACTGAGTTGAATTCAAGCTTATTTACTTTAAAGACTACTTTACAAATTTTGAGTGAGTAAATAATGGTATAAAAATAAAACAATATGACAGATTTTTTATTTTTGGGGGAACTATTCCTTTAACGTTAAAAAAACAATATGCAAAGAGAAAAATCACTCACTATTCTTGACTGAAGAACTTTAATAAAGTTGCTTTAGGAATCAGTCTATATAGTGTTTTATGTTTATATTTCTTCATTCAATTTCTTGAATGCTCCTGCTAAATACACCTATTGTATCTGAAAATAAAGCACTGTTTGCTTTATTTGTATATTATGTGCAGTTGTAATGTGTATCTTTGTTCTTATTTTTTAATAACAATGATAAAATAATGTCAAAGATTTTTATCTTCGCCCAGTTTGGCCAGTCTTTTTTTTGTTACCATGAAAGGCTTTGTCTTTGTAATAGGGAAATTAGTTTGGCTGTAATGCTCAGACAACTTACAAAATAGTAAAACCAACATGACAAAGAATCGTGATAAAATCGTGAATCGTGATTTCAAAAAATAAAAAAAATTAAAATCGTGATATGATATTTTTTCCATATCACCCTTCCCTAATTTGAACTATACCCCCAATAAGTTTTTCCTACAGCATTCCTACACTTTCTAACCAATGCATTTTGATCTTTGCCATAATCTTTCCTGTTATTCATGACTAAATGATAAGGAGTTTTTGTCCCCCATTTCTATGGAATGTGATACAATTTACTCTTTAAACTGTTATCATGCAAGATTTGCTCTTAACAAAGAGTACAGTAAATATGAAGTATACTCAGTGCAAAGCAAAACTACGTTTATTTACTGGTAGCAACACTCGATGTGCCGTACATACCGTATAAAAGGGCGGCGCACACATATGTGAGGTGTCACGCATTGAGTGGCCTGCTGGCCAGTTGTGTGCTGGGACGCCTCCAGCTCTCTCCAGCTCAGTGCATCTTTTCCCAGCAGGGGGCTGGCCATGCGGAGAGCTTCGGCCTGGGGCAAGACTCTGTGTCAGCAGATAGTGCAGAGGGGTGGGGGGGCGAGCAGGCCGCGGGGAAGATTCAGGAGTGCCGGCCTTCGCCAAGACCCACACTCTCTTGGCATTTTGGCAGGGTGGAGCGGCACAATAAAATGATCCAATTTAAGCTGGTTTAGGAGCGCCTGAGAATATTCAAATATTTATTTTTTTCCCGGCGCAGGAAACAGTTTGCTGCTCTAACGATCGCTGCAGATCCGTGTTCCTGCAAGCCTCAGAGAGTCCGTGTAGGTAGCCAGTTGGCGGAGATGTTCTGACCACCGGTCCCTTTGGTCTTGTTTCAGCCTGTGTGTTCGACTTCTCTGACCCGGTTACCTTCGCTGTTGTTGTTATCTCGCTCCTGATATGCAACACAACGCCTGAAGACAATCCAAAATAAATGGAGTGTTTTGGGACTGCTAGGAGAGGAGAAGAAGAAATTGCCTGTGTTATTCAGTTTACGAGCATATTAATAAACAGAGAGGTACTGATGCAGTCCAGGTCTAGCGTGTATGTCAGGTATTTTACAATGCGTTTTTTTAAAACAAAAGTTTGGGGTCAGCAAGCTGTTTTTGAAAGAAGTCTCTTATGATTAAAAATACAGAAAAAAAAACACTAATATTGTAAAAGTAATATTAAAATTTAAAAACAATATGCTACTCAAGAAACATTTCTTATTATCAATGTTGATAACAGTTGTGCTAACAGCATTTATTTGAAAAATTATTTTGTTGTCTTTACTGTCACTTTTGATCAATTTAAGGCATCTTACTAAATAAAAGTATTAAATACATTTTTTATATATATTTCTAATATTTTATAAAGTATATATTTATATAAATAAATCATATTAGTTATATTATATAGTTATACTTAACTATATGATCAAATATACCATATTTATAGTTATTATACATTTATTTATATATTATTTGCTGGAAACCGAACCCAAAAATGTTTTATATATATTGGATAAACATTGGGTAATTCATTGAATGAAATATTTTTTGTTGAATTATTTCTTCTTTTTCAATATAGAACTTGATGGACGAAGAAAAAGAAAAAAAAAGTTGGATATGAATGCAAAAACAAGTTTCAAGTTCCACCTTAAAAAAAGGAGAAAAAAAAAAAAAACCTTCATTAATTGAGTGGATTAACAACAATAGGCATCATTATTATATATACACATTTATCCAGTATATTAATCAATTTTTTGGGTTAAATTTTCAGCAATGCGATATATACCGTTACCATGGTATAAAATGAATCTTTCTGTGATATACAATTTGTCATACCGCCCACCCCACAGCATTCATACATAAAAGGCCAAGTGAAGACAGAACGGCTCTCGCAGTGAAGGCCTCTCATTTCTCGTGCATTTTGCCGGCTAACCCCCTTCCGTAATATTCCGCCGATTTAATCCTCTCCATAAATGACTAATGCCCAGTGTGCTGTACACTTTGACATTATTGATGTTGATGATGATGAGGATCAGTGTAATAATTGCCTTTAATGCGGTTATTGCTATTACTGTTATTATTACTGCTAATGAAGGAAATGCTGGCCCACATCGCCTCAGCAGAAATTTCACCATGGAAATAAATGAAAAAATGTCTTTATTGGATTACACTAAAAGCAATTCCAAATAAATGGGCCTTGAATACGTCTGTGAGATGAAGATCACAAACATGTAATTTCATTGTGCTGGGAGCAGGGGCATACAACTCAGCAAGACGCAACGAGACGGTTCACTTCAATCCGAGGCTGCGTCCGCATGCATGATCACACACATACGCCACGAGGTGCTGCGTTTCTGTCGTCTCCGCGTGCGTGTGGAGTTAGCGTGTTGTCAATGATAAAAAGCACTTGACGAGTTGAATAACCCTTAGCAGACGATGCTTATCGGACAGTGACGGAAAAGCTCGTAAGGAACTAGATTAGAACAAGTTGGGATACGCTGATAGGACTCGATTGATGTATGAGCTTTATTTCTAGCTCTATAAAACTCGCGTTGTCTAATTTATTGCTGTTCACAGGTGGTCTATGGCACTAATTTTAGTTGTGTTAGTCATTTCACTTATAAAGAAGAGCATCTGAGCCCCCAGATATCACAGTCATAACTGAAATTGAGTTCTGGGGGTTAGAAATAAACAAGCCGACATAAATGAAGATGATAAATTATGAGGAAAA
Organism: Acrossocheilus fasciatus; assembly: GCA_036784905.1. Lineage (NCBI taxonomy): Eukaryota > Metazoa > Chordata > Actinopteri > Cypriniformes > Cyprinidae > Acrossocheilus > Acrossocheilus fasciatus. Next base: position 32,578,279 of record CM071953.1, read on the forward strand.
AGGACAGGTTTTCTGAAGAGTGAAGAGTTGTGAAGAGTTAACTATACGATCAGCTTATTTACAATGAATGCAACAAATCTAAAGTCCATTTAATGCTCAAACTTTAGGACACACAATTATCTGTACTTCTCATGTGAAAAAATAAAGAGAAACATTTTCATGTTGATTAATTGTTAAAAGACTAGTTCCTCCCATTAAAATATAAAACAAAACAAAGCTGCAATTTCAGTCATTCTATTTATTTATCTATCGATCTAAGACTTAACAAACTTTGCTTTTCTGGTTGAAATTACAGTTGAACTTAAATATGGATACAAATAGAAATGTAAATTTATTTTAATTCTAATTCCTTACATTCAAATTACATTGTTTTTTTTTGGTGATTGACTATGATAGCATTTTAGTTCCACTTACAAATATTAGATTATGAACACAAAGTCATATTATTTTGAGAATAAAGTCGCATTATAGTGAGATTAAAATAGTAATATTTTTTAAATTAAAGTCTAAATTACAAGAACAAAGTCGTAGCAATACGACAATATTTGGAAAATAAAATGAACATTTCTTTAATTCACATTATTTTATTTAATTCCTTGTTTTTATTGTTGTGATTATTTTTTTTAATGACTATTTCGCTTCCTTTTATGTAAAGCACTTTGAATTACCACTGTGTATGAAATGCTATATAAATAAACTTGCCTTGCCTTTTCAAGAAAAAAAAATATTGTGAAAAACAATGCTTCGGTAGCTTCTATGTGAGCAATGAATGTGATTTCATCAAACCTACTTTAGAATAGGATTTAGCAATAAAGAAATCTAAAATGGCAACCAGAATCCTCAGAATCCTTTTTAGCTGATCATTTTAATTAATAAACTTTAACGCCACAGTCCTTGACAGACTTTGTCACTATGACCTTTGACACAGAAAAAAAAGCTTAAAAACAACATAGAGGTTTGGAAAGGTTTTGAAAGATGAGTAAATGATGACAGAAGTTACATATCTGGGTGAATTATTCTTATTAGTCAACAGTCGACAGGTTAAGCTGAATGAACCGGAGCTCTACTGCCGTTAATGTACGTACAGATGGGTTCTTCCATCAGCTCTGTCAATTTATAAATCATTACCGTAGCGCACATAGTTATTTTTCCCACTCATCTGAAGAGACAGCAGAAAAAGTGAAAGTTAAATCACAAAGATTAATTTACAATTAACACTCAGCAAACAGCAGCATGGGAACAACACAAAGGTCACACCGAAGACATAAAAATAGAGAAGAATAAGAGCTACTGCACAAAACACAGACAGTCAAACGCAACAAGAGACATAATAAATCACCCCTGCACACATTCACACACGTTGCAAGTACCAGACTATTAATGTTATGAGACGTGCAAACATAACTAGAACTGAAATGCATATTTACTACTTCTTTGAAGATTACAAATGCTAAGTAGGTCTTGTGGCATGACGTTTCTGGCCTGTATCCATGATCCCTAAACTTTCCTTTTCACACAAGTCTGTAGAACTGACTTTTCTGTGTGTGCAAATTTTGCTTGTAATGAGTTATATTTCATTATATTTTCTCATATGTTGTGCAATATTTCATATAAAGCCCATGGTTTCCAAGCTCATTGAGCAAGCTTTATGTAATTCACTCTAATTCCATATACAATTATTACAGCATTCATAAACGGCATATGGTGTGTGTGTGGGGGGGG